>OZ024907.1:81081504-81542616 GCA_964017125.1 Flabesymbios commensalis
ATTATGTACATTGTATTCCTGCCTATTTTGTACACATGTAATAAATAAATAGTTTTTAAAAAGAGAATAAATCAAACAAATTCAATAAAAGTGGTAATTAGAAAACTGGGTGGTGCCCTCTGCATCAAAAGACGTCGGCCCAGGCCACAGGTTGACCCGATGGTGGTTCAATACTGGGCCAGCATCTAAGATGTTGACCCAGAGTTGGGACACAGTTGTGTCAGTGTTAGCTCTGTGCGAGAAAAACTTTGCCCGGTGTGGCGATATTTGAATCGGAAATGTCTGGTATTTGTCGCCTGCAAAAAAATGATACCATTCTCGTGAGAACCATTTATATGTCATAATAATCGGGTTTTGACTCGAATTACGGGGAAAATAACGGGCGCTAGCATGCAAGCAAATCAACATCCTATTGTCGTATCAAGTTGGAAATACAACGCTTTGACAACCACGTGCACTATGAAGAACTCTTGAAGTCTTTCGATAAGAGTAGGGCATAGTACCGACTTCGGCTTGCTCCAGTCGCGATATTGCTATGATTGTGCAGAAAGCGACGTAAAGCAATATTCACTCACTCACTGGACATCCACGTGCAGAGATTGAAAGAACAATGAACAGCGTGTGGTATTATGGGATGTTGACACGCCTCCCATCACATACCAATGCTGGTTTAATGTTGGCCCATTGCATACGACGCTGGACCAACATTAAACCAACTATCGGTTCAGCGTCTTGTGTTTGTTGGGATAAGAATGCTGGTTTAGTGTTGGCCCACCGTCTATAACGCTGGATTAAAATTCAACCAGCACTGCTCAACATCTTCTGTTTGTCGGATGTTCCGAAGGCTGCTATCAGGCCTAAATTGGTCGGTAATGTTGTACGGACCTATCAGGGGCTTGTTCTGGGACCTTGGCAGACATGTTCCAGAATTCATCGACCAGCATTCCGTGACAATTTTCGTCGTATTTAATTTTTTTTATTAAACTGGATGAGTTGTGATGAATTCACATCAAATGGGAGGCCACTAAAATATATCGCAATATAAATATCAAATATTTAATATACGAGATGCAGACACTAAAATTAATCGCAATATAAGTCTCATTTTTTTAATTATACGGGATGCACTCTGTGACATTGGACATGTTTCCGAATTGGCACAGCGCACGTCCTCATGTAAACGTGATCTTGGTTAAATATTGTCGATACTGAAACATGCTAAACAATTCTTCTGAACATACACATCATATATTTATTTTACTTTTTAACTCCTGACCAAATTTTTTTTTTTCAATTTGAAGTCATCATAAATGTCTTAATCAGCTGTACCTATGTTATGTGTCTACGCCCATTATAAATATTTTTACTCTTACAATGCGGAGATCGACTTTAGACGTTATAATTTGACGTCTATAGACGTCAGATTCTCACGTCTAAAGTCTATATCCACATTGCAAGGATTAATGACAAAACATATACGAGTGTTGTGAGTTGAACAAGAGATTATAGGCATGTTTGTTTTTGTCT
Organism: Flabesymbios commensalis; assembly: GCA_964017125.1. Classification (NCBI taxonomy): domain Eukaryota; kingdom Metazoa; phylum Annelida; class Polychaeta; order Terebellida; family Flabelligeridae; genus Flabesymbios; species Flabesymbios commensalis. The sequence goes on from OZ024907.1 coordinate 81,083,032, forward strand.
CTCATATAAACCAAACTTGAAGAAATAAGTGGGGATTTTTCACCAATTAAAGCTTATTACAGAAACAGTTATTCAAAAAAGACCACACATGTAAAAAAAAAATCGTTTTAAGAAATATCTTGATAATGGGCAAATAATCCAAACTTGCAGCAATAAGTGTTGATTATATACGGAATGTAGTGGATTACAGAAACCCCCCAAAAATAATAAATTATTACTACAGCCTGGAAAAAAAATCACTGTATATTGTGATACACATATCCAGCTGTTATTTTTTGTATTTTCTTGTCGAAATACTCACAGCAATAGAATATTGGTCAGGTCTATAAATGTGCCGTCTTCCACTTCGCTTATGTGATTAGCCTCTATCCGCCTGTCAAACGTCAACAACAATACAAATAATTTCCCGTCCTTCAACTGATATTATTATATAACGGTAATTACACATGCAAAGAGGACAGTGGCGTGGTTGACATTTTACGATAATTCATAATTATATTTATTAAACACGTCCCAGTTACCATGACACACGGCTTCAATGTTGAATCGATGACGGGCCACCGTCTGCGACGCTTGTCCAACATTAATTCAACATTGGATCCGTGTGTGTCATGTTCACTGGGGTGGAGCGCCAGTCACAATTATAGTAAGTAAGTAATTTTATTCAGTAACAGATTTACAATCTGTGTGCATACATATAAACAAGTGCATTTTTGACGCGTAAAATAGCGTGGTAACAGCATAGACTTCTAATTCTAATAACAGATATAAAGCGTGAACAGTGACGCATTCAAGTGATACAATGTGTGTGTGTGTGTGTTTCAAAATAACAACATTGTGTGGCTGTATGACATGTATTGATTGAAGGCCGACTTAGAAAATATGAGCCCTACCAGTGTTATTTAGATAATACCATTAGGGCCCGAATTGTACAAACAAGAAATACATTATATTACTAGGCCTACTATTACTACTACAAAGCCAAAAGGCATTCAAGTAAGCAGTTACTGCCTTCAGGCTTTGAACGGCAAGGTTATTGTCAGTCTAGCTTTCTAAACCCTGACATTCACCATATGGATATATAGATAGATAGATTTCAATAACGGGACTCAAGTACCAGGGCGTAGCAGACAATGTCACTTTTTTATAGGTGGGACGTACGTGTCTTCAAACAGTCTGATGTTTAAAACGTTGTCGTCCCATTCGACAAATTAACGCTTCATTCCCACATCCGGCTAAAACAGGCTCCCTCACTGTCATTGGAAATTAAATGAGTGTAAACATTAAGTTTTGCAAATGTTCGATCCCAAGTTAAAGAAATAAGACTCATTTTCAGCGCTTTAAGAATTCACATTCTTTTCAACCAATTGTTGTTCAAGTCGGTAAAATTTGCATTGTGTAATTTGGCGGTTAAAGGTTATTTGGTCGCATGTGACACTTGCACCCAGTAAGTCGTAAACTAGTTTATTTTGACACAAGCATATCATGCATTAAATGCAGAGACCTACTTACAATGTCGTAAGATTAGGAAGACCAGCAAATGTACCACCATACAGCCCGCTGATCTTGTTGAAAGACAAATCACTGAAAGCAAGATCAATCATATACATGACTAAGCTATTGAATACATCTCAGCTCGATATCGGACTATTTTTATTTATTTTATAGTTTTTTATAATTGAGTTTGGTTTAAATAATCCTTTTATACGACAATCCTAGACCGATACAGAATCCTAGACAGCAAGATACATTGACCAAATATTTATTTAGTAACAATAAGCCAGCATTGGGTGAGTGCCGCGTGTTTGCTGGGAGCGTTCGATATTTCATTAACATGGTTGATTACTTGTAATAAAGTTCTCGTAATTTATCAGAAATGACATTTTTTTAATTAAACAAATAGGGGTTATACGTTCAACACAAAGGTCGCTTGGTACATGTAATAAGCAAAGGCCTAAATGTAATAGTTTTTTTGCCCATGTTTCCATTTTATACTTAATTTTGCCATGTTTTAAAATCACATATTTTCTTCGTCATTTACATGGATTTTTTAGTTTTTTGTTCCCTAAGATATTTTTTTAAATTGTGTATCGCATCAGTGAAATACAACAACTTCAAATGAGTGAATGTTTTTTGTTTAATTTGATCTGATTCGTCACCACATCATATTTAGAATTATTAAGTTTTCTAATGTTTCCGGGCGTGACATGGTGAGCTCGGATATTGTGTTACCTGAAGTTTTACAAATATGTTTTCGGACATGTAAAGAAAGGAAACAAACCTCTGGTTTCTAAACGTCCGAAAATTTCTGTTCATATGAAGCTGGCGATTGTATCAGCTTGAGTTATGCAAAACCCTGCAGTTAGCACGATACACGGAAACAACGTTGGTTCGACGCTGACCCAACATTGAACCAACATCGTTTCCGTTTATCGTGTTTGTTCATACGTACAGTGTGTGTAAGGCCGATGCTCCCTGAAATATTCCGACGGGCAATGTTTTCATATTGTTGTCCTGCATATAACTGAAATAAACAAAATGAAAAGAATAGGGTTTTAGGCTGCATTTGTGCACATATAAGCTACCTCTCGGTCAAGGAGGTTCCCCGCAATATTGAATCTTTACGAGTGAGCGGGGAAGACATTTTTCTTGTTTCTTTGAAACCTAAAGACCAGAGTGGGGTTCTAATCCATGATCTACAACTTTTAAATCAGGCAGCTTAAACCACTGCACCAGGGCCCCGGCAAAAACTGCAATAAACAGAATCTTGGAGCAGAATCGAACGTGCATTCCTGGAGAATGCTGAGTAATGCACTCTCAATAATAAAAATGGCAATCATATCTTCTCTTAGCAATATAATAATGTCAAATAGATTTACATTATTCTGTACAAAGGCAAATAGTGATAACTGCTTACTTTTCGCGTTTTTTGGCGCAGGAGACATATATTTTATATAATATGTATATTAAAATAATCTTTTACACTTTAACTTGAATTCAAGTCTATATTCAATTTTAACCTGAATGTCTAACATAGCAAGGGTGCTGGTGACTTGTATTTTACATCCTAATGTACACAATTTTATTTACAATATTTGTATATTTGTACACTTACTATATATATATTTGTGTGTATAAACCTATTAAATAAATAACGTAGGCTGTTACCAGGCTACCGCTATTTACCTTAGTGTGATGAATTGTGATTTGTCGACTTACATTTCATGTAGTGCACCGTTTTCCGTGAAGCTGCCTTTCTCAACAATTTCCAATCTCCCGTGCATAATAAGTCTGTAATCACATACCACTGATTCATTGTGTGGTTTCGTTGTGCACAGGTACAGTGCTTATAATCTAATATCAAATGTTCGGTCCAATTACTTAACCTGTTAACTTTACATTATACCCCTTGGTCACTGGATCTGTTCATTCATGTGTCATTTCAACTCCCCGGAGTACAAATAAATCTCCATGACTATTCTGACGCACGTATCGTACACAATGATGTGATGCTCCTAAAGACCAACATACGCCTTGACAAGCGATTAAAGCGAATAAAATCTGTTTTGTTGCGCCGAGCTTGGTTACTTGGCAAGGTGCAAGGAGGATAACGACACAACTAATTAACCCCAGTTTGATTGTTTTGATGAAACTCGCTAAAAACGGTTTAAGCTGGTTGGGTTGACTCGCGTCTCACAGTGTATGCCGACCTAACTTCAGACACAGCATATACTGATATAAACGACAATGAACGAGAACATTGGGAGATTGCCGTGTCGTCCTCTCCGAGGCCGTGGATGGATGAAAAAATAACATGTCGGTGACTGAGAGCAACCCCGACCTCAAGGTCCGAAAAATGTCCATAACTTTTTAATGACTGTGCGACCTCTGTGCTGAGCATGTGGGCATGGACATGAAATGTTACTGATTCTAAAAAAAATTTGCCCTGATTACTCCCCGATATTTTCCGATATGACAGTCCAAAAAAATGTCCCACGATTTTGTACGCGGTCGATCTGTGGCTGAAACCTGTTTCAGCCACTAGGGATAATTGGAAGATAGAAACAAGATATTTCTCTGAAAATCTATTTGTACCAAGCGTGAGTCAGACAGACGGCACCATCACATATAACAAACCAATATCCTAACCCTCTCTATGAATTGGCACATAAATATCAGTAGTAGGTCCTTATCCTGTGCTCCTGTGACACATGTGTTTCACCTGCAAATTTTACGTTCAAACACCTACCAATTAGTAAGCTTTTAACTTATCAAAGCGAAACCCACGCCACATCTTGCGTGATTTTCAACCATTTGAAGTTGTAGGACGCATTAGCGCGACACAACTTTAAATGGGTGAAAAATGTGCGAAATGCCATGAAAAAATAGTGCCATGACACTGTCGTATATTGAGCCAATGTTCGTTTCCAGCGTCAGAGTCGGTGAACCAGTAGTAAACCAACATTAGCTTACAGTACATGTTGTCGGGAACACCAATGGCAGCATACGCAGTACTCGCACAATGCAGATACAATGAAACAGTCAATAAATCTTGCCTTCATCTGTTAAAAAAAAGTTGTTCAATTTGTAATCATGAACTTTTTCTAACAAACTGTAGTGAGCCTATTATCAGTTCTTTTGATATTTTTGTGACCCCCTATTACAAAACAATGTGTTGAATATAATAGGCCTACACAGCCATGCGCTGCGTCCTGGCTTTGTACATGAAACATCCACTTTGGAAGTACTATACAACACAATACAGTACCTACTTCAGCAAACACGAGACGTTGAACCAATGCTGGTTTAATGCCTGGCCAGCCTCGCAGACATTAAAACACCGACATTAAAACTACATTGGTGAAACGTTCCGTGTGTGCAGAGACTGTGCCTGAACAGAAATGACACAACTAAATTGAATATACTCACAGCTTATTCAAATCTGGAAGATTCCTCAGCGAGTTGTTTCTAAGGATCACTATTTGATTCCCTGACATATCTCTGAAAATGAAAAAGTATGTAGTTACTGCCTTTTGGCTTTGCGCGGCAGAAATTATGTGATAGTACAAAAGATCGAATCCATTTGTTTCTGCATGACGAAACATGTTTATTTAATTGGATTGGGCCAGACTCCTTAAGAGCATCTTGGAATTTCAACATATGTTGAGGTTAAAATATGTGCTCAATTCTTGTAATCTTGAATGCAACGAAATAAAGTCTATCCATTTTCCGTTGTGGAAGGCAGATGCGACACATTTAAGGTGGATACAATCTGGGGGTGTTTTCAGTCTATAAGTTTGGCCTCTCTAACACCCACACATGTGTTCTTTGTTGATTCATATTGACATGTCAATTGGTAGACAATATACACTGATATAAACTGATTCACTTCATTAAATACCCGAGGGTTTTATTACAAATTAACTAACTCTTTTGTGGTGTTCCGCTGCAATGTCAATCAATTTTGGATGAGAATATATAGGGCCTAATTAAAATAATGTAAAAGTAATATTCTCAGTAGGATTGGCCCTGATCCTAATAATCATTCTGAGGCATTATTAGTTTATAATTTGGTACATAAGATTGTTGGAGTTTGATAAACAGTAAGTGGTTAGAAACGTATATCTTTAAGTATTAGGGACATTCAAATAGTAGGTGTGAATCGTCCCAAATTATGTTTGAGTTACAAAATGTACACATCCTATTTTTTAATAGGGGAATTTAATCTAAATGATTTGTCTTGCTTCCACTTTTATTTGATTAAAAATATTTATTGACTAAAAGTTTAGTTTAACCCTTACAGCGCGGGGATAGACTTTAGTCGTCAGAATCTGACGTGTGTAGACGTCAGATTCTGACGACTGGTTTCTATTACTCCACAGGGACAATTGGGACTATCAGCAACGTGATTTTGATACAAGTGATATAGCAGTTGACTGTACTGCATTCTAATTCTAGTTAATGTGATGTTAATTCGTCTGGAATACATGCAAAAATACGATATTTTGCTAGGTAAACTGCGATATAAATATGATTTAGGGTTGTTGCGATCATCTATATTTTTAATTGTCTCGTCTGTGGAGTTCCAATTGTTAGTTGTGGATGGGAAAAAAGAATTTCTAAAAGTTTCAGCTCGTGTGTGGAATTGCCTGAGGTCTGACCTATTTCGCAATTGATAACGGTTATGAGTTCTAAGCTGGACGGAAGGGGGGAGATCCTGTTGTAAATAGTTAAGTGCATTACCATGGACGATGTCGGCAAATAAAATTAATTTTCTACGTTCACGACGGGCCTGTAATGATTCCCAGCCTAGTTCCGAAAGAATTGTTGCATATGCAGTACCTTTTATGGCACCGGAAACAATGTTACCAGCACGTTTTTGAATTATTTTAAGACGTGTATTGTCACCATCAGATATGTTATCAAAAGCCACATCACTGTATTCAACAATTGGCCGAATATAAAATATATATAAAATTTCTAGGATTTTTCGGTTTAATTTAAAACGTAGCGCTTCAAGTTGACACAGTCTTTTATCGGCACGAGCATTTATGTCATCAACGTGAATATTCCATAGTAGATCAGAAGAAAATGTTAGACCTAGATGCTTGTGAACACTGACAGACTCTAAATTAGCTCCGAAAAAGATAACGGCATAGGAACTGTTGTTGTTGGTCGTAAAGAAAGTTTTTTGAATACTGAAAGTTACAAGCCACTGTTTGGACCAGGTATAAATACGGACGAGATCTCTGTCCAGGACATCTTTGTTAGTGTTGTGTAAATTTGACACCATATAAAACAAACTATCGTCTGCAAATAAACTAATTTTACTTTCCAATCCTTCTTTAAATATAAGGAATAATAGGGGACCGAGAACAGACCCATGTGGAACTCCTGCTTCTATTGTGCCATATTTAGAAGAATGACCGTTTATCTCTCATTGTTTTCTGTCGGTTAAATAGTCAGAAAACCATTCGTTCAGAGAACCAGCTATGCCATTATTTTTAAATGTATGCAGTATACCAGCATGCCACACTCGATCAAAGGCTTTGGAAATATCAGCACAAACTGAGCGCACTTTTTTTTATATAAATGTACAAGTTGATGTACAGATTGATTGCTGTAAATTAGGTTATTGTCTCGAATATAATTAAATGTATAATTTAAAAACTGCTGTTATGGGTATACGACCATTTGAAATACTTTACTCATTCAGTTCTGGGATCGCCTTTAGACGTCAGAATATGACGTTCACAGGCGCCAGATTCTGACGTCTAAAGTCGATCCCCGCGCTGTAAGGATTAATGATGCTACCCCTAACGGGATAAGTTATATCATTTAAAATGCTACTGACTTGGATTTGTGTTTCGCCGTCCCGAACCGCAGCATCAAGTGGGTGAAATCAAATGGATTTTCAAATTTCAATCTGAACATATGACCACCTAGTGAAATTTAATGCGCGATATTTCCTTCAATTTTTCACCTTTTAAGGACAAACAGAAAGGCCAAACACGGCAAATAACGTGATTAGTGAAATGGTGAGATATATAGGCCTACTACTTACAGGCTTGTCAGGTGCTCCGGAAGGAGCGTCGGCACATCCGACCATCCCTGATCCCGACAATATAGTCTGGTGGCGGAGCACCGGCAGCCCTGAGGTGCATAGAGCTCTAAACAAATAAAGGAACATCTCGGTTTATGATAATAATTATATAGATGATTTCTAATAGTGACAGCTAATGAGGCTGAGTGGGATATCTCTATATATAGATAACCTCTGGTAACACATAATATTAGAAGCCTGCAGGTACAGCTCTAAACAAATATAAAAACAGATGACACTGGTGACCGTGGTAATATGCAATGAGAGTAGTAAATGGAAGAATATTGCAATTTGCAGAAAAAGCAGATGATCCCGATGACCATGGTAATAGGTAATAATAACAGTAACTGGAACAATACTGCGTGACTTACCGGGCCAAGTATGGTGTTCTACCCCTTTATTATGTCTCCCCTCTATAGAGGGGAGATATTTTGCTTTACTTCTCAACGCCGATTTGCTCGTCACATCAGTTTTGTGTCTGTGCGTTCTCTCGGTCTATTATGCAGGCAGTCAAACACGAGACGTTGACCCAATGTCGGGCTATTGGTAGCCCACCATCTACGACGCTGAGCAAACATTAGATCAGTATTGGGTTACCCTGTCGTGTTTGACGCCACGTTGAATGTTGGCTAGCGTCACAGACGGCGGGCCAACATTAACCCAGCCTTGGCTTCAAGTAGTAGTTATTGTACGGCCTGAGCCCGAGCCCGGCCCATTTCAATAGGCCTAAAAATCTGTATCTGTATATTACGTGGCAGTACGCACTATTGTGCTATCGCGCCACGGGAGTAACTTAGCAAGGCCTGTTGTCATTCATGATATAATTCATAGCATTATGTGCATGCCAAGAAGAACAAACAATAGACTTCAACCGGACATACTGGCAACTTAGAGTGTGGGTACCCAACAAGCTTTAGTGCTGACTAACGTTGGTCCACTGTCAACCACGTTGGCACAGAATTTAACGTCTAGTGTTTGCTGGGTATAATGAAGGCAGATGTCGCAACATGGTCATACTTCATGCGAGGCCACTGGCGACAACGTTGGACCAGCATTAAAACAACATAGGGTCAATGTTTGTTCAATCAGCCACTCTCCAGAAATCACAATAGTGTAAAAAAGAATCATGTAGTTTCGCATTTGGGGATGATTAGGCAGGCCTACAACCCAAGATCGAACATATTTATGAGGAAGAATTATGTTCATTTGAACGGATAGTCTATTACTTCTAGTTTCTCAGGTTTTTAAAACATTCCAAAACACTCCACAAAGGACAATATTTTTTTGTGTTTACTGGGTTGAACGCAGCCCAGCAAACACGAGGCGTTGAACCAGTGCTGGTTTGATGCTGGTCCAGCGTCGCAGATTGTGGACCAGCATTGGATCAGTATTGGGTCAACGTCGTTTTTGCTGAGTGTTGACAAGTGTGTCGCTCCAAAACGGAAAAATAAATTCCGCTTAATACATACTCTCTACCAAGTTCTTGTCTCTACTGCACACAGGTGCCATTTAATAACATTAATTACAAAGGCCATAATGACACTAAATCTATTAGCTATCAACCTTTATGACTATGCTGCTGGAGGAGAGACATCTCCAGTTTTTTGTTCACAAAAAACTAGACTCTTCCAGTTTAACTAACAACTGAATAACGGCGCTGGATGGTTGATCGCGTCATGTAACAGGCTGAGGTACTCTATTATTGGATGGGGGTATAATACCATATGGTATACCGAGTAAGGTACTCTACCCCTTAATTCAAATAACAATTGAATGACGGTGGTATTGGCTGGTCGCGTTATGTGACAGGCTGAACCATTCTTTCATTGGATATGGGTAGAATAGCATACTTGGTCTGAATATTATTTAAATAAAATTCAGTGTATGGGCATGTCCAACCCACGTCAGATTTAACCCGTCATGCAGTAGAGTGTCGGCACCATTAAGCCGTTGTATAAAAATAATGGTATTTGTAGTTGTCCAGATCATTACCATGGTATTACGATATTATGCTGCCTGGGAAAGATAATACGCAGTTTGTAAATAAAAGTAATAATTTTGGTCCAGAACAAGCTGGTTTCAGATCAGGATTTCCTACAACTGATCACATATTTTTCATATGTTTTCTGATGATGTTTTATGTGTGACAGTAGTACGACATTTATGTCCACTCCTGTTTTCTATATTTTTAAATGATTTAAACGGCTTGTAAAGGTTTGTGTCGTACTGAAGGTATTTCTTCTAATCTAGACGATCGTCTAAAAACAGTTTTAAAGTTGCACATTTTGTTATATTTGGATGATACTGTGCTACTTGCTGAGACACCGAATGACCTACAAAAATACATCAGGTGGTTTAAGGAAGAGTAATGTGATACGTGGTGGCTAAAGAAATAAAAAATTCTAAACAAAAATAAAGTTTTTTCTTGAGGTAAAGTGAGAACCTTATGCGATTAGATCCCGCGGAAGGAACTAAAAACTTTATATAGTCATAAATACCTCAGTGTTCATTTTAAAAACAATGCTAAATTTACCGTGGCAAAAATGAGTCATGCTGTAAAGGATTTGGTGCCATGTTTTCGTTATTAAGGAAATGCAAAAAAGTTGCAGCTTCCTGTTAGTGATAATCAGCTCCAACTGTGTGATGTATTAGTTAAGCCAGTTTTGCTTTATGGCTGGAACTTGGACGCCAGAAGGTACAAACATGATGTACGGCGAGTTGGGAACAGCGCCTATGTTACTTTATTAGTCGGGCGCAACACATCGTGTCAGGCGACACCTCACTTAGCAGTAATGTTAATGGCGGCGGGCGGCGGGGCTTTCACTTCGCTAAATAAAGTTTCACTTGACGTCAAAAACCCCCAGATAACTGGACTTTAAGAGCAGTTCACAGTTTTCTGTGATTCAAATGCTGTTAATACTGTGGCTCACAAAATGCAGTGGCTGGCGTCATTAATTCACCTGTGTTGCTCACTCGAGGGGTGGAGAGCTGGACAAACCATTGTCAGAAAAAGTCTCCACTTTGATGCAAAAAAGGATGGCCCCAGGCAACGTACAGCAACCCAGCAGAAACAAGACGTTGAACCAAGGTTTGTTTAACGTTCGTCCACCGTCTGCAATGCTGGACCAGCATTCAACCAACATTGTTTCAGCGTATCTGGCCTGCTGGGAACGCTGTACACGCGGATCCATCACTGGTCCGGCTCTGGACGACGACTGCAAAATTAGCTGGGGTTGTTTACGCTCACATCCAACAGAGACATCACTTCCCACCCAGCAAACACAAGACATTGGCATAACATTTGTACAATGGTGGTCCAACGACGAAAGGTTATCGAAATGTTTTGTGTTTGCTTGGCAACACGAAACATTGAATCCATGTTCGGTTGATGCTGGCCGACGTCGTAAACAGTGGGCCAACATCAATCCAACATCGGTTCAATTTCTCGTGTTCAATGAGTCGTGAGCTAATTTTATATCACAGAGAACACGAAATCCATAGAACCAATGCTAGTTTAATAGTGGAAAAAACTGTCCCCGACGCTGCCCCAACATTATACCAACATTGGTTACACGTCTAGTGTTGTGTGTATACTCTGGTTACCAATTCGCACTCCCCTGTCCAAACGCAAATGGTGGTAACTGCTTCACTTTTCACATAGGCTTCAGCAGGTACTGCATTTTTGCTTTCCAGCACAGCCCAACCAACACGGAGCAATTACCAAAGGCTGCTTCAATGTTGAAGACAGTGGGCCAACATTGAAACAGCATTGGGTAAATGCTTGGTGTTTTCTGTAGGAGTACACTGAACGTCACTGTTTTAACTGCGCAGGTCACGCATCCTGCGTGCAGGGTGTACTTGTTTTCCCACTACACCCTGCCAGATATGAGCCTGTGTCTACCTATTTGGGACCCCACTCCAGGAGGACACACGTGCCTCTCGTGCGACACCCCCCAAGCTTAGACATCAAAGCTAATCGCAACGCGCCGGCAATCAGACTGCACCGTCTGGCCTGGGAACATCAAGCCAAGTGACAGTATACGCGAAGCGATGCGAGAACTTGGCCAACGCTGTTCCAACATTGTGATAGCGTCGATGATAATGGCCCAACATTGAGGCAGCACTGTATCCTTGCCATCTGCGAACTGTTATTTGTACAGCCTATCACACAATTATAGAGTGGGTACAACTGGATTATACAGTCAAATATTGCCACCTCTGATTACAAATTGAATAATTAGAGCCTAAAACGGGGGATTACATCAGCTAATAAATCAAAAACAGTTTAAACGTGGCTAAACTCTTATTCTTGTGATTTTGTGTCGATATAATCCCCCTAATTATCTACTTATGAACGAAAACGCACGCAAAATATGTGGTTTCATTTTGAAAAATAATACGTAATTTCGAGATTAAATGTGCTCATATAAAGTCAAGAAAATAATTCAGAACGTTATATGTGTCTCTATTTATAGTAAAATATGTATGCTATGACATACTTGAATTAGAAATGTATGGGTAACATATTTATTGCAATAAAAGCTATATTTGTTCTACATGTACCACTTTCATAATTTTGGGCAGAGTTTGAAATTTAGGGGAGGGGCCGACAGTTGGGAGTCGCGTGGAGAGGGGTGCTCAAATAGGTGGAAAAGGCCTCAACGCATTCAGGGGTAGAGTGAGAACGATTACAACTGAAGTCTCTACAGGGTGAGGTCACGAGACCCCTTCAGTTGGTCCGCGGTAGGGGAGAGTGGGGCACCTTGAACCACTTTCTCTTATTTTTACCCTTCCCAAGTCAGAATGGAACTGAATTATTTTTTGTATGACAAATGACAGCTGTAGAAGAAGGTAAACTCCTGGCATAATATAACTTGAACTTAATCTCTCACTTCAGATAAAAATCACATTTCAATTAATTTTTTTCAGAGGTTCAACTTGCCCCACCTACGGGGCACCTTGAACCATGAGTCGGGGTACCTTTAACCACGATAAAAAAAATGAAATAACGGTTTTGAAATGACACATGAGCAGCACTATTTCAATCTGTGATGGCCTAGTTATATATGATTTGTGTTTGTACAACACCCGACTTTTATTGAAAAATCAAGTGGCTCAACGTGACCCTATGTTCAAGGTGCCCCACTTCTAAATCGTATATTGAACTATGGTTCAACGTGACCCATTTTTATGGTTCAACGTTCCCCATCAAAATTCATCAAGATAATTTAGCTGCACATTTTTCTATTGCCAAAACAAAATATGAAATAGTAGTTCTTATTCAAAATTGGCCTTGAAAGGGTTTCTGTGAAACGAAAATTGTTATTTAATACTACGTTTCAATAAGGATTATAAGAAATTAAAATCACCACGTCAAATTCACTTTCTTGCTAATAATTTAAAAAAATAGCAGAAAATTTGATGAGGTGATCAAATGTGCCCTTTAATTTTTGGTTCGTTCACACACCACCAGCTGGTCATATTGACGGGATATCTGGCGATTGTGACGTAAACAAACAGAGAAAAGTCAAGTGGTTCAATGTGCCCCTATAGTCAAGGTGCCCCACTCTCCCCTATATCTTTTCAAATGTATCTATTGCCGACTTAATCCGAAGTCATAATTTCCGGAGGGGATTATCAATTTCCTCATCCAGATACCATTAGTTACTAAACCCCTTAAATATCCTGTCGCAATAACCCTTACAGCGCGGGGACCGTCTTCATACGTCAGAATCTGACGCCTGTAGAAAGAATCGCAAAGAGCTAACTAAGAAAATTATTACGATTTTAAATTGAAACAAATCCTTTTGGTCTCCATGGTTTATACCAACATATGTCATCGTGGTGACGGTTAATTCACCAAAATAGGAATCATTCACCTTTTAAACGCTAAGCACGATTCTACTCCATTCTCAATACTTTTTATCATATCAAATTCCAGTTTTTGTGAGATAATTTGAAATTGTAAATATCTATAAGGCTTTATATTAACTTTGGTTAGACTGATGTACAGGCATTTAATTAGGCTTGATCTTATTACGATTAATAATTACGTATTAATAACATCATGATAACGTAATTATATCAGACCAACCTCATAATATATACATATAATTGAATGCGTGGTTTGGTGCACCTATTCTCAACAATGATCCAGTATTAGTACAACATTGAGATTCGCCGGTTTTATATGAACAATCTGCAACAATGGATGTTGACGTATCGACGACAGCTATTTACATAGATAGTATCCAATGTCGAGGCGAGTGGACATCCTTTAGTTTGTAATGGCCGGTTCCCAGGTGCAAAAACATAAAAATGCAAGTCATCCTTCATGTCATTGGGCGGCCATGATAAGCACGGTGACGCCCTGCACCACGCGGATTGGACGGTGTGAAGCTACCAAATAAAGGCCAGCCCTGATAGCTCAATCTGTTATAATGGGACACAGAATCACTGGGATCGAATGGGGCGGAGGTTTACCCTCGTGATGGTGCAGTTACATTGCTTCAAATTGTTCTAAAACATGGACTTTGCAGCGTTGTCCAGGGTGATGTGGACCATAGAGAATCCTTGAAATATGATTATTGTAAGAAATCTTTACCCTTCCGTCTGTCGCAATATTGCAACAATGTGCAATAAAGGGCTCATTTATTTACGCAAATTAGGCCTACTGCAACTACACGACGGTCGATCACCCATACAGTGTCTGTTAGATGATGTTCCAGCGTCGCAGGCAGTGGCACAGCATCTAACAGACACTGGATGAGAGCTTTCTGTTCGCAGGATATATATTGGGTATTATTCTGCTGACAATCAGATAAAAGAAAGTCCACGTCTCATTTCCATACATCTCATAATATTACTCTACGGCTCACAGAATTGTCCCGTCCACCGACCGACCTATGCCAGGAACCAATCCGTTGAAGCATGGTCGTAAAATTCCGCGTCTCACAAAATTAATATCGCCGTCTCATAAATCAAATAAAAACTGTTCGCTTTGTGCCAACTGAATAAATGCCCTTATTATTTACAATTGAAATGATGGAAAAGTAAATGAAATAGTGAAATTGAAATATTTATACACACAGTTTCGTAATTAATAATAGTTTCTTTTCAAAATACGTTCAAGTTTGCTAGTGTCGGTGAGCGGATTATCAAGCAACAAGGTGAGATTAACAATGGTGAAAAAAGTTCCATTATGACACATTTTGAACAGTATTTAAAAAAGTAAATTAGATAGTTTAATACTCTGTGTCTCTTAGCGCTGTATAAGAGGATTTGTGAGAGGACTGAGTGGGGCGTTGTTAGCACAATATCAAGACAACGTTAAATCAACGTCGCGTGTTTCTATTGTGTATCTTATCGTTTAAAAGTTGAAGAATGTGATTGATTTTGTGCAAATTGGTCACAGATTAGAAAATGACGGTTCTATAATATGACTAAAGCTACACTTTCACATGTGGGCTACGAAAACAATATATCGTCCCCTTGGATATGAAAGCGTGTATCTGCCACTTACAAAGTGGCAGATACACCCTTTCATATCCGAGGGGACGATATATCGCCTTTCTCCGCATCACATTTGTAATCCATTGTAACGAAGTAGAATGGTTATTTCCATCATATCCTTTATCCCTATATAATAATAGTCACCGTGAATATAAGGGTGAATTATGGATCCTGGTGACACGTGAGTTATTTCCTGTTATTGCCTGTGTTTGGGTTAGGGCCTCACTCGGGTCACTAATTGCGTTATTAGAATGCTAGTACTGGTCTAAATCATCCCAGGGTGCTCCATCAAAAAACTCCATTTCCGCTACGAGAGTAGAGTAGACCTAGCACACAAAGGTACATAATTATTTAGGTGAAATAGTATGTTTAGCAGGTAATGGTGTGCCCTATTTTCGTGAATCTTTGAAGTTCCTCATGTAATTATGTAATATTTATGTTAACCAACGCCGAGATATAAACCATGAAGTACAAATGTTTTTTTTTAATTTGAAATCTTAGTTAGCTGTTTCCACTACATTTGAAAACCTATGTTTTCGGTGTACGGCCATTACTTGTTTCATTTCTTTCGGTGTTGGGATCGCCTTAAACGTCAGAATATGACGTCTACAGACGGTCCCTGCACTAAAAATGTTGTTAACATTCACAGTGCTAACCGCGTCTATCGCTGTTTTTACCTTTTCCGCTGTCCCCTAGAAAAAAATTAGCTTTGAATTTGAAAACAAACTTTGATCTTAATTTTTTATACAAACATATATCAGTGCTGTAACTTGTAAGAGTTGAGTAAGCACAAGTTACAAGTAATATTAGGTGATCATGGAGAAAATGTTTCCCTCTTTACACATTCGTACCTGTCAAGTAAATGTCAGGATACATTTCAGGAGATGAATTTATAGAATTCCTTGGGGTACCCCGTGGGGACTCACTAATGTTATCAATCTACGGAATTACCTGTCTCTATCGAAATAATTAAACAATGAATAGTTTTCATTGTTGAAACTATCCCCATAAAGTTATTGGGTAAATACAATAATTCTTTAAATATGATTTCTTGGAGATTTTCTTAGAGATTTTGTTATGTAATTACTAAAGAGAGATATATTGTCCCCTGTGCTTCGCTTTTGTTGATACGGCT
This sequence comes from Flabesymbios commensalis, assembly GCA_964017125.1. Classification (NCBI taxonomy): domain Eukaryota; kingdom Metazoa; phylum Annelida; class Polychaeta; order Terebellida; family Flabelligeridae; genus Flabesymbios; species Flabesymbios commensalis. The sequence continues at coordinate 81,099,282 of OZ024907.1, forward strand.
GTAACCCTGGTTTATTGAGGCTTTACTACACAGCTCCGTGCCATTAGAGGATGACATTCAGGCGACATCATATATCGACATTGGCATCAGGCATGAAAGACGTGTTACCAAAAAGTATTATTGGACCTGTCTGTTGCTTTGATGCCGTAGAGGAATCACTTGCTCAGAAATCAAAAGAAAAAACTCAGAAGAATAAAAAATTCACGATCTGGAAAACACGATCTGGAAAGCTCTCTATTTTGCCGAAGTATAATCAAAGGAGAAACAAAATGACTAGGTAACTACAAATATAAAACATGTAATGAAAAAGGCTGGGTAGAGAAAATTCGACATATTTATAAATTATTAAAAATATGGAAGAAGAGAAATCTCACAAACATTTGGTTAAATAACCATTTAGAAATGTCTAGCAATACCGAAAATTATACATTTAGCACAGAATTGAATAATTATAAGGATTCATATCTACAAGAATTAACGCCTTTTTTCGGTTTTATCTGGCCCAAAAAAGAATTAATAGGCTAATAGGACCAATTGAGAAAGGAGGTTTAAGTATGATAGACATACCCGCTTTTGTTAAAGCAATTAAAGCATCATGGTTTGTCAGAATAAGTAATGCTAACAACTAACAACAATGGAATTTTATCTCAAGACATATGATTTGTTTTTATGCAATAAGAACATGTTTCTACACATGAATTTTAGGTGTAACATCAAATCTAACATATTTTTACAAACAAGTACTAAATGTCTTTTTTGCAAGTCGAAGTAAAACTCCTGAGGAATGATCTTTTAAAAATGAAATTCTCTGGGGGAATAGCCAATTTAAAGTAAAAAACAAACACAGATATGAAGTACTATACTTGACAGGGTGGATTATAATGCTGATATTATATTTGTGAAAGACCTGATGCAGTTAAACAATATCTATGAACATTTTTGTTTGAGCAAGTTGAATATAAAAACAATATCATATCTGAGGTTATGCAGATGAAGCATGTTTTGAAGCCATAGAAACACATTATGAATATAAACGAGTTCAGTAATAATGTATACAAAGACTACCGTAAAAAAATTTTATATAGATTTATGAGATCTAAACTCTATACCACCATGCATAAATAAATGGATACAACTAACTGGGGATTTTTGTGGTGGCCATTTTGAATTTGGTTGGATTATTTTTATTATGACAGATTGATTGTAATTTCGCGTATGAGTTTTTCGGCAGCCATTCTGACTGTAATTTTAGACTTAGGACTCCAGGCTTCTAATTTCAGAAGTCCCCACTGAGCTTTCGCACTTTTAAATAGATATATATTTCTTTGTCAAATGGAATCGCATTCAGGGTGCACAGTACATACATTGACCTGTCTCTCTGTTGATTTAATGTTGTATCACTATCCGCGACGCTAGCCCAACATTAAAACCACATTGAGTCAACGTTTTGTGTTTGCAACTGTTATTTAATTGTAGCATTTGAAAGGTTTCAACTGTCCATACTAAATACACAATATTGGTTCAATACTGGGCCACCGTCTGCGACGCTGGCCCGGAATTGAAACATTGGATAAATGTATTTTTTTATCAAATCTAGAGACTAAAGGGTGGAGTAGGTCTGGACATAGGGGCACCATGTTCACCCTCCTGGCAATGAATGGAGAATCACCCGACATGTCCACTATTGAATCAACATTGGACCCAATTATAGGCCTACTGCTGCGCACGCCAAAAGGCAGTATCTGCTCACTTTACAAGTAAGCAGATACTGTTTTTTTTCATTTGAAGAGCAGCATAGTGCAGTATCTGCTCTCTTTACAAGTAAGCTGCCTTTGGACTTTCAAGAGTATAGTGATCCAGAAAATCCCGGATAAATCCGAAAGAACACGATGAATGTCTTAGAAAAGTCATAGCTGACTACTCTGGGAATGATGTGTTAAAATTTCAAGTTGATTTGATAAAAACTCACGGAGAAATAGCGTCTTACAAAAACGTGCCAAGAATAACTAGATGAATTGTGACTTTTTAAGTACCAATAATATTTGGGCTAGGTTTTATGAGTTTTTGTGGTGGCCATTTTGAATTTGGTTTGGTTATTTGTATTATGACAGATTGATTGGAATTTCGCGTATGAGTTTTTTGGCAGCCATTCTGAACTTTAATTTTAGACTTTGGATTTCAGGCTCAAATTTTAGAAGTCCCAATACAGGGCCGCTGTCTGTGACGCTGGCCCGGAATTGAAACATTGGATAAATGTATTTTTATTATGAAATCTAGAGACTAACTGGTGGAGTAAATCTTGACATAGGGGCAACCTGTTCACCCTCTTGGCATTGAATGGAGGATCACCCGACATTGAACCAACAATGTACCCAATTAAAGCCTACTGCCGTGCAAGCCAAAAGGCAGTATCTGCTCACTTTACAAGTGAGCAGAAACTGCCTTTTGCCATTCAAGAGTATAGTGATCCAGAAAATCCGTGGATTAATCCGGACGAACACGATGGATGTCTTAGAAAAGTCATAGAACCCCTCCTGACTACTCTGGGAATGTTGTGTCAAAATGTCAAGTTAATTAGATAAAAACTCAGGGAGAAATAGCGTCTTACAAAAACGTGCCAAGAATAATAAGTTTAAAATTCCGTTGTAAAATCAATATATTTGGGCATAGCCCAAATATAATAAGTTTAAAGTACCAAATAGCTGTGTTTTATGTCAAGAAAAATCATGGCCTCGTTCACATGTTATTTACATGTGTAGGCCTATTTGCTAAAGAAGCATGGAAAATTGTGTCTAATTTTCTAAAATTAAATATAGAATTGTAAGATATTGTATTTGGTCATTAATTATCTTGTCTTGAAAACTGCATCATCTCTTTAGTAGCATTTCGTATATTCACATTCTGGATTCTAGGAAACAAAAATAAAATTATATTATGTATATACATAATTTCAAAATACTTTTAAAACATAAATTGCTTTATAAATCTGAAGTACAAAGACAAACGAAAAACGAGAATACATTTGAAGAGCTATTATCATTAAGCATGTATAATATTGTGTGTATGTCTATTGTCTCTACCAATATATATATATTTCTTATGTCAATGTACCGATAATAATATTTATGAATTGTATGTCATGATGTATATGTACACTTATGTTTGTCTACTGCATACAATTATTTATATTTAAAAAATAGTCAATAAACTGACACTAAACCCACAAATACAGATTTTGTAATAGTACAATTAAAACATCACTTCTAAAAAGCATGGCGCATTTCAGATTAAAATTGTAGAAGCTGTGATTCAACCTAGGTCTGCAGTACATGGGATTTTATATGGACCGTTAGAACAGTTGTGAAGCATATATTAGGTTATCTCTCTGTGCAAGAAAAAAAGCTTTGCATATAAACTGCATTACCTCGTATTATTTTACAATCTGTTGTTACAGCATTAATTTTGTCTAAATTGGACTACTGCGACGCCATATGCTGTCCGGTGTACCGTTTCAGCGTACCCCCTTTCAGCATACCGGGGGGGGGGGTACGTTGAAACAAGTTTCAGCTTACCGGGGGGTACGTTCAACGTACTCTCCGGTACGCTGAAACTAGAAAAAAGCCTTGTTTCAAGTTACCCCCCCCCCCTAGTTTCAGATCACCCCCGGGGGTACGTTGAACCTAGTTTCAAAGTACCGGGGGGTACGTTGAAACTAGGTTCAGCGCACCGGGGGGTACGTTGAAACTAGTTTAAAGTACCCCCCGGTATTTTGAGACTGAAAAAATCCTCTTTTATTTTACCCCTCTCCCACACCAAATATGATTATTGCTGACCTTTTAAGTACCGTTAGATCTAGATTAGAAAAAATGGGTCCCCGCGATTCACAATTGCACATTGACTTGGTACAATGCGTCAGGTGTATTTGTCACCGTGGTCTAATCAAGGTCAAGGTTTAACCTTTCAACCGCCAAATTATTTAATTAAAATTTCACAGAAGTTGTGTCTCGCCGACGCGATCCACAACTTCAAGTGAGTGAAGATTATTCAGATTGGACAAAATGTAGGTCAACGATTTTGTGAAATCTTGTTGTTTAATGTCACGTGTTATCCTTAAAGCATGATCAAATGCTGTTAGGCTAATTTAATGTGCTATTACAAAATGAAGAATTAAAAAGAGTAGAATCGGGATCGGCGGTTAAAGGGTTAACCCTACAGTTTTTGACATGTGCATGCGTTCTATTTTTTATGCGCCGGCAAGTTGGGTTGATGTACAGATGACTGGTATCGTGTATAGTGTAAGCATGCGGGCAAGGTAGGCCCGTATGCAGGTATTTTTTGTTTTTAATTTTGATCACTGAAAATAATTACAAATGTATATAGGCCTGCGATGATAGATAGTTGGTACTAGTCTTTAAAACACGAACAGAATCATGGCCAGCGTTACATCTGCGCTAGATAAATCGACATATAATAACGACAATGTTGAAATAAAGCGCCGGACTATTTTTTTTAACCCTTTAACCGCCGGTGCCGCGTATATTCAGGTTTTCATTTTTTATTTGCACATTGGGTACCACTTTTTAAACATGGTAGAGATAAAATATGACATCAATCAGCAATATTTGAAAACAGTTGACCTCCATTTTGTCAAATCTGAATAATTTTCACTCACTTGAAGTTGTGGATCGCGTCAGCGAGACACAGCTTCAAGTTGGTGAATATTCAGATTGAATAATTTGAGGGTTAAAGGGTTAAATACATTTTTTTAGAATCCCCGTTACCGTTAGTCATAAATATGTTTATTTTTTAACATGACTTGTATTTACTTTTCTTTAAAGATGTTATTTGTTGTAACTTGTAAGCGCAAGGATCAACTGTGCTAGATTTCTGCGTATGTTTTTAAATACTAGAAATAAATAATTAAATAAGTATGACCTACCACTTTCATAATTTTTGAAGCTGAGCCCAACAACCTTTAAAATGTGACTAAATGTTGCTGTATATTTCAGAAGTTAGAAAATGTGGCAAGTAATACAATTATTTGTGTTTCACATTGATAGTGAAATGTCATTTTCTTCATTTTATTACACAAATGAAGTATTTCACATACCTCTATACAAAATTTCGGGGATGACTAGAAAACATTGCGAGCACAAATTTATCGATATCGGTTAGGAATACAAAGGGAGATGAAAAAACTACTCTCAGCCCAAAATTAAACAAAGAATACCGTAAATATATCTGCTCCTGGGCATCCTTAGTGTAATAAGTCGCTATCATGTATTAAACCACACCCAAGTTTCTGAAGACCTGAACGCATTTTATTGACTAAATACGCTGTTAAGTATATATATATTCCTATAATGATATTTTGTAATAAATATATAAGGTTGTTTAACTTCATGACTTACATAAACTGTCCTGCTCTGACACTGATCCTGACTCATCTGTTTTACAGTGTTCACATTCAATTCTTCCACTGATCATATGATTAATTATTACTCACCTAAAGTACACAGCTCTCGTTAATTTTGATTAATGACAGAGTAAGTTAAACACTATTACATTTGCTGATTATCAGGTACCACTCAATTATGTGATGAGTCATTTTTTTCATATTGGATTATAAATATTGAGAGTTCACTAAGTGTGAGTAGATGATTGTCCCTGACAGATATAACCAGCAACACAAACAATAGATCCAATGTTGGCTAAGCATTGGAGACGATGGGCCAGCATTAAACCAGCATTGGGTCAATCGCTTGTGATTGCTGGGTGGCGATGTAGACCACCAGCATGCTCATAAACACCGGACTGTCAGAACTAGGATTAAAACGGTATCGATGTTTGACAAACACAGTTTTACTTTTTGATAGGGAAGACGATTTATACATGAAATGCCTAGTTGCGCGCTTGGGGTCAGTCGGTGTGTTTAATGTGGACATGTGGCTTTCAATCTTTGTCCGTTTTTACTTGATTTATCATGTCCTATTTGGTGACTATATAAATGTATGTATATAATATAATACAAACAACGTCCTAGTCATCTCAGAAAACCTAGAGACTTTTCGTTGCAAGTGCCTCTGACACAGAGGACAGCCACAGAGGCAGCTTTTAGTGTACAAAGGCCTGTCTTGTGGAATAACCTCCCACATGATATCAAATACTGCAAATACATAAATAAAAAAATAAAATAATAAAAAAATAAAATAATAAAAAAAAGATAAATAAATAAATAAATAAATAAATAAATAAATAAATAAATAAATAAATAAATAAATAAATAAATAAATAAATAAATAAATAAATAAATAAATAAATAAATAAATAAATAAATAAATAAATAAATAAATAAATAAATAAATAAATAAATAAATAAATAAATAATTACACAATGTCAATTAAGGACAATGACAATGACAATGACTACATTCACCTTGAGACGGGAGTTACTGTCACTCTTCAATTTGATAAGAAAATGCCCTGATATTATAAAAAATATAGTCAAATGGGGTTTAAAAGTCAAGTACCGATATTGATTTAATGCAACTCATCTGAGAACGTAAAATATGTAACTTACCCCTGGTAGCGTCCAGCCATTTACTACTGATTAGATTCACCTTGAGACTGTTATTCATCATTAGCTGATTGGTTTCATGAAATAATATCTGGGATGATCGAGGTCACAACCTTCCCTTGTCACTCCAGTAGCCAAGAAAAACGCAAACATTTGTATAAAATGTTGGTGAGCCGACGTTGTATAAATGCTCTATGTTTGCCGGGAGGGTCTGTAACTAAGCCGCCTTGGTGATCCTTGAGGGCGGGGGCCCTAGGGTAGTGGTCAGCAGCGCTGCCTTTCACGTCAGAGTTCGGGGCCTCAGACCGCCAGGGCTCGAATTTTGAATCCTGTGTCTGGAGGACAGTGTCATCTCAATCAACTCACCATCCTCAGGAGGTTCTCCTGGCCCAATTTAGCCTATATGTGCACAAAGGTGGCCTAAAGCCCGATTCATTTCATTTCATTTGGTGATCCTTGAAACAAAGTATTAATAAAATTTGCGGATAGGCTACGCAAACTGTACGAGCCGTTTTCGGCCTATTTTTACCTTTAGACAAGATCCCTTGACGCAGAAGTGAGCTTTAGCATTGCTGGGTTGATTTATATTTTGTTGCAAATTGTACAAATGTAAGTAATGTTTACCAATAAAACGTCAAGTGGCTAAAGATTAAATTTCGGAGTAGTTGGGTAGTCGAAACCCCCTACTCCTATGCCCCCTGTCTAGCTATACCCCTACCTGGCTACACTGACACCTACCCCCTCTCTCTTATTGCACGCGTGCTAACAGCACTACACAACTATATAACAAAGTTATTAAGGAAGGTAAGAAATAACTTTTACTTGTTTTGAAATGGCAGTCAAAGCCAAACAGCAGTAGCAGCTTACTTTAAAAGTAAACCATTACTGTTCTTTGGCTTTGCATTTCATTTGCAAACAGCATTTCAATGCCAAGCAGTAACTTCTTAGCTTAAAAGAAGGCAGTTACAGTGGTTTGGCTATACACGTCGGGAAAATAAATAACCTTTTAACCATAAAACGATAAAAAAAATTAAAAAATCACCCACTTGAAGCTGTGTATTGCTACCGAGAACTTGAAATGGGTGAAAATTGCTCATATTTGTTGAACTTGAGATCAAACCTTTGCAAGTGTTCTTGTTTAAACACGCATTTCGTACCCAATAACTGCAATTCAAACAGATAATAAAATATATTGAAAACGACTATAGTCGTGCTTAGCGGTGTATGGGTTAACTTTCTTTCTCGTCCCATTAAACCCTTTCAACGCGGGGGACATGGTCAAAATACACTGCATATCAGCGATGAATTAAAAAATCTACGACGATAGACATGCGCATGCTTAGCGAACATTTGCCAAAAGTCTTCAACCAGACGGCCAGTTATCGTCTGATTGGCTAAGTGGTCGCGAGTATGTCACCCTATGGTGTGATGGAGAGCCCCTCGCGCCGAAAGTACCTGTAAGTGACCGTCGGAGTCTCTAGTGTGGGGTCACAATGGCGGACGAGGGAATCTGCCCAATCTTCACAATTTCAACTCAAACTTCTTTCCCCGTCGAGTTGACAGTTCCAAACAAATCCTAAAACTCTTTCTCCACTTGTCATGTTTATTCGTTTGACATTTGGCAACAACAAAGCACAACCTCCGCGCACGGCACGTCCTATCTGACTTAGCGAGAGCGAACTACGGCACGTCCGTAGTCGCCGAGTGTAACGCCTGAAGTGCGGGAAAAAGTACCAAAGCCATACGGCTGCAATTGTGTGCACCCGTCACCAAGGTACGGAAACGAGGCGGTCGTCCACAGCCTCCCGCGTCCGAGAAGCCGGGGATAACTGCCACCTTAACTGAACGAAGTCAGGATCCTACAACCCCACTGTATGTTGATAAGTCGTTATAGAACCCAATCTCTAAGCAGTCGTTAAGCAGTCCCCAAAGCAGACCACAATCGTTAAAGCTAGTATCTCACCAAGAAACGATGTCTTGGCAACTATTAGCTACCCTGACGACTGCGTTTTTGAACGACTGCTTAATAACAAATTTGTCAAAATATTAAGCGATTGTGGTCTATAACGACTGATCAACAACAGTGGGCGACATGCTTGCGACCGCTTGGCCAATCAGATGACAACTTGGCGTCTGTTTGAATACTTTTGACGAATGTTCGCTAAGGGGGTGCATGTCTGTCGTCGTAGATTCTTTAATTCATCGTTAACATGCAGCGACAGTATTTCGACCTTGGTCCGACTTTGTAGCAAATGAAGCAAATTTGGCAATTGCTTTCAGACTTGTTTACCATTCTTTAACAATCTATTGACGACTGCACAGCGAATCCTGAATAATCTGTTGACGAGCTAGACGAATCATCATGTTGGGCATGTAAAAAGGTTCCTCAGGCCTGCAGCTTTCATTTCGAGCTGAACTCCAATCCAAGATGCACATGGAAGGCAGGGTCAGCTTCCAGAAATGATGCCGATTCGTCTTTCTCTGCATCACTCCACGTACGGTATACATCTTCCATCTCGCCTTTCTCCGTCCTTTTTCCAGTATTATAGGTGGTAGCTGCAGTGCTGTCAAAATCAGCCTGGTCACTGTATGAAGTTGGTGTAGATTGGTCAGGTTCAGGACCTATGCTGTCTTCATTTTGATTGTCGCGATCGCACAACGAATTTAGCAATCACCGACTGACTAGAAACCTCCTAGCGACCAAATAACCTGTTGCTATCTGCTCGTTATGCATTTGCTAAACAGTCGTCACACAGTCTTTCGAGTCGCTACAGAGTCGTCGCATTCGTCAGCTAGACACTAATCATTCGCAAGTCAGTCGATAGTCAGTCGTCTTCCAATCGAATTTGTGTCGCTAAGCAGTTGTTGTTGTTGGTTATCAGTCGCCCCACACCAGTAATTAAAATAAATTCGTCGCAGTTTGTACAGGCGTCGCTGAGGCTGAGGACGTTCGCTAAAGATTGTTAGACGGTCGTTTCACAGTCGTTAGACAGTCTGAAATCAGTCGTAATTTAATCGCTAGCTGTTCGTCACCACGAGGTGAGTCCTTTCTAGTGAACCTAGATCACGCAATAGTTGTCGCGATAAAGTGAAAAAATCCATGGATCATTCCTGTCCAATGATTCCTGATACACACTGAAGCTGCCTTTGTGAAGTTACCTGATGGCCATGTTTAGACAGAGACAAAAAGCCGGGCTGTAAACAAGTTAATTGCGAATAGCAAGACCTCCAATCCTTGACATAAGATCAATAAGATGCTCTTGATTACAGGCGGGTCACTGCCGCTGGTCGTAGCACCCTAATTGACAAGCACACAAATTGGCAGAGGTCGGTCAGTCTCGAATATGCCGCATATTTACCAATTATACATAGTTATACTATTTTTCTGGTTATACCTTTCAGGTACCATTGGCCTATTTAATCCTTTATCATACATTGTAATTCATAGGTTATTGGTATACATGTCTTGCCTCAATGACTTACATTGGACAATGTGGTTTATTATGGGCAAGACATGTGTGTGAATACTTGCCTACTCATATGCTCGCTTGAATGGGTACTGGCCATACTATACTTCTCATTATTATTGTATTGTTATCAGTCGTGCAAATATCACTTAATATTTAACGTAGCCAAAGTGTTATCAAGCTTCCGGCAGCTTTTTGTCGTGTAATGATTGGTTTAATCACGTGACCATGTATTATTAATTTAATAATACATGGCTAAGGCCTACAATAATAATTTATATATTTTATAGCACATAGAATCCTCCTCAACAGAATTTATTTATGCTATTATTTCGCGACCACTGAAAAAATAGATTCACAGTTTTTTTATCTTGTTTGTTTTGACGAAATCACTGTTTAAGAACACATTTTGAAGGCAGATTCGGTCTTAATTAGTGCCTTAAAAGGAGTTTCAAAAGTAGCTAAATGTGTCCGCGGTGACACATGTATATTTAGTCTAGGCAAGAATTGACAACTAACGTTACAGATTGACTTCTAAACTTTCACGCTCTGAGTGACCTAGGTAGGCGTAGACCTCAACTGCGTGGGACAGTCCTAGGCCTATCTACTTATCCAAGCCTACAGATCATCAGAAATAACCAACCCGGAAATTATGAGAGCCACTAGTAATCTGGAGGATTGAGAGGTAATCTAGCCTGTGATGTTTTTTCATATGTTTAAAAAAACAGAATAAAACATCTTTGTCTGGATATTGAAACTCGTATCATAACGGAGAGAGCGTAACAGCGTAACACTCGACTTCGTCTTGTGCTCTTACAGCTCTCACCGTTACGATACTAGTTCCAATTTTCGGACAATGATTTATCATTAGATAGTATTGTACATTGTAGTTCATTGATTTTATGATCAGCCAATCAGCACATGCAATATAGCATATAATAGATAATTAAATACCTGTTCTAATAATACATCACCCATTGCAGTAGAGTGTATGATCGAGTGTATGGTCTTCTCTCCACTTAAACTCGATTTTTTTTTTATTATAAAATACTCAAAATAAACAGCAAAACAACTTAGTCAACATGGTCTAGGAAAAAAACGTAATAAATCGTAGTTATTGGACATATCCGTAGCTGGCCTTTGTTTTCCGAACCCAGATATGTGTATGCTCCTTTGCATCGACTGGGGTTTGTAACCTAGAGGTACCAGGTTCGAGTCCCGGTCGGGCCGGATATTTCTCATCGTGATTATGCTCCAAACTGCTCAAAGGCCTGCATAGTTCAGTGATGACCATGGTACTGTGCACCATAAAGAACCCTTCAAGTCATTCGAAATAAGAGAAACCCATGTCCCGGCTTCGAGCTCCCTTCTATCGCGATATATTGATTGTGCAGAACGCGACGTAAAGCAATATTTACTGATTCACGTTATGGTGTAGGGTGTCACCGTCTGCTTTATTACGGGCTAGGTTCATGCATATGGGTACTGGCCATATGCCATGTCGCGGCATCATAATTACATTATAATTCATAGGTATCCATTTGTTCATTTAATGCAAACATCGTGTGCAATTTGGTTCACCATGGCGATATGTATGTCTGTGGATATAATCTTACTTTCACAATCTGAGTGAGTGCTGGTCATTACTATGTCACATGTAAGGTAATAAGGTTTCTCAAGGTCTAAGTATTATCTATAGATTCCATATCCCGGATTCGACAACCTTTCACCTAGAAATAAAATGATTAATGAGAGTAGAGTGAATAGGGGAACCCCTAACTTGACCTCTTTGACCTTTACCCGACTGGAATGAGTTGTGACCTGTCACGTGACCTGTCCAAAACAATGGTGATTGATGATCTATGACCAAAATCACAATGGTTATACTGTCAACATCTAGTCTTTACTTACCACATAACTCTGTATCATCGTGTCTGTCGGCATCGGGTCTCTTAGACAAAAGAATGTCCAGCATCATGTCTGAGTAAACGTCGTCTGTAAAATGAAGTGCATGAACAGTATTCAAAATGGAAGTAGGGGCTGAATCGCATTATAAATAATAACTTAGGGTGCTAGAATTGATTATGTCCGCTCACAACAGGCGAACTGATGCATGTGAAACCCATATTTAAGTGTCACATATGAAATAATTTATGCCAGTGTTTCACGTGCTTAGATTAAATCCTATTGTATATCATAAAGGAAACTTAAAGCTGCTCCTTGGGATGAGACATTTTCAATTTGGTCAATTTTGAAATTTAACTTAGATGAGGCTATATAGCCTACTGATCTTAACTAAAAATACAAGAAAGTCAAAAAACAATTTTAAAGCACCGAAAAAGGGTGAAATGGTTATATTTCCAGGTCGTATATTGTCATGTAAACAAAACAAGTCAGCAATATACAGCACTTTACACCACATATTCCCACGCCTTGGACGGGAAGACCAAAGCAATCGCCGCCAATTGGTGTCCTCTAGTCAGGAAATGAGGGGATACAACTGCAACACTTATTGTCTGCCCAACGCTGGGCCGACGGCATCAACATGTGGCCCAATGCTGTAGGAACATTCAACTGTCCTTTAGCAAGTGTTTAGGTATACACAGAGTTTGTTTGGGTTTTAATCGGATTCACAGAAATGTTGATAAAAAATATTTTTAAAAATCTAAAAACTCTGACAAAAATAAAACCATGATCTGGGAGATACACTACTTCATTACAAAACTAAAAACGAAAATTGAAGTCATCCCAAGGAGCTGCTTTAAATTTTTTTATTAAATTAAAAAAAAATCACTTATCAGAATCAGTTATCTGGTTTTTAAAAAAATCACAAAAACATACAATTGCATCAGGCGTACTTAAATGGAGGTGGGTTTTGGGCCATTTCCTTCAGACCTGATTTAACAAAAAAATTATTAATAACCCTTGAGTATAGAAAATAACCGAAACTGCGCATAACTTACCTGAGGCAATCTAAAAATATTTCAGCCTCCCCTTAATCATGTTCTTTGTGCGCTCCTGATGTGCAAATGATGAATTGAGATTCCTATCTGGACTACATAGTAAAGCTAAATTATATTCGGTAGCAGAATAAAAACCTGATTACTGGTATCATGGGTGTAGGGAGCATATAAGATATAGTCAGCTGTTACCAGGTTACTTGATCTTGCTGGCATGAGTGGTCAGGTGGTTAACCACCCAAATTGTTGACATCGTTGAAATCGGACGCTACAGTGGAGCAACGAATAATATTTTTCTACTTGCAATCGGACGTTATACAGCGGGTCATAGATTAATATTTTTATTCCACAACAAATAAACATAATTTTCCAATTTCTTTCAAGGTCCCATCCACCCCAGGTTTGCTTAGGCATTACAAAATAGGTGAGATGCCTTTTGTCCCGACCAAAGCTATAGGGCGGCATTTGTTTTCTTCAACAAGTCAGCAGATGTAACTGCAGATACATGTACCTACCACACATACGCTCATCGTGGCCGTCGTCGCAGTCTTCTATCCCGTCGCATATCTGTTGCTGTTCCACGCAGCTGTTGGTGCTAGCGCAAGGGAACCATCCAAGTGCGCAGTCTACTTCATCCGAAGTCACCAGACCTGTGAACACACCAGTACTGAGATTAAATTAACAAACACTTTTTAATAGCAAACATATCAAGGGTTAACATTTCCTTTATCCCTTAAAGCGAGGAAATATTTGTATATAAACCAAGAGACCATAGGGTTTTTTCCATTTGACACCATGTGTCTACAGTTTTTTAGTCTTTTTGTGCGGTGATGTACCTTAGGCATCAGGATCTGACGAATTGTCCGAGCTTTCTAACAAAAATGTGAATAATATATACATTTCATCATTGTCTGATTACTGAGTTATCTATTCAGGTAGAGCACGCGCAGATGCTAAGGCAGAAGAAATACTTGGTGGCTCAAGCGCTGAGTTAAATCCTTTTAATTTTCACCCACTCAAAGGTATGTCTCGCTACCGCGACCCACAACTTCGAGTGGGTGAAAATTATTTGTATAATTTGAGATCACACAATAGCATATCGTGATTTTTAAACCCTCATTTTGTTCACAATAAACTGTGATTTTATCCGCCAATAAAATGGAATAAACTGGACTGACTAAAGGTGAGCGGTGAGGTTAATATGGTTATATATTTGATGTAGCAGGGTTAATTATTCCGGTCCCAGTGTGAAAATAAATATGTCATAACCCTATAACCGCAGGTGCCAATTATATTCGTTTTTTTTCGTTTTTTATCAATTATCAACTTTTAAACATGTTAAAAATAAAATGTGACATCAATCAAAAATATTTCAAAACCCTTTACCCATTTTGTCAAATCTAAATAATTTTCACTCATTATGTTTGGACCTTATGGTCCAAACATGTTGGAGTCGCAAAGCAACTTTCTTTATTATGTTTGGACCGTATGGTCCAAACATGTTGGAGTCGCAAAGCAACTTTCTTCATTTTATTATTATTATTATCTTTCTTAGTCCGCGATTACAGAGACAGTTTACAAGTAATCTACTTCAAACCTCGGCACAATGGTCCTTAGGTATACATCTTCCAGACTAGACCTTTTTTTCATTTATCCCGATAGTGGATCTGGATTTGATCTAGATTTCATAAATCCACTATATGGATTACCATTGACCATTTTCGCAAGGGCTATTTCTCCTTCAGTTTAGGAGTAATCGACGTCAAACTTTGGCACAATGATCCTTAGGTATTCAGGTACCAGGCTATATCTTTTTTCAGTGATCCCGCTAGTGGATCCAGAATTGTTCTGGATTTTGTAAATCCACCATGTGTACTAATGTTGGTAGAGTGATTTACATGTCGGTTGATCAATTCAATAGGAGAGTCGGTCAACACAATGCGCCGCGTTATGGTGGTGGCTTGTACTGGGCTTCCCGACCGGCTTGACCCTCTAATTACCAGGGGGTAATAATTAAAATACATATGTATATCCAATAATGTTTCAGTGATGGGCCAGCATCGCGAACAGTGGCCCAGCATTGAACCAACATCGGGTGTTTGAAATCAATAGTAGCAACATTTTAAATGCCAGATTTAAACATCAAAATAACAGTTGTAATTGCAGAGAATTGTTCCAAATGTTTTAAATGTCTCAAATGCCAAATGAGCCAAATGTGCCAAATGTGCCAAATGAGCCAAATGTGTCAAATGTGCCAAATGTTCCAAATGAGCGAAATGTGCCTAATGTGCCAATTGTGCCAATTGTGTCAAATGTGCCAATTGTGCCTAATGTGCCAATTGTGCCAAATGTGCCAATTGTGCCAAATGTGCCAATTGTGCCATATGTGCCAATTATGTCAAATGTGCCAAATGCGCCAATTGTGCCAAATGTGCCAACTGTGCCAAATGTGCCAATTGTGCCAAATGTGCCAATTGTGCCAAATGTGCCAATTGTGCCAATTGTGTCAAATGTGCCAAATGTGCCAATTGTGTCAAATGTGCCAAATGCGCCAATTGTGCCAAATGTTCCAATTGTGCCAAATGTGCCAATTGTTCCTAATGTGCCAATTGTGCCAATTGTGCCAAATATGCCAAATGTGCCAAATGTGCCAATTGTGTCAAATGTGCCAATTGTGTCAAATGTGCCAAATGCGCCAATTGTGCCAAATGTGCCAATTGTGCCAAATGTGCCAATTGTGCCAATTGTGCCAAAATGAGCCAATTGTGCTAATTGTGCCAATTGTGCCAAATGTGCCGATTGTGCCAAATGTGCCAAATGTGTCAAAAGTACAAAATATGCCAATTGTGCCAAATGTGCCAATTGTGCCATATGTGCCAATTGTGCGAAATGTGCCAAATATGTCAAATGTGCCAAATATGCCAAATATGCCAAATATGCCAAATATGCCAATTGTGCCAAATGTGCCAATTGTGCCAAATGTGCCAATTATGTCAAATGTGCCAAATGCGCCAATTGTGCCAAATGTGCGAATTGTGCCAAATGTGCCAATTGTGCCAAATGTGCCAATTGTGCCAAATGTGCCAATTGTGCCAATTGCGTCAAATGTGCCAAATGTGCCAATTGTGTCAAATGTGCCAAATAAGCGAAATGTGCCTAATGTGCCAATTGTGCCAATTGTGTCAAATGTGCCAATTGTGCCTAATGTGCCAATTGTGCCAAATGTGCCAATTGTGCCAAATGTGCCAATTGTGCCAAATGTGCCAATTATGTGAAATGTGCCAAATGCGCCAATTGTGTCAAATGTGCCAATTGTGCCAAATGTGCTAATTGTGCCAAATGTGCCAATTGTGCCAAATGTGCCAATTGTGCCAATTGTGTCAAATGTGCCAAATGTGCCAATTGTGTCAAATGTGCCAAATGCGCCAATTGTGCCAAATGTGCCAATTGTGCCAAATGTGCCAATTATGTCAATTATTAGTCAGAAGGCCCGATTGTTAGAAGGCCCGTTAGTCAGAAAATAAGTAAGGATGATTAGTCAGAAGGCCCGTTTGTCAGAAGGCCCGCTAGTCAGAAAGTCAGTAATTACCTCATCGAAATCATCTCATTTGTGAACAACCCTATTATTTGTCTTTATTTATTTACTTGTTCCAGTAACAACGTCTAGCACTTTCATAAGGGTTGTGGTAATAATAGGCCACTCATTATGTTCTTGAACCTAATGTTGCTGACATAATTTCAAGCTTCAAATGAATGTAAAATACCTATAATAATTGGATCAAGTGGTTATTGCCAAGCTGCCTGTAAATAAGAGTCAATTTTCCACATGTAGGAACAAGATGGTATAATAATAATTGCATATCGTAGGCAGCAATATACACTCCATGTCTTTGAACAGTTTGGAACAATGTAAATATGAACAAGCAATATGATCAACATACTGATTCAAACGCGAGTACCTGAATTTTGAAACTTACTGAGAAAAAATGATCTAGATAACGAGATACAGTCATATTAGATTACAATGAGATTGAAATTTTTGCGCTGATCTTAGAGCGGTAATAATATTACTGCAATCACATTATATATTAGTTGTCCCATGTTTAGGTAAACTTCACTTTCTCGAATATGAACCAAGCCTTACCACACAAAAGTCGACAAATAATGCTAGTTATAAGAATATTTGGACAAACAATTTATTATTTATTCTGAGCAAAATGATACATTTATCAATGCTTGACATAAATTAAACAGATGACTACAAACTCAACACCTTTGGTGAAATCGTGTATGTTTTTTTTGTGCCACACTTTTCCCATCTATTTCAGTAAAGTTTGTGTGCAAAGAAAGGGTAGTGTTTAAAAAAATTAAAGCGCATTCATTGCTGAAAATAGCCCAACCAAGCAACCAACCAATCATCAATAATGCTAGTTTTTAATATAAATGTACGAACTACGAACCAGCAGTGAATTGTTTTCAAGATCATACCAAGCTCATATCGACCGATTCCCTTTTTTTAAGAATGTGGCAGCCTTAGCCTCTACCCAGTCATCTGGTAATCTTCCCGTCTGTAGAGATTGATCGAAAATAATTTTAAGAAAGATATTTTGTTGGCAGCATTCTTCAGAATCAAATTCGGGAGCTCGTCCGGTCCGGATGACTTTCTGCCGTTTAAAACCTCAAGTAATTTATTTACACCTTGAACAGTAACTTCGAATTTAGGCATTTCAGTATTGGGTGGTCCTGGCAATTCAGGTATATTTATGGTGTCTTCCGAGGTGAAAACTGAGCAAAATTAGTTGTTTAGTATTTCGACCTTACGTCTGCTATCTGAATGCAGCTGACTGTTTTCCTTCAAGGGAGAGACATCATTTCCATCCTGACGTTTAGATTTAATATAACGCCTGAGTGGTTTTGATTTTTTTTGTTCTAAAGATTCAGAAAGTTTGTTTTTTGAAAAAAGACCACCTGGCAGACCTGATGGCATTTATGCTCTGCCCAAAGGTCAGCTTTATTCATAAGCTTGGGTTTGCTATATAGAGATGTTTTTTTCTGAATAGTGAGGAGTGATTTGGATAGCTAGGAGTGATTTTGATAGCCAATATAGCTTTTGCCGAGGGAAAGTCATTTTAGTTGGCATGAATTTGTCCAGGCATTGATTTAGAATGGATTTAACCCTTTAACTGTCAAATTATTAGTTTGGACGTAACTCGTTCAAACTCTTGTTTTTCAAGTGGATACTTTCTTATTTTTCTTCTTATTATTATTCTACTGGTGTTTTTTGCGCATTTATTTTTCACTCAGTTTTGACGTAATCAACTTAAAATTTGAACACAATGGTCTTTGGGTAGTCAGGTAGGGTGCTATATTTTTTCTAAGCGATTCGACCAATAGCGTCTCTGTACGGCGGGGTTAAAGGTCGCAAAACACCCATTGACAATACATTACAAAAGCTTTAAACTGTCATATCTCGAAAACGGTGCTTCTGAGACGAAAAAGAAGCGAAATTTCGGTCCTGTGGTACAACATAGAACAACGACGGGCCCTCTTCATGATGGCATAGTTTTTTTTTAAATGGTCGTATCTCATAAACTGTGCATCTGAGGATACAGTCTTTCTATTCTCTATATCACAGTTTTGACGTGATCGACTTGAAATTTGAACACAATGGTCTTTGGGTAGTCAGGTAGGGTGATATATCTTTTCTAAGCGATTCGACCAATAGCGTTTCTGTACGGTGAGGTTAAAGATCGCAAAAAACCCATTGACATTACAAAAACTTTAAACTGTCATATCTCGAAAACGGTGCGTCTGAGACAAAAAAAGGAGCGAAATTTCGGTTCTGTACTACTACATGGAACAACGACGGCCTAATCCCATGAAAGGTCAGTCCCGTGTCCACACAGGGCTGAGGGCCGGCCCGACGGACGACCTTCTACGATGTTACAGACAGCCAATAACACAGTATATTTTCAATTTTTTAAAATAATTTACTTTTTTTAAGTAAAGTGTTATATTTGTAATACTTCATTAATTACAAATTACTTAGGAGTCTCATTTTCACCAGCAGTAGATAAAAAAAATAATTTGATTTTAATAAATTTTTTAATCTTTTTATTAATTGTTATTAAATCATTCACACACCACAGTCACGCGACAAGATCAAAATCAAAAACAAAGTTTTTTATTATTGTCATTTTATTAATCATATTAGAATGTATTATCATTTTCTTGGGTTCTGCAGAATCAAACAAGTGCATCAGTGGTCTATGTTGTTAGGCTTCTGACTGAGACAACTTTCAATTTCATTCAAGATGTGCAACACCAATTAGGCCAACTTTCTATTACAAGCTATTGTTCACGAGAAATCGACATTCTCCATTTTAAATTTGTTTGCATATAAAAGTACAATTTTCGGTATGACGCTCTATTAATATATATTCATTCTTAATTAGTGATATTTCTGGTTAACTTAAACCTGCTGATATATACTACACTGTTGTTTTTTTAGCAATGCTAATCACATGGCATTATAAAATTGTTGTGGAATTGTTTTTTATTATTTTAACTAGGTAGGGCACATCTTCTCAAAGTCATGCTAATGTAACCTCAAGGTCATTTCAAGGGCAAATTTGCAAAAATAAAAAAGTAGATGTGCAACACCAATTATGCCAACTTTCTATTACAAGCTATTGTTCACAAGAAATCGACATTCTCCATTTTAAATTTTTTGCATATAAAAGTAAAATTTTCGGTATGACGCTTTATTAAGATCTATTCATTTTTAATTAGTGATATTTCTGGTTAAAGGGACCCCTTAGGATGAGACATTTTCAATGTTGTCAATTTGGAAATTTTACTTATATGAAGCTATATAGCCTACTGATCTGAGCTAAAAATACAAAAAAGTCAAAAAACAATTTTAAAGCACCGAAAAAGAGTGAAATAGTTATATTTCCAGGTCGTATATTGACATGTAAACAAAACAAGTCAGCAATATACATCACTTCACACCACATATTCCCACGTCTTGGCCGAGGAGATCAAAGCAATCGCCGCTAATTGGTGTCTGATGGGTGTCTTATAGTCAGGACATGAAGTGATACACCTGCAACACTGATTGTCTGCCCAACGCTGGGCCGACGGCATCAACATGTGGCTGTAGGAACATTAAATCGTCCTTCAGCGTGTGTTTAGGTATACAAAAAGTTTGTTTGGGTTTTAAGCGGTTTCATAGAAATATTATTTAGAAATATTTTTAAAAATCTAAAAACTCTGAAAAAAATAAAATCATGATCTGGGGGATACACTTCTTCACTACAAAACTAAAAACGAAAATTGATGTCATTCCACGGGGCTGCTTTAACTTAAACCTGCTGCTATATGGGGGAGACCGGGGCTAGTTCAAACAAATTTTTTTTTTTTTTTTTAAGATGAAGTTAGGAGACTGATATTTTTGTCCTGAAGTATCCAACTATAGATGCTATTTTTAGCATACATTATTCTCAAATTGAAAACAGATTAGAGTCAGAAAAACATGTTAAAGTTAGATTTTTCACTGTTCGAACAAACCCCGACTATGGGGTACATTTAAACATTTTTTGAAAAATATATTTGGTTAAAAATAAACGGTTGCTCTTTTCTCACATGTTTATCCCTGCAATTAAATATATTTTTGTGGGTTTGAATTTATGTGTCCCATGTTTGCCCAGTCTCCCTTGAACGAATGCTGAGATTGGTTTGGTCAATCAGTTCGGACTTGTTCGGGTGTGACGGAGTGACCTCAGTGTCTGAGCCATGGTCACTGATGATGGTGGTCACTCCTCTTGACCAGAGACGTAACGTTGACCTGATGTTGATTAAATGCTGGATCACCTTCTGCAACGATTGCCCAACATTTAACCAACGTAATTATGTTGAACGTCCCCAGCAAACGCGATACATGAAAACAATGCTGTTTTAATGTTGGGCCAGCGTCGCAGACGGTGACCCAACGTGAAAGCGACATTGGTTTAATGTATCGTGTTTCTGGGTATCGTCTGCAACGCTGAACCAGTTTTAACATTTTCAGCGCGGGTACCGACTTTATACGTCAGATTCTAACGTCTAAAGTCGATCCCCGCACGGACAGTGCAAAATACTTATAAAGGTATAATAGATCCATAACATAGGTATTCAAATGAAGCGAAAAGAGGTGACTAAGACATTTATGAAGATTTCAAATTTAAAAAACTCTCTTGGTTAAGAAATATTTCAGCGGTTTGAGGGTGACGTGTACATCATGCGTACGTCTCGCGTTTGCAGGATATGCACGCTGGATTGCACCACAACTCTTAGTGGCTGACCATGTAGGAACACGCTAGAGTGTCCAATCGCTCCAGCATATCTGAACAGACCAGATGCTCGTTTTCAAGACCAGATGCTCGTTTTCAAGATCGACACTCCATATTTCGCAGTGTCCCCGGGCAGGCTCATCACCACGCCCCCCTTTGTGAAAGGGGCAATTGTGTGATCTACATACTTGAACATGTTGAAGTTGTACGAATGTCCCGGGATTTTAGCAAATCCATTCGTGGTCTTTACAAACGTGTTGTCAATCAATGATCTCGTAATTTCTGGCAATACACAGAAATGCCGCGTTTGACATTGAAGTATTGCATGTGAATGCAGGTCCAGACCACAAGATTTTGTGAGGCCGAACAGAGGACAAGACCTATGCGGCATTTCAGATCACAGCACCCGGTAAGTACAGGATTTCACATGCTCAAACGCTCGAAATTCTGCTGATATAATAATTTCCGCCCCGTGTTTGTTGGGGTGACTGTCACCCCCAGTCGTGAGAGGGGGGCCGATGGGCTAAAACAATAGTGGGTCAAGTCGACTTGACAGCGAAATTGTGTTTATCTTTTTGCTTAGAAATATAGTCTGCTAAATCTACTTATCAGCATGTAGACTTGGACTTATACTGATGAAAAACACAGCGATTGGAATTTGACAGTAGATCAAGTGAAGTTATTAGAGTATTTTTTTACCTCCCAAAACGATTTACAGAAGCAAAATTTGGATCAACAAGACACCAACTTGACTTAGCTCATTGTTACTCCAGGAAAACAGAATATGCAGAGATTGTTCCTAGATCAACAATGAACTAAGTCCAGGCATTTCTCTTGTGTTGTTTCCACAAGTCTCAGAATAAGAATGCGCTAAGTGCACTTGCACCGTTTTTGTCCCAGAAACAGAGCATATACCACCAGAATACCACCAGAATAGCAATGTGTCAAGTCGAATTGGTTCTGTGTTGGACAGATATTATGCTGATATGTGCTCCTTTTCACGAGAATAACAATGTGCTAAGTCGACTTGTTCTGTTGTTTTAAATCAGAATTTGGAATAAATTCAAACTTTATACATAATATAGGTGACTTGGCTGGTTATTATTCTAAAGGCCAAAAATGTCACTTAGCACACTATTGTTTCAACCCATCGAGACTATTTCTAAGTCTTGCAAACAAAACAAAAAGTAAATTGCTGGTGTGCACCCGAGTAGGCCTAACCAGCTTTCCAATCGGATGTTCGTGTAATTCGTGTAATAGTGTCATTCAAAGACAAGTGCAATGTAATTAACCCTTACAGTGCGGGGATCGACTTTAGTCGTCAGAATCTGACGTCTGTAGACGTCAGATTCTGACGACTAAAGTCGATCCCCGCACTGCAAGAGTAAAACTATTTCTAATGGCTATTTAAAACTATTTCTAACATAGGTATTCAAATGAATCGGAAAGAGCTGAATAAGACCTTTCTAATGATATCAAATTGAAATAAACCTTTGGTCTTCCTAGGTTTTTATAAAAAAAAATCAGTGCTTGAAGGGCTAAGGTCTAATTTGAGTGGCGGCAATGCAGTAATCACTGGTAAAGCTAAACGGGTTCGTCATCAAGTATTTTTTTCCCAGGATTATTATGGCGATGGGTGCCGCCCACTATTTTGGACTGAATGGAAGACTCGGATCAAGCATTCTCCCAACGACGTGCTGATCCTATGGCATCTACATTGCAGACTTTGCTATAGGTAAGTACACAAGCATATTTAACACCACCCCCCCCCCCCTCCACCCGCCATAATTGCAGCTGACTATTGTGTAAAGAAAAAGGCGGTACTCTGCTCTGCAAAGCCAGCATGCAGTATCTGCTTACTTGCTAAGTAAGCAGATACTGCATTTCGACCTCGGGAAAGAGTTTCTTTGCCCCCCCCCCCCCCGGGCGATAATAAAGGTTTCCGTCATTAAGTATGGGCGATAACATGTGAGAACTGAATGACGGAGGGGTACAATACTCTCTCCCGGCTTTGCACGGCAATATAGGTTCTGCCTTTTGTCTCGGCACACACTTCTACCTCTTTTATCAGGAACGTTTCCTTAATGTGTCAAATGGACACAATGTTGAGCAAACGTCGAATAATATAAGACATAGAATGTTCCTAAGATCCTTTCCTGTATGTCAAAATTACACCGAATTTTTTTTCAAATATAAATGTTCAGAAAACAGTTTTGAAGATTATTCGCTGTTCATGTGAGCAGCGAAATCTTTCGGAGCTTTTTTCTTCGGATTATTTTTTATAATGTACAGCTCCCAGGTGGCGGATGTGGCAATTGCAGACGTTGATGTTGATGTGGATACACAAATCCGCGATTTGATAATGTCCACCAATGCTGATTCCTGGTTTCTTTCAAGGTATGTCTGCTGAGCTCCATACATCCTGGATTCAAGATAATAATAATAGAATAATAACTTTATTTATAGACGGTAGACCATTTAGTACGTTGTACTAATTAGCAATGGGCCCTCTTTATACACATGCAATAGTACAATAATTAAATATGTACAAAATTAATGGTAAAATATAATACAGACTATAATACAAAATAAAATACAAACTATAATACAATATTTAAAATTGTATATGTAAATTTACACTTCAAAAACACTATTTAAGAATATGTACATCATAAATGTATTATTATTATTATTATTATTATTTTTATCTTAATTATTCCGTTATTGTTATACATAGTACATATTAACTAGAGATACTTGTAACGATAGAAAAAGAAAATATTGCCATATTGTGTAAATATTATTCCCGCACCAAAACCAGAGATAAAATAACTACATAACTTATTATACAATGTTTCATTGTAGTAAAAAAGACACTTTGGAAAGCGTGGAATTCTAATTTGTGTATTTAAGTATATATCTGAAATATTGTTAAAACCATATGATATGTTCTTAAAAGTACTACGCATAGTACATTAAAATATAAATTGTATTTTTATTATAGGATTCATATCATGATTATGATGAGCGTACAACACGAAATAAAATAGCGGAGGATGACTAGTGGGACTATGACATGAGAGGTAAGTGTCGTAGTAATATTCTGCCGTACAAGCCAAACGGCGGTATCATCTCACGTAACAAGTAGGCGATACTGCCATTTGGGTTTTGCACTGCAGTTTTGTAGTATGGATCGAAGCGTCTCTTCGTTAATTAAAATGAAGAGATGTTTCACAATGTTGATAACCGCACATTATGATGTACTTTGTAATCAAGTATTTCTGTGTTACTGTAAGCACAGGAATGCTACAAAAAAATATTGCAACTCATAAGGTACACAAGAAGCATTTTCTCGTTCATTTTGAATGAAAAAATGTTTTCGCGATTATGTCGTCCACCAAATCGTGGACGCATTTCTTCGGATATTACTAGAAGAATTTGGGGAGGAACCTTTCTTCGCTGCTATAAATGAATAGTTACTTTCACAACACATTATACAATCTGTATTTACTACCGACGAACAATGCGTCAACTCAGTTGATCTAATAATAAACCCCGACATTAGTACGTGTAGAGATCACCCTATCATAGCTGTACTCGACACACGATAATAATTTATTATTAATATTCATCAATTTTATTGAAGATCGTACTAGCATCACAGACTGTGATACAATCTTTATTAGGGCAATGTATATTAATAATTAAAAAATCATCGCAAAATAAGCAAAAATCGTGGACATAATATTTATATAAAAACACTCAACAACATGTACGATTGCAGAACTGATCTATCAGTTATTTAGTGAAAGCATATTCGATATTTTAATCTACATTTGCTTATAATTTTTTACTGATTTTTATCATTGTTTACTTGTACATACCCCAATAAAATGGTGTGTGCAATATATGCGTATTTCCTACTTTAAATTGCTAACATAATAAAATAGCGTAGTTAACAAGGTTCTTGTTGATTTTGTCCGGTATGTATGACTGACTGACATCCCGATATCGTAGTCTTAATACTCTATCCTAGCGAACACTAAGTTGATCCAATGTTGGTTCAATGGTGAGCTAGCACCGCGGATGGTGGATCAGCATTAAACCAACATTGGACCAGCGTCTCTTGTTTAACAGGATAAGTTTTAAGAGCCTTCAGCGACGGGATCCAACCAGACGTTGAACAAATGTTACGTTGATGATGGCCCACCGTCAGCGACGCTGGCCCAACATCAACCCGACATTGGCTCAACGTCTCGTGTTTAAGTCTACTCGGAACCTGCTGAAAACTGTACTTGATACCAACATCAAAAAAACTTTGGGTCAATGCTGTATGCTTGCCTGATACGTGTGTGTCACTAATGACATATCGTGCAAGCCAAAAGGCAGTATTCGCTCACTTCACAAGTAAACAGATGCTATCTGCCTACTTTGCAAGTTGCAGTGCAATAATGCGACAGCAACATGCAGCTCCAGAGGAACGCAGAAGGTGGAAACGTAATGTAGAAATTAGAAAGAATTTTGTAATCGGTAGCCTACATGCGATGTACTTAACCGGCAGATTCATGTTATTTACTTCCTCGAACAAGAATGGTTTCATCGCACAATATATATACGTATGTATATTTAACGACTGTGTTCATAGTCCTATTCAACCTGCTGTAGTTACTTGTTGTCATCACACTACTTTTGTGTCCAATATGTGTTTTTATTGCGTTTGCGAGCATATTTTTTTCCACTTTCCGTGCGTTGTTTTTGCGCGGATATGTTTTTTTTGCGGGCGTCAATTGTTTTGCGTTTTTGTTTTGTGCGTATGCCGTTGCATCGGTTCCTGCTTCTCGTCGTAGGACTATCCTTTTGCTGTAAGTGTATATATTTGTTTGTGTGTTTTGTCAGATATAATTTTCAATTTTGGAGCTTATCGTATTATCATAATTGAGCAGCCCTTGCCAGAATGCTTATAATGCTCCACAGTCCGCCGCCGCCGTAGTAATGTTTTTCAAAGTAGCAATAAAGCCATACTAGCACTAACCTTTTTGTATACTTCGCATAGTTTCTAAGATATCTATATATTATGTATTACGGGAACTATTTTTATCAATTACCTTATAATTAAATTATGGAAGTAAACAATTTAAAAACAAAAATATCGATAAAATACAAAATGGCCGACTGTACTGTCGGTCATTTTTACTCTAGTAGGCCTTGCATGACCGATTAGTATGAACAAAACTGTACCATTTCATAACTTGTTTAAGAGAAGGGAACGTGGCGCTCTGGTAGAGCGCCTGACTGCCTCACCAGTCATGTTTGCGTCTCGGGCTCAAACCCCGCTGACATTGTGCGGGTTTTTCAGGGAAATTTCATTGTTTCTCGCATATCGGTGTGATTAGGCGATCACGCTAATGGCGACCTGGACGAGTCAAGTTTCAAACCAGTGTATCAACGTTATTTTTGCACAGGGCCACGGGTTACGCGCTTCTTCACATTACTTGTTGAGTTGTTGTCTGGATTTCAACTGGTCGATATCATTGTCAACCCGTGAGGGTTCTGACAAATCCGGAGATTTTGACAGGCTGTCAAAATAAGAAATTTGATCAAGTTAAATATTGCATTATATAGCAACCTGATCAGAGATTATCAATCAATCTTGGCGATTTAAATACGGTGACGGCATACAGCATCACTAACCTGCAGGGGCTCTGTTGTTGCTGTTTTAAATCGCTGGATAGAAGCAATAATCACTTTAAGAAGACCAGCATTACTAAATTTTACACATTTATATATATATTTAGGCGTGCTACCACTGCTGTACATCTTGTCTGTACACAGGTACACGTTTTACACCTATTCAGTCAGCGATGTGTGCCCACTATCCTGAGTGTGACTAGCGCTTACAAATCCCACTATATACTGTATACTGTACAGTTTACTATCACGGGACATTAACATTTGTCAAAATTTATCTAAATTCTTATTAATCTTACCACTAGTAGCTTATGCCTAGTGGCAAGGAAGCTCATGATGGGTCCGTCCTTCTAAGGGCGTGAACGGCAACACTGTCTCTGGCAGTGAGGTCGTCAAGCGAATCATGAAGGTGCCCGTATTCTAGTACAACCATCTCGACAAATTCGAAGCCGACGATATATTACTTGTGCGAGAATATGGGCCCAGGTGGCTGACTCCTGATGAAGAGGAGCTTACAGCGTCTCTGGTAGGTTGGGCGTTGGTTGAGGACTAGAAACGCCATGCAGAAGTGTAAGTTGAGCAGCAAGCCAGTTAAATATGTTACCAAGGGACCCGGGAAGTCGTATGGGGAAGCAACTGGGGTGTGAAGACTTCAAGTAAAGGTAAAAAGGTAAGTATGGTAGTTCATCAAGGTCACCAGTACAGGCGACCCCAGCGAAGACACCAGCGAAGAGAAGACTGTTAGACGGCCAGGCTCAGGCTAGACCAAGATAGTAGCAGGCCAACGAGGCTTCAGGTGCTGAGCAGCTTGTGAGTGAGAGGTAGAGTTAAGGGGCTTCCCGGCGAAGAAGGCGAGGACGACGACATTTCTAGAGCCAGAAAAGTCTATTAAGAATAGAGAAGAGGTGGAGAAAACCCTATCCCAGCCTGCAGAACTTCTCGCCGCCCCTCTCCCTGCAGAAGAGATCATATCAGACGAAGAGCTCTAGGTACTGAAACTGGGTCAGAAGAAAAAAAAGAAGGGGGAAAAAGAAGAGTAGCGTCTCGACGATGGAGAGAAGCTCCGCCTTGAAGGTGAACGCCGGCTGGACGGCGAGATTCGGTACCCAGAAAACACGACACATCGAACCGATGTTGGCCCAACATTGTTCCAACATTGAGTCGATATGTCGTGTTTACGTGTTTACTGGGTATGAAGGTCAGTAGCGCAACGGATATGGTAGGAGAGGGGGGGGGGGAGCGGCATACTGATCCATCCAGCAAGAGGAAGACGACAGAAAGATCTATGAGAGTGTGAAGCTGAAGGATGGAGGTCTCACAGGCACGTCAGCCTACTCCAGACAGCCCAGGAACCCAGCTCCAAGGCCCAGGAAGAAGACGCCCTGAACGTGGGCGCCATCGACGTCCCCACCTCAGTGATAGAAGACATGGAAGAGGGCGATTCAGGAGAGGCAGGGACTGAAGGTGAAGGCCGTTTGACTCAGAACGCGGCATCCCGAAAGTGAAGGTCACTTTCATGAAGAAAGAAGAGATGAGATGGAGGCTGTCGCCGTGAGAAATCGTCTGTTAATCGGCACACAGGCCTGCAGAACTGTGGAGAATCAAAGAAGGAAGATACTCCAGTGATACCGCTGCCAGAGATTCGACCACGGGATCTGTGCAGCACCAGTTCGCTGCGGGAAATGTAGGCTACCATGCATCCTCGCAACAGAAGAGTGTACAGCGAGGGCGAGCTACTGTGCCAACCTTAAGGAAAGCACCTGGCGTCAGATGGTAGATGCCCTAGAGCTATAAGGTGAAGAGGAAGATCACTGAGGAGAGAAGCGGCTAACTCCACAGAGGAACTGAAGAAATCAAGAGGAGATCCCAGTAGCCTCGGCAGACATCACAGTACGAAGTTGAGCCTCCTGAACAACCGCCTAAGTCGAAGAGGCACGTCACGAGGGCAGGTTAACCACACGCACTACTATGTCTGATGATGATCTATGTGTTTATCCTTATGTGATTCAGCGAAGATGGTCCTGTGAATAAAGGCCCGTATTCTCGGTATAAGTTACGATATATCGTAGGGTTCTGATTGGTCCAGATGGCCATATCGACTAATCAGAAACCTACGATATATCGTAACTTGAACGAGAATACAGACGATGATCCAGAACGAGCGTGAGGTGGTCTACGTGGACGTCCCTCATTAGTCAACAAAGCAGCCAGCTGGGCCTATGGAAAGGGCGTCTACCGGAGCAGAATCATCTCTAATCAAGTAAGTAATCAGAAACGTTCTCTCAATGTTTCATATGATAAATATTGAGGAAACGTCACATAATGAGTTAAGACATAAAATGTACCCAAGATTCCTTCCTGCATGTCAAAATTGCACTGAAGAAATCTTCAAATATAAATTTTAATTTCAAAGGTTATTCGCTCTGCATGTATTATGTTAGCAGCGTAAATCTTCTAGAGCTTTTTCTTCGGTATGTCATGTGCAATGCACAGCTCTCAAGTGGCGGAGGTGGCGATTGCAGGCGTTGATGTGAGCACACAAATCTGCGATTAGACGATGCACCCATGCTTCTGATTGCTTTCACAGTAAGTCAGCTTGGCGTCAAGACTGACGGTAAGTGTCGTTGTAGCATAATTCTGAGTACAAAGCCAAAAGGTAGTAGCTGCTCGCATAACAAGTGAGTATATACTGCCTTTTGGCTTTGTACAGCAGTAATGTAGTAATGATCGAAGCGTCTCTTCGTTACTTAAAATGAAGAGATGTTTCACACTGTTGAATCGAGGCGTCTTTTCGTAACTTATAATGAAGAGATGTTTCACAATGTTGATGAACAGCACATTATCATATACTTTGTAATGAAGTATTTCTGTGTTACTGTAACCACAGGAATGTTTCCGAAAATATTGCTAACAACTCTTTATCATAAGGAACAAGAGGGCTGGCATCAGATGGGCTGAACGTAAAGCCCGTGAGACTCATCAACAGAGCCTCAGGACACGGCATCCTGAAAGTGAAGGTCGGTTTCATGAAGAAAGAAGAGATAGGGGCTGCCGCCTGCAGAGGACCATCGCTCAGAAGAAAAACGACCAACTCAGAGAGAAACTGAGGAAATCAGGAAGAGATTCCAGCAGCCCCGACAGACATCACATCACCAAATTAAACGTCCAGAACAACCGTCTAAGACAAAGAGGAACGGCAGACAAAGAGGAACGGCACCAGGGCAGGTTAACCACACAACTACCATGTCTGATGATGATCTAATGTGTTTATCCTTTTGTGTTTCAGCTGAGATCGTCCTGTGAATCAAGTCCCGTATCATCGTACAAGTTACGATATATCGTAGGCTTCTGATTGGTCGAGATGGCCATCTCGACTAATCAGAAGCCTACGATATATCGTAACTTATGAGAATATGATTCCTGATCCAGAACGAGCGTGAGGTGGTCTACGAGGACGTCCCTCATATAGTCAACAAGGCAATGACTAGGCCTGTGGAAAGAGCATCAACCCGAGCAGAATCAACTACCTTCTACTTCCACTCCCTACAGTACAGTATTCACCAATGGAAACCTAACTAAAGTGGGAAAAACTAAAGTAGGGCCAAGTACAGAACAGTACGCACCAGCGGAAAGCTAACTAAAGAAAAAAACTAAAGTAGGGCCAAGTATCAGTACAGAAATCACCAGTGGAAAGGTAACTAGAGTAGATAAAAATAAGTATGGCCAAGTACAGTACAGTACAGTACCCACAAGTGGAAACCTAACAAAAGTAGGAAAAACTAAAGTAGGGCCAAGTACTGTACAGTACTCACCAGTGGAAATCTAACTAAAGTAGGATCAACTACCTTCTACTTCCACTCCCTACAGTACAGTATTCACCAATGGAAACCTAACTAAAGTGGGAAAAACTAAAGTAGGGCCAAGTACAGTACAGTACGCACCAGCGGAAAGCTAACTAAAGAAAAAAACTAAAGTAGGGCCAAGTATCAGTACAGAAATCACCAGTGGAAAGGTAACTAGAGTAGATAAAAATAAGTATGGCCAAGTACAGTACAGTACAGTACCCACAAGTGGAAACCTAACAAAAGTAGGAAAAACTATAGTAAGGCCAAGGCCAAGTACAGTACATACTCACCAGTGGAAACCTTACTAAAGTAGGACAAACTAAAGTAGGGCCAAGTACAGTACAGCACTCACAAGTGAAAACCTACAGTACAGTACTCACTAGTGGAAATCTAAATAAAGGTAGAAAAACTAAAGCAGGGCCAAGTACAGTACAGTACTCACCAGTGGAAGCCTAACTAAAGTAAGAAAAGAAAAACTAAAGTAGGGCCTAGTACAGTACAATTCTCACAAGTTGAAAGCTAACTTATGTAGCAAAAACTAAAGTAGGGCCAAGTACAGTACAGCACAGTACAGTACACTCTCCAGTGGAGACCTCACTAAAGTAAAAAAAACTAATGTAGGCCCAAGTACAGTACAGTACTCGCCAGTGGAAACCTAACTAATGTAGGAAAAAATAAAGTAGGGCCAAGTACTGTACAGTACTCACCAGTGGAAATCTAACTAAAGTAGGAAAAACTATAGTAAGGCCAAGGCCAAGTACAGTACATACTCACCAGTGGAAACCTTACTAAAGTAGGACAAACTAAAGTAGGGCCAAGTACAGTACAGCACTCACAAGTGAAAACCTAACTAAAGTAGGAAAATCAGTAGAGCCAAGTACAGTACAGTACTCACCAGCGGAAATCTAACTAAAGAAAGAAAAACTAAAGTAGGGCCAAGTACAGTACAGTACTCACTAGTGGAAATCTAATTAAAGGTAGAAAAACTAAAGCAGGGCCAAGTACAGTACAGTACTCACCAGTGGAAGCCTAACTAAAGTAGGAAAAGAAAAACTAAAGTAGGGCCTAGTACAGTACAATTCTCACAAGTTGAAAGCTAACTAATGTAGCAAAAACTAAAGTAGGGCCAAGTACAGTACAGCACAGTACAGTACACTCTCCATTGGAGACCTCACTAAAGTAGAAAAAACTAATGTAGGCCCAAGTACAGTACAGTACTCGCCAGTGGAAACCTAACTAATGTAGGAAAAACTAAAGTAGGGCCAAGTACAGTACAGTACAGTACAGTACAGTACACTCTCCAGTGGAGACCTCACTAAAATAGAAAAAAACTAAAGTAGGCCCAAGTACAGCACAGTACTCGCCAATGGAAACCTAACTAATGTAGGAAAAACTAAAGTAGGGCAAAGTACAGTACAGTACTCACCAGTGGTAACCTAATTCAAGTAGGAAAAACTAAGTAGGCCCAAGTACAGTACAGCACTTATAAAATTATGCATAACAGCTTACCACCAACTAAAAACGTTCAGATTATTTATGCTAATATAAACAGAAGAACATAATTGAGTAGTCCTCAACTATTTAAATGAATTTATAACGCACTTTTTAACTTTGAATGAAACTAGACTTAGAAAAGAAAAGCAAAATGCAAATGGCAATAAACTTAATTCGCAAGGTAAAGTAGTAAAGCAGTAGCGCTAGCAATTGTTTGTAATTTTTTCGTATCTGGAGTATGGAACGTTAACGGAGACATTATTATATATTTAATCTAATTGAATTAGATATATCAATTAACTAACGACAGTAATACAGCTCATATGCCAGGAGTGACATCTGGTGGCGATTTACCAGATCGAGCGTTAGTTAGCCGCCAGATGGCCTCACGAATTCAATATTGCTATGTCGACGATGATATAGGCTGAGATCATATGCCGGCTCATCTAACCTTAGCTTCGCCAAATATTCGAAAACTTTCAGCAAAGAATTTTGCGATATGAAAAAACAGATTGGATTATGTTTAACAAAAGGTAGTGAATAACTTAGATTGACTTGAACCTGAAAGGAATTAGACGTGATGAAACAAATAAGTATAGCAAGGCCTGTCCTATGGCAAGACGAAAATATAAATCATATTATATTTTAAATGAAACAATGCAATTAATTGGATTAGAGACAAATTAGACGCATGGCTGGAAATATGCAACAAAAGATAAGCTGCTTTATAATGAATTAGACAACTAGTTAACTAAGCAAGTAGGCAGCGATAGAGAATAGTTCTGAAATAAAGCAACTTTAAAATTAGACAGCATTTTGGCGAACAGTAAATAGCATTAATGGTAAAAATATAAAGAGGCGCAGCTACGCCATTTATTGAAGAAAACTTTTAACTCAAAACTACTCTGAATCATTAGACAAAATTCAGACTACTCACACAGGCGAAATTTTCGATGATGAGTTTAAAGACGTAATTGACAACGCAATAAATGAAAAGTTACGTTTTTAAAAAACTCTGATGGAAAGTAAAGTAGAAGAGTGAGATGATAGTGTACTTCTCGGGGACATTTCGATTCAGACGATTAAACTGAAACTGGATTGGATTAAAGATAGGTTTGCTCCGGGCGCAGACGACATTAAATACACTATAATTAAAAAATGTCCGGAAATAGTATTTGAGAATTTACAAACTATATATATTCAGTGGCCTAAAAATGGATAATCGCCAACCTAATGGAAATAAGCTCGAATGAAATCTACTCAATAACTATTTATAGACCGAACAGTTTTTAAGTTGCATTACTTCGAAAAAGTAATTGATCTTAGAATGCGCGGTAAATAGAAGAGAACAATTTCTTTAATAAATTGTAGATAGGATATAGAAGTAAAATATGTGCTATGGAACACATTCTCAGACATTTTTGGACGAATTAATCAGGGTTGGGATATTCGAACAAATTAAGATATGTTGTCACAAGTGGTGTGTTAGTGTTGGGCCAGTGCAAGTTTCATTTGATCGGTTTAAAATAACGCTAGATACTTAACTGACAGCAGGCGAGAGTGCTATAGAAACAGAAAGTGCTGGTTTAGTGAGGGGCCAAATCGTCCAGCGTTGGCCCGCCACTGAAACCCACTGACAACAGACCCTAGGTTTGTTGACAAGCAGGTACATGGTGTGCGGGGAGGTGAAATGTAACCCAGCAAACACAAAACATCAGTATAACATTTGTACAACGTCGGCCCAATGTCTTCGACATTGGTCCAACATTGTACAAATGTTATACAAATGTTGTTTACTGGGAAACTTTTCACCAACACAATTACAAGACAAGGTCACACAACCACACCAAACACTCAAAAAATGCATAATAACTCACCAACGCACAAAAAGACAAAATAAACATACACGCACACAACTACACAACGCACAACCCTTTGAAACAACGCACAACAACAACCAGTGTTCAAACATCATAATTGGACCTTATAAAGGCCTAAAAACACAGGTGGTGAAATGAGATAAAAATTCAGTTGTCTTAATCTCACAATTAATACGACACGCTTCAACTCCTAGGATTTAATTTTTTTTATTTTTTTCTAAATTATTATACTTAAGAAACTTTAGACCATTCAGTTCAAATTCAAACAATTCCATGACTTTTCTCTGAGCATGCGGTGTACGCCAGCGGCACACGGCAGAAGGTACTGCCGTGCTAAGCCAAAAGGCAGTATCTGCTTGCTTGTAAAGTAAGCAGATTTTGCCTTTTGGCTTAACACGGCAGCATACATCACGTGTACATAATATTTGATCTGAAAATTCAATAAGTAACGAAGCATAGTATTTCTAAGGTCCACAAGGCAAATATTTTTCACACTGATGACAATGTAATGTTGCACCGCAAGTAAGTCATACTTGTCTAACAAAATGGCCACGCAATGGTCACTGTACCGTACACTCTAGCTCTCAGCATACATTGTCATTTACAACTGCAGTTAAGTCTGGCACTGGTTGTTGACCTAACAGGCCACATGTTGAACAGCAGAGCTCAGAGCTCAATTTTTGGTATGCCAGCATACTAAGTGAATGTAAATATACATGAGAGATATAGGTTTATAAACAAAATATCTCAACTGCATATTTAAAGGACCTGCTAAATTAAAACTTTATCGGCTTATTCTCATTTGACTTTGCGAGATAAGACATGAGACAGGATAGCTATGGTTTGATTCAACACCTCATTTAGACCAATGGCGCATCTAAATTTAATTAAATTCTAAAATGCTTCTTTTTACAGCACTCGAGCTTCTCTTCCTGTCAGACATCTGCAATGTGTAGTATATACTAATGAATACTTGGTAAGACCATTAATTGACACATTTTTTCTAAACTCTTTTTCTAGTTACAGTATGTTTAATTTCCAGGCGCACACACCTTTGGTGGTAGAATGCTGCCATTGTATATTAATGGTATGCATGACGTTTAATACAGGAGCGTTATTTTTGCAGGTTTTTTTATATTGTTTGCAGGTTTTTATTTTGTGTAGGTTTTTTATTTTTTTGCAGGCAAAAATCGCCCTCCTGATGCATCGTAAGAGCTCTGTTTTCTATGTGCCTATATAGGCTGGTGGCTAATTGTCTTGTCAGTCGTTTTTTGTGGATGTGTTATCATGGAAGATTATTGCATGGTAAAGTGATCGATTACAGTGCTGGAAGCACGGGTTTTTTAATTCCATTCACAAAAAAATTCTACAGAAGCTGTCCTCAATCTGGAGTGCAAAATTGAATGATTCAATGATCTTCTCATCTTCATATCGACTTGTTTTTCTCCATTACTTGATTTCCGAAAGTCACTAATATTAAATTGTTCTTTCAGTTTCTCAGATTTGTCAGTCATTCTGTGTTTGTTTGGTTTAGCTTCCTATTTTTATTACTTCTCGGCAGACGCGTTTCGTGAATAAATATCTTGTATAACTTTAACCGACGTCCCCGATTATATTCGTTATTTTTTTCATTTAATGCTATACCAGCTTTTCAATATAAAGATGAAACGTGGCATCAATCAGCAAGATTTCAAAATCGTTGACTTCCATTTTCTCCAATCTGAATAATGTTCACTCACTTGAAGTCAAGTGAGTGAACATTATTTGGGTGGTTATTAATTGGGTGGCTAGAAAGGGTTAATGATCCCGTTTGATCCAGTTTGAGAACAATATGATAATGCAAACTGTGTTCATTTGAGTGTGATATGGGGAAACACAGGACTTACCTACTTGACAGCTGTATGTTCCCTCATCGCACGAAAAATGTTTGTTTTCTCACACGACCAAGTCACACACGACACAACTACCATACATTGCAGTTCAAACTCAGCAAGAGTGCGATATGGACTGATACCAGTATATTTCTCCTACTGAAAGATACTGCGCGGATATTTTTAGGAATTATTTACCTAGGTAAACAATCCCACATAGATAAAATACTCGATAAATATAATTTTACACTTAAGCTTGCCATAAATACCACATATAAATATCAAAACAGTAAATGTGAAAAAAAATAAATACCACATATACATATCAAAACAATAAATGTGAAAAAACGTAAACGTGGTTTCTGCCACATTGAGGTATTTATAAGAGCAAAGCCCCAGCTCAGATAAACGTATGGCTTTAAAACGAACGGGAAGAGGTTTTAGATGCACCTGATACAACAAAATTATCACAGGCCATTGTCCAGCAAGATACGTTCAACCATTGCTATTTAATATAAATATTGGCCCAACTACTACGACAAGGCCAAATCAAAACAACACCGTCTCTGTGTCCTCAAGCCCGTCTCTGGCCATGCCACCAACCACGACAAAGAACATGGGACACCACTACAACCCACCAAGATAAAGAACATGGGACACCTGTCCACTCCCGGGCAGCACAATATACTCAGCCAATGTTGGTTCAATGTTGGGCCATCGTCTGCGACGCTGGCCCAACGATGAGCCCACGTTGGGTCAGAGTATCGTGTTGGGAAATTGTTCTCGTCATTTAAAACATGACGATGGGGTTGATATGATACTGTAAAAAGGAACTGAAGATAAGACTATACATAAGAATATACACCAGACCTGATCAATCTAGTGTAGACACTTCCAGACACATAATAATATACATGTTTTTCATATAGAGGTCAAATAAACTTGTCCCGAGTTCTGTGTAATATCGTCTTATTCGATCATTACTTTAAGAAAACATGCTAAGCGGACTGCCATGTGACAAATGCACCATGTATGAGCACGTGAAATTGGTCACGTGCGCAACAAATATTTAATTTTGTTTTCGTTTCTTCATGCAACGCAAAATGATATAATTTAATAATTGTATGCACTGCCTAACTACGAAATGAACAACACAATTAATTAAATGTTTGGGGAACTACTGTAATATAACAACACTGCAGAACTAAGAACTACGCCTAACATGTAACTTTATGCTCAATCGAAATATAATAATATTTCCACTACCCATAAACATGACCAATACAAACAAAACTAATTATTATAAAATAATCATCATAAAAAAGTCTTATAGGTAACTAAATGTAATGGATACTGCATTGAAAAAAAAAACTAAAATTAATTTTGATAAGGAATGAAGGATGATTATGAAAACAAGCAAACAATAATATATTATAAAAATAAATACAAAATAAAATAAAATGCAAAACAACATGATAATAAATTAAATATGTCTTAAGGCATACATTATTCCTAACACGTGTTATTTTCATTGTTTACTTGTTCCGTGTCTGTTGCCTTCTATTATACCAATAATGTTGTGGATACACATTTACACAAAACGTTTATAACCAAAAACAAAATAGGTTGGAAAAGAATGGCCGTGAATAATAAACAATGTAGGTATATACTCGATCGATTTATTTGACCAAACAAAGACAATATAAATGACTATTATTATAAAAATAAATAAGGTCACTTGGTCCATCCCACTAAATATCTTAAAATTAAATTAATTTTAAGATTCACACTAAGACCGATGGTCGCAGGCTGAGAATGAGTTTTATTATACAACACAATTTGCATTTCTATTAAATTACTATGTACATGGTTGATATAAATGAGGTATAAGCACAAACCTTCAGTTAAGTTATAAGGGTCTAAAACGAACGGAAGGGGTTTTGGATCAACCTGATACAACAAACATCACGTCACAGGCTATTGTCCACCAAGATCAAAACGTTCAACTATTGCTATTATATAAATTGGCCCATCGTCTACGACTTGAGGGCAAAATTAAAACAAACACGTTTGGGTGTCCTCGAGCCCGCCTGTGGCCATGCCACCAACCACGACAAAGAACATGGGACACCACTACAACCCACCAAGATAATCGTACACCACTCCCCAGTCAGCAGGATACACTGACCCAATGTTGATTCATTGTTAGGTCCTCGTCTGCGACGCTGCCCCAGCAATGAACCCACATTGAGTCAGTGTTGGGAAATTGTGTGCTCTTCGTGAACATCAAAAAGGGTATTTTAAAACATGACGATGAGGTTCATATTATACTGTAAAAAAAGAACTGAAAATGACTACGGAAGATACACCAGACCTGATAATCTATTATTTGACATGATCAATACAAAAAAAAAACTAAAAAAGTCGTAAATGTAACAAAAAGGTAATGGATACTGCAGTGAGAAACCTGAGAAAACATTTCTAAAATTTATTTTGTTCAGGAAAGAATGATTTTAAGATAAACACATAAAATAAAGCAAATATAAAAAAATACAAATACAAAAAAAATATATAAAAATTAAAACAATAATATAAGGTATACATTATTTCTAACACGTAGTTATTTTGATAATATTGTTTATTCGCTTCGTGTCTGTAGCCCTCAATTATACAAACTTTTGTGTGGATACACATTTACACTGAACGTTTAAACCTAAGGAATATTTAATTAAAATTGTCATTGTTTGTGCACGTAAAGTTGGCTGGGCGCGGCAGCGAAATCGTCGAGTGATGACGTATAAATTAAAATCAACAATACAAACAAGTACACTGGAAACTGTCCTTGGCTAACAAAAATATTGCTTAGAATGTACGAGAATGTCCAAAAAAGTGATGAAGTCTAAATGATTCGGGGTGAAACAGAATAAAAATAATATATCCAAAAAACGAAAACAGACAAAGTGAAAGAATCATTCGCACGTTTAAATTGTACACTCTGTGACATTTTTTTTATCCAGCAAACATGTGTGAATCGACGTCAGACGTCATATTCTGACGTCCGAATAGGAGGATCCCCGCACTGAAAGGATTACACATTTGTAATGGCCATAACACAGGTATTCAAATGAAGCTGAAAGAGCTAGCTTAGACATTTATGATAACTTCAAGTTGAAAAACCCTTTGGTTGTAAGCGTTGTAAGGGTTATTCATCACTACAT
Source organism: Flabesymbios commensalis (assembly GCA_964017125.1). NCBI lineage: Eukaryota > Metazoa > Annelida > Polychaeta > Terebellida > Flabelligeridae > Flabesymbios > Flabesymbios commensalis. The sequence goes on from OZ024907.1 coordinate 81,138,615, forward strand.
TACAAGAACAAGTACTCTGGTTGAAAAGTCAACACCAATGGGTTCAGGTATGAGCTCGACATTAAAAGTGGTTGTAAAGTCGCACCAAAACAAGAATAATTTACACCTTCTATATCTTAACATCATTAATTTAGTTGTAAAATTAAAAAAAAGTTAATTTTATGATCAAATTGTTCAATAATTAATAAATTAAATGTTAATTAAATCCATCCTGAAAGATTTATTATGGACGTTAACCCTTTCAGCGCGGGAACCGTCTTTAGGTGTCAAAATCTGAGTTTGTAGATGTCAGATTCTGAGTCTAAAGTCTATCCCCACACTGAAAGAGTGAAGTATTTATAATGGCCGTAGACCCATGGTATATAAATGAAGCAGAAAGTTACCTAAGACATTTATAATGATTTCGAAGTGAAAAACCCTTTGGTCTACATGGTTTATTCAAAAATATTTCGGCGCTTGAGTTAAGTATTACGCTGTAGTACACATGGATAAGCTTTGAGAGGATTATCTTATTATTAAAAAGTAAATGTGATTAAAATAATAATAATAATAATAATAACTTCAACAATTATTTTGTATAAATGAAACCTCTCGAAAATACTACCTTTTTGCTTCCCAGATTTGCATGGGTTGCGCTTAAAGGCCTAGTCCACTGCAACGTATTGCGGTAGTTTATGTAGGCCTAGTCCACTGCAACGTCTTGCGGTAGTTTATATAGGCCTAGTCCACTGCAACGTCTTGCGGTAGTTTATGTACATACACCAGGTGTCGCTTTTACATGTTCCTTATAACGAATTCCTAAATAACTAGTGGTCCAATACTTTAAAACCGCTGACCCCGATTATATTATTTCCTATATAAATTTTTATTAGCTCAGTGAAACATCTTTTTAAACATATTAAAGATAAAATGTGAGATGAATTGTGTAATATGAATAATTTTTACACGCTTGTGGATCACGTCAGCGAGGAACAACTTTTAAATCCACGGGTGAAAATTACAATTAAATAATTTTCGATATATTTATCTAATTTTAATTATTTTAATTTAGGTATGTTTGACCTTTAAATTAGAGCAATCACTCACTCAACCCAACTGAGTAAATAGTTGGATGCAAACAGAAAACACGACGTTTTATCATTTTTAATTTATTGTTGGGTCAGCGTCGCAGATGTTTGGCCAACATTCGTACACAATTAAAGCAACGTAGGCCCCTATTGTATTTGCTGGTCCTTCATTGATGATTGGTTTATCTGGTTATAGAGATAATCATGCCCTAGAACAGGACATTACAAACAAATGTACACATATCTTCGTAGTGCGTACACCAAAATAGTTGACAACATAGCATTATACATCTGTACATGATGATGGGATCCAAGTTATCCTGTGTATGAAACTAATATATTGGACAAGACTACGCAAAATAGCACGCCTTATAATCAATTAAAGGGACCCCTTGGGATGAGACATTTTCAATGTTGTCAATTTTGAAAATTTAATTTATATGAAGTTATATAGCCTACTGATCTTAACTAAAAATACGACAAACACCGAAAAAGAGTGAAATAGTTGTATTTCCAGGTCGTATATTGCCATGTGAACAAAACAAGTCAGCAATATTCAGCACTTTAGATCACATATTCCCACGTATCAGTTGGTAAGATCAAACTAGTCGCCGCTAATTGGTGTCTCATAGTCAGGACACCAGAGGACACACCTGCAGCACTGATTGTCTACCCAACGCTGGGCCGATGCCATCAGCATGTGGCCCAATGCTGTGAGAACATTCAATCGTCCTTCAGGTATACAAATAGTTTGTCTGGGTTACTTCTAGATTCATAGAAATGTTGATTAAAAATATTTGTAAAAATATGAAAATTTTGAAAAAAATAAAAACATGATCCGTGGGATACATTACTTCGGTACGGAATTAAAAACGAAAAATGATGTAATCTCAAGGAGCTGCTTTAATTCCACCATATATACCAGTCCAAGTATGATGATGGCAGAGAATGTTAACAAAATGTGATAACAAAATTAAAGGCAATTAAATATATACATGATTTACAAATCAAAGAGGCTGTGTTCTTAATCCAGATAATCTCGGTTTACCATAACTTGGAGGAAAACATGTTTAATGGACTAGACTGAAATTTTCATTAAAATGGGTCTTATTTGCACAAACTCGATTATATCCTGTGATGACATATTGATAAGATTCAGCAATGAAAACAAACGTTGTCAAACTTTCCTTGGTCAACAATATTACTTTGCACGGACAATATGAAACACTGTACAAGATTGTCTAAATATTCACGTATACAAAATATAGATGGTGATAAGGTCCAGAGGACTCGGGGTGAAAACTAATAAAAACAGGATAAGTCCACAAAACGATAACGCACCAAATAAAATACTTATTAGAACGATAAATTAAACGGAAAGAGCTGACTAAGACATTTATGATGATGACTTCAAATTGAAAGAAACCTTTGTTCTGAATACTTTACAATATAAACATCTTTGAGCGTTGCAAGGGCTAATCATCATAACACTGCGACGACAAATACCCTAGTTTAACAGTCCAATATAAAACCAATGGTTTTAATTATGCCCTCGACACTATAAATCGTTGCAAAGTCGCAATAAAACAAAATTAATTTACACCCATCTATATCTAATATCATTAAATCAGTGGTAAAATATAAAAACAGTTTATTCTGCGTTGAGAAATAAGGACAAATGTTAATTAAATGGTAATTAAATTAAATGTTAAATGTTAATTAAATCCATACTCGAAGCTTCATTCTGGACGATAAATATTACGCTGTAGTATACATGGATAACCTTTTATACGAATTATCTGATAATTAAAAATTATTATAATTAATAAAATAATTATATCGATAATAATTTTTTATTGTATGCATTTAAGACCCGTTGAACTATCTTTACCCCTTGCCGAGTTGTCTAGTCCATTGCAATGTCTTGCTTGTACAGCTGCTCCTAAATAACAAACACCTAAATAATTAACAGTGGACCACTTCTTTAAAAACGCTGGTTCCGATTATATATATATATTTTTAATATGATGTTACAAAACACGTTTTAAACATGTTAAAGATAAAACGATTTGAAAATAGTTGACCTCTTTCATGTCAAATCTGAATAATTTTCACTCACATTGTTGTAAAACCTAAAGTGGGATTCAACAATTGGACGTTTACAAAATGTATACACTCTCAAACTGGAATTCTTAGTCAAGAGGCATTATGCAAATACAGATTAAACAATTAATGCAGAAGTAAGCCTAAGATCATTAAACAGGTGGAAAAGTGGTGCAAATCCAAAATCTATGATTTTTTTATGATAGTGTCATTTATGCGTGCAAAAGTTCGAGGCAAATTAATCAACAGGAGAATTTTTTCACTTTTAAAATTAGATTTGTCCTCATTGGCAACGTGATCCAAAACAATGGGTCTAAATTTGGTCGTTTGATTTGGATCCATTTACCACTAGAACATTTGCATACTCACTGATGGTTAGTTTGATATTTTTTATATTATAATGCATGTATTTGTTGTAAAGTTGTAAAATTCAAATATAAAATATATTTTTATGATATTGTTTTTATGCTAATATTAAAACATGTATTATATTCACAAAGTTTGTAAATTTATCAGAATATTTTTTTCGACATTAATAACAACACAGCTATTTGTAGAGATAAATCCGATAAGCTTTCCAAACATACTAACGTTTAAATGAAAAGACATGAAAGACGAAATATACATCATATACTTATATGATTTTATAAATTACAATTAGTTTTAAATAATTCCCCCGTAAGTAGTATATTAGTGACTTGGCTTACTGTACCTAAGCACGATGCATGATACCATCTTGCAGAATACAATGATAATATCATCATATCACAGCACACATATGCCATATAGCACCAGTACTAACGAACAAAGGTTATTACATGTTGCAAGATAGAATGACAAACGAGCCACAAAGAATAAAGCACATGGCCACAAAGCACTAGGCATAAGACAGAAAAGCCATATTAAATATAAATTAGAACCAGAAAGAAGCCACAAAGCATGGAGCAAAATGCACCAAAGCATGAAGCACAAAGCAATAAAGCAATATTTATTATTGGCCCTAATATCGTTCCATACTATATTGTATTACATCTGATGCAATCGCTATAAACATGTGTTGTTTTGTTATTGAAGAGAGGATTGTGCCCTTAGCTATACAAATATATTGTTGGATAATCATTGAACTACACCAACACATTTTATATAAATATTAAAAATCTATTATCATGTCGTTCATCTGTTAATATAACAACACCTACGTTAAGCTATGTTCAGAAATTAAATCAAACATTCATCCTAACTGAACGTGTGAGGCTAAAATAAAATGTTTCGTTTATTAAAAACAAGTTATAGGGTGTTCAGAATTGCTTAGCTAGGATTGTGACCCATTTTCCACGTTTCTGTGGTGTTGCAACTGTGTTGAAGTCGTTGCATTGGTTTCTTGTTTAATTCAGAACAAAATACAAACTATGCACCCTCTCATAATTTACTCAAACGTTCAATCACAACTTGTAATAATTATCCATACCTCTCATGATGATCAGCTGCATGTTGATCTCTGTGGAAATAAAAAAAATCTGAATCTCCAGTCATTTCGGAGAAAATACTTGATATAACGGCCAAGCTTATCCATTTATCCCGTTTATTCGTTCATTTCTTCACTTCGTTCATTTCCTTCGTTCGTTCATTTCGTTCATTTCGTTCATTCGTTTATTTCGGTTATTCATTTATTTTGTTCATTCATTTATTTCGTTTACTCGTTCATTTCGTTCATTTCGCTCTTTCGTTCATTTTGTTCATTCGTTTATTTTGTTCGTTTCGTTCATCCGTTCACTCGTTATTTTGTTTATTCGTTCATTTCGTTTACTTGTTCATTTCTTGCATTTCGTTTGTTTGTATTTTTTTCATTCGTTCATTAGCTCATTCGTTCATTCGTTTATTTCGTTCAATCGCGCTTTTCGTTTATTCGTTAACTCGTTCATTCGTTCATTTGTTCATTTTGTCCATTCGTTCATTTTGATCATTTCGTTGATTTTGTTCATTCGTTCATTTGTTCATTTCGTTCATTCGTTCATTCCGTTCACTTCCTTTATTCGTTTATTTCGCTTATTAGTTCATTCCATTCATTTCCTTTATTTCGTTCATTCATTTATTTCGTTCATTTGTTCATGACTTCATTCGTTCATTTCGCTCATTCGTTCACTTTGTTCATTCGTTTATCTCGTTTATTCGTTCATTTCGTTCATTTAATCATTATCTTGATAGTTCATTCATTTATTCACTCATTTATTCTCTCATTACTGGTAATAACGTTTAAAATCTATATTTGTGGACCTCCACCCGAAAAGGGCAGTGAGGTCCAAATTTTCAAAACTGCGATATTTTTTAGTTTATTTGATAACCGTGTCCTTCCTGTTTCATTAAGAGGTTTTAAATTGTGTTACTACTTTTCGTTTCATTAGATAGTTATTAAGTTTTTAGTATCTTAAAATGAGTTATGTAATTATTAAAATAAATTTTAAACTAGAAGGAACTACCACTAAAGTGCTAGTGAGTTTGGACGGGGACATTGTTTCTGAAGTAGCTAAAACCAACATGATAAAACACAGAGACAGAGAAAGAGATAGAGAAAGTGATAGAGAGAGAGAAAGTGATAGAGAAAGAGACTGTGATGGAGAAAGAAATTGTGATCGAGAAGGAGAATGTGATAGAGAAGGGACAGAGACAGAGACAAGGGTAGGGGAGAGACAGAGAGACAGAGACATATACAGATACAGGGACAGAGACAGTGACAAAGAAAGGGAGACAGCGACAGGGAGAGAGAGAGAGACAGGGACAGTGACAGGGACAGAGACAGGGCAGAGTCAGATACAGAGACATAGACAGAGGCAGCGACAGATATAGATACAGAGGCAGAGACAGATACAGTAACAGGGAGACAGAGACAGCGACGGATATAGGGACAGTGACAGAGACAGAGAGACAGGGACAAACAGAGAAAGACAGAGACAGAGAGACATAGACAGAGGCAGGGACAGAGGCATAGAGAGAGACAGAGACAGGGACAGAGAGACAGGGACAGAGACAGGCAGAGAGGCAGAGATAGAGAAAGAGGCAGGGACAGGGACATCGACAGAGACAACGAGACAGAGGCAGGGCCAGAGAAACAGAGACAGAGGCCGAGACAGGGACAGAGGCAGAGACAGGGACAGAGACAGAGAGACAGAGACAGGGGAGGAGAGACAAAGGCAGAGACAGGGACAGTCTAAGACGAAGGCAGACTCAGATACAGGGACATAGACTAGTGGGAATCTGAGATATCGTTCAGAAAAAGTGACACACGGTATGAACTCTGCCCATTTTGTTTTCACAACATTTTTAACCATTTTCGGGTATGGCGAATCGAATGCGAAGTCGTGTCAAGCGAAAAAAATCCGCGAAATTTGATTATTTTGAAGAATAAAATATGACGTCATAATGTATATTTTGTGTACTTTTGCAAATATCATGAATTGATGTGAGGAAAGGGGTGACATTGTATTTGAACCGATGGCCAGCACTTCTAATAAGTTGGTTCGCGCCCAACCCATGTACACATGGTGGCATGTGCTGGTGATCAGCTTCACGGGGGAGCTACCTCAAGGTCATGGTAAGGTCATCTCAAGGTCACAGCAAGGTCAAAACAGCTCAAAACGGTTGAAAATACCATTCTTTTTAGTTTTTGCTAAAATTATGTTCACTTGAGATGTCTATGATGGCTCGAAGCATTCTTGGACCCAAACACGGACATATGCCAAAACACACCAAGAGGTTACAGGGATAATATAAGGGTTGGAGGGTTTTTTACTCCCCGTGAAATCACCCTCGTATCACTCCTGTCTGATATGGCAGAAATGGACCAAATAACACAATGATGTTATGTTTCGACCAATGGCCAGTATACATTAATTGCATCAGATGGAGTTCAACCCAAGTACACATGTTAGAATGAATTGGGGTTGGATTTCACACGGGTGCTACCCCAAGGTCATGGTAAGGTCATTTCAAGGTCACAGCAAGGTCAAATCAGCTCAAAACGAGTGAAAATAGCTTGTTTTGTTGATTTTGCTACAAGTATGTTCCCTTGTGATGTCTATGATGGATTGAAGCATACCTAGACCCCCAACACGGACCAATACCAAGACACGCCTTAAAAGGTAACAGGTAATTAAAGGGTTGGGAGGGTTTTACCCCATCAAATCACCCTTGTTGCAGCCCTGTCTGATATGGCAGGAAGGGACGAAATATAACACACTGATTTTATGTTTGACCGATATCTAAGTAAATCTAAAGAAGCCCATCCAAAGTACACATGGTGACATGGGTGGGGGTCGGGCTTCATATGGGAGAGACCACAAGGTCATGGCCAGTGTTTCAGAAGGTCACAGCAAGGTCAAATCAGCTCAACAGTGAAAATAGCTTGTTTTCGTTGCTTTAGCTACACTTATGTTCATTTCAAATGTCGGTGATGGTGAAACCCGCCTAGACACCGTGTCTATACCATAGACACCCCAAGAGATTACATGGGTAATATAAGGTTTCGAGGGGTTTTAGCCTTATCAACTCATCCTTAGGCCTATATCACCCCTTTTTGATATAGAAACATAACAAAGTGATTGCTATGTTTTGACAAATAGCCAGAAGGCCTACTTTTAATAAATTACACTCGGGTCACCAGTGTCTCTACTTCAGACAGTGGTATTCACCCCCTCCCCCGCCCCCCCCCACTACTTAATAATCACCACCAGGGGTCAGAGCTTTCACAGCCACTGTCTGTACTGCCGCATCCAGAGGAATATGACATAAAAAATAAAAAGGAGACCCCTGGTGTTGATTAAGAGCAATTGCGACGAAAACATCACGAAAAATGGGTGACGTAGGCCTACTGTGGCACTCACTGATAAGTCAGTGAATAAATACATTAGATTAAACCCAGCCAGCCCAAGTATTCCTCAAAATTTCAAAGAAGCTCATTGGTATGGAATATCTGGCAAGGCTTAAATTTGGTTTTCTTCTTATTTGCAAAATAGGCTCCAGTCCGTAAAAATTAAAGAAACTTTTTCAGATAAAGTCACACTCTCATATGGAGTGCTTTTTTATTTATACACTACACCACTCAGCGCTATTATCTCTAGTTTTGACATAAACCACCATCTTTATGCCGATGATACTCAAATTTACATGTCTCTATCAGTTTCAAACGCTAAGGAATCTCTTGAGAAGTTGCAACATTGTTTAATGGGTGTGTCGGCCTGGATGACAGGATCTAAGCTGAAGCTTAATCCTAGCAAGACAGAATTTCTTCTTATTGGGACCAAACGAGAACAATTCTTGAATAATTTCCCATGCTTACTTCTAGGTCAAAAAACAAATCCATCTACATCAGCTAAAAATCTTGGTGTACTATTCGACAGTAGCCTGAATTTCCGAAAACACATATCACAAACATGCAGGGCATGCTTCTATCATATCCGTGACTTGCGTTGAAGTCTGTTTTTAGATCTTGCCAAGCAAATTGCAGTGGCACTCGTCAGTAGTAAGTTAGATTATTGTAACTCACTTTTTCACAATATGCCAGAAAAGGATATCGCTAGATTACAACCAACCTGCATATCTGGCTGATTTACTTGTTCGTCCGAAATGCTCAAAATATCTACGCTCCACTAATTCGAATAGATTTGTTGTTCCTCGTATAAAGACTAAGACTGGGTCAAGAGCTTTCTCTATATCTGGTTCAGCCTTATTGAACGCCCTGCCTGTGCCAATACGTAATGCCAAAACAATCTTAACATTCCGGAAATTACTTAAATCTCACCTATTTGACCTGGCTTTTCCACCCTAGTCCCTCAGCAGCCCGGCTCCCTGTTGACGAACCTGCTTTGGCCTCGATTATGACACATGATCACGCTAAGGATTTGTGCGCCTCTGAGCTCGGTCCGCTGAGGATATAGGCGCTATAGAAGTTTTATTTGATTGATTGATTGATTGATGTTGACATGAATTGGGCTTGGGCTTCATAGGGGTATTACCATAGTCGCTCTGAGATCATTTCAAGGTCACAGTAAGGTCAAAGAAGCTCATAATAAGTGAAAATAGATGATTTTTTTATGTTTTTGCTCCAATTCTGTTCACTTGATATGTCTATGTCAAGTCGGTCATTTTTAATTTGATCAAGTTAACATTTTTCAGGAGATATTCCTCTTTGAGACTGCATGTATGTTCTATCGTAATAGTCCAGCTATCTGGCACAGTTTTACAAATATTATGCATATTAAAAATAAATACCGATAATCGGGAATTTTGCCCGCCGTGACCTTGTTTTTACATTATTCGCAACCATTTTCAAACGCTTCTGAGCTATTGGAGAAGTGAATATATGATATTATTTTTTTAGCAATTCATAAAAAATAATTGAATGAATCGTTGAAACCCGCCGTATACTCACCGAGAGATTACATGGGTAATATAAGCTTTGGAGGGGTTTTACCCTTATTGACTCACACTTAGCCCTATATCACCCCTGCCTGATAAATGAAAATAGACAAATTGACAATGTGATTGTTATGTTTTGACCAATGGCCAGAAGGCCTGTTCCCATCAACCAAAGTGATAGCATGTAGAACAAAATTACTCAATGCACAAAAATGATATTTTACCATTTTGTTGCATGTTTTAAACTGGAAAGTCAAATAAATAAACGAATAAATAAAATAAATACATTTTCGTCTTTGACATGTCATTGTTCATGATTGTTCATGATTATTTGAATTCGACGGACATATAGTGGTGATTGTATTAATAAAGAAAATTCCAAAAAGTAGTAGGGCCTATATTGTCCCTTGTTAAAGTGAATTTATGCTCAAGTCGCCCCAAAATCTGTTACATTCGAATTCGCTAGTTTGTATCTGCAAAAAAATCTAAAATCAATTAAAGTTCCTTTCTGTGTAATGAATATGCGGTCTAGCGAAAATATATAAGAATACATATATACAAACTATGTAATACTAAGATTAATACGGAACATGGATCGGCAGGTATAATGACTGGGTAAAAGTATATACAACAAACATTATTCGACTAGGTCTTCGTAGGCATAGTGGACATATTTTGATAACGACTTTGGAAACTTGTTTTGCTTTTCAATATAAAAAAACGTCTTAATAATGTAGCCGTGTCGTCCTCTCCGACTCCGTGGACTGATGTATTTGCTTTACCCAAAAAATCCAACATGGCGGTGACTGAGAGCGATCCCGACCCCAAGGTCCGAAAAATGTCCGTACCTTTTTAATGGCTGTGCAACCTTTGAACTCAAATGTTACTGGTTCTAAAATAATCTATTTTCGACCTGATTATCTCACCGGAAGTCTTATTTATGACCGTCCAAAAATGTCCTACGATTTTGTACGCGGTCAATCTGTGGCTGAAACCTGCTTCCCCTGGGGCTAGTCATAATGCACACTGTTTCGTAATAAATAAGTGCGGACCACTCACAATATGGATAATGCAGATATATTGCTGTAAATGCTATACATATCACATATTATGGAAACAAATAAGCGGAAAACCACTCATGCCTAGGTATCTTAGTAAACATAAGTGGTGAAATTCCTTTAGAGAGAAGATATCCCGGAATGTTGACATCCCTTCCACAGGGATTATTCAATAATACAACGAGGTAGTAGTAGTAAATCATTGCTTTACGTCACTTTTCGGCACAAATGGTCTTTCAAGTGACATTGTAATACGATAAAAACGTTGTAGTCAATTGATGAGATGAATGATGTACAGATGATGATGTAAGGGTTGTGGTGATAGGGCATGGTAGGTTATTGAAAGCTTTTTCCTCCGCTCGCCTGATAAGGGATTCTGTGCATGTCTAGGGGATCTACCCCCAGACATGCCCAGACAGCCGGAGACTTGGGTTTCGCTGTGCAATTTAATGCTGGCATTTCGCACAGCTCCGCTATTCTCGGGTCGGATAATACCCAGAGAAACAATAGGAAGGGTAACTCCATTCATTCCCCGTGTGAGAGACCTAATGTCATCAAACACGCTATTGCCGATTATTTAAGGCTTCCACGGCCTACACCAGCGCCAGCACTGATGCGGGTGCTGCATTGGCTCTGCAGCTGAGCGGAAGAACCAGGGTACACCACTGGCCATCCGCCCGAAGATTATGGCCAGATACGAGGAGACTGCAGCTGCTCTTGAATGATTGTTGTAGACTAGTGCTTCTGTATAAGGCTGTACACGGCATTCAACAGACGGAACAGATCCCTAATGACCCTCTCCGGATGGGGGCGAAAAATACTACTACTAGCAATTATCCCAGTACCCCAATACAACGAGGAGTAAAGTATGGCAAAAAATATAAGGCGGATATGTGTGGTGTTTCAATAAGCGATCTTTGAGCCACAAAATGGTCTTTATCAGAGAAAACTATTTGATTAAAGATTTCTTCTTAACTAAAGAGCTGACCGTGCATGATATAATATATAGCATTAGTTATATTATAACTAAAGTTTTGACCATTTAATTTCACTAAGAGTAGGCTGGGCCTACAGTCATCCTATGTTCAAAAAAGGTGAGACAAAATTGCAACATCATTTATTTAATGGCATGTACTTTAATGGTAAAAACAGAAACACATATCAAAAATCTAGAATAATTGGGGAGGTCTAAATATCGCAAAATCGTTGATTAGTACCGCCATTATTTTTAGCAATATCTCAATAATCAATCATGATATTATCACAAACAAGGTACAAAAACCCAGCTTTTAAATTTCAAGAAGAAAACTGTGTCATTTATAAATTTATAAAATTCAAAGCGATATTAATGACGTAATATGTAATTGAGAGATTATCATGCCTACGTAACTAACGTTTTTCAACTATGATTTCCACGCAAATAACACAAATTCATAATACGTCAATATATAAAACACGCATCATATTTATAATAATATAAATCAAATGCCTTGGGTAAATTGGTGTGTGAGTTGTCATAATTTTTTCCAAAATTTGTTCATAATTTGGACAACCCACGACAAGAGGTAGGGATGAAGCCCTACTTTTATCGGATGATTTAATTGGTTATTTACAGAATTTATTGCATAAAAAGAAGAGCATACCCCAAACCCATAAAACATTTTAGAGGACTGTTTATGCACAAACATAATCCACATCCGGCCCAGATTTGACTCGAACTGGCATTTGCTATGAATATATCTAAGTAGTTTATAGTCTCAGTAGATTTAAATTGGGTATTTTTATAATCACTTTATCAAACAGTTTGCTAAACAACCAAATGTCACCCACTGTACAGTCATATCAATCTAAAACATGTCCTCATGGGTGGTACCAGAGTTGACACCTGTATTAACCCTTGTCCGTTTGGATAATAATGTCAATATGTTTCATGTATTCAAAGATATGCACTTGCCATCATATAATATAAGGTCAAGTGCCTTTTCTAGCAGATGGATTTGTGTCTTGACCTAGAATTAAGCAAGCTATATTATTTAACATTTTTTCTCGCTTAAGTTTGGTCCCGATGGGAAATTCAGTCTTACTAGCATTAAGCTTCTCAAGAGATTCCTTAGCTTTGAAAACGGAAAACGGAGCGCTGAGTGGTGTGGTGTATAGGGTGAAAAGCACTGGTCCAAGCACAGAGCCTTATGGAACCATATGAGATTGTGTCTTTATATGACATAGTGTCTTTAATCTTGACGGATTGCTACCTATTTTGCAAACAAGAAGAAAACCTAATTTGAGCCTGCCCAGATATTCCATAAAAATCTGAAAGTATATTTGTTAATGTAGCATGGGTAATGGTGTCGAAAACGGCCGACAAGTCAAGCAAGGTCAGAGCTGTAACCTCACCCTTGTACATACTAATGATGATATCGTTATGTACTTTCAGTAGAGCTGATTCTGTAGAATAATGTTTCCTGTAAGGGGATTTTAATGGATTAGATAGATGGTTATGTTTTATATGAGCTTGCAGCCAATTTACTACTATCTTTTTGGAAATAAAACTCAAGTTGGATACAGGCTTGTAATTTTTCAGTTCGTTTTTAGGGAGAGGTGTTTCTAATTAGTGGTCTCACATGAGCTTAGTTGAAAGTTTCCTTAAAATGTTAATTATAGCAGTGATGGGAGTTATTAATATATCAAGAAAAATTGTCAGCATGCTTGTATGAGCGGGGTTTAGATTACATGATTTTGACGATGAGCTCAACATAAGCTTTTTAATTTCATCTTCTGTCACCCGTTCAAAAACGTTCATTATGGATCTAATTTCTGGGGTTTTTACACTCATGGAATATTCTGTACTTTATCTGGAAATTGGTTTTAATTTTATCCACAAAATATTTAAAGAAATGGTCACAAAGTGATTTTACTAATGTGAATTCTGGCAGAACCGGCGTGTGGAATTCTATGCAGAATGTTATTTATTGAGTTCCATAGTAAATGAGGATTGTCCGAATTTTCTGAAATAAGATCAGCTAAATATTTCGATTTTGCTTCGTCATCATTCTGTTACACAGGTGGCACTGATGTAACAGGAACAGTCTAGTTGTGTGCAAGATCTGCGCCATGTACGTTTGAGATTGTGGCGAAAGGTTTTAGCCTTCATTATTTCTTGAGTCATCCATGGATATGGTGGTTTTCTGACTTATCTTACAAGACCGTATTATTGTCTAAAGTAGAGCTAACGACAGAATCATACTGTCGACAGAGTCGTGAGAGATCTTGGTTTCTTCATTGGATCCAAATTGAGAATATCTGAATGAAACGATTTATAACCAATTTCGTATATTTTTCGAAACGATGTTTTTTTTCCATTTCGTGTATCAACCGTCAATTTCTGATATGACAGCGAGATGGTGTGTAATACATGCTGCCGAAAAAAGCTGATTTGATATAATTAGAAATGCGTTCGGTGATCAATAGATCTAGCCAATGACCATGAAGGTGAGTTGGAAAATTAACATGCTGCTTGGGATGGAAACATGTGAGGATTTCATTGAATTTATTGGCTTTTCCATTTGAGTTATCCAGATGTAAGTTGAAATATCCAATATATACAAATTGTCATGGAGTAGAATTAGTTCTCTAGTAAATCTTGAAACTCATCAAAAATTGACATGTACCGTTTTGAAGCCTATACAGGCAGACAACGAAACTACTGAACGAATTGTTTCCAATACGTGCAGAGATCGCCTCGAACGTTTTAAATGATGGCAGAGAATGAATATCAGTTTTTAATCACTGTTAATTGGTGAAACTGGTATGCCTACACCTCGTCCTGTCCGCTGATCCGCACGAGGTTTATGAAAAAACGAACAGCCAGGAGGTGAGATATCAGCTGTCGATGATTGCGTTTTATCATGTTTTAACCCTGTTTCTGTCACTGCCACAATGTCCAGATTTTTCGATGAAGGGGACTGTTTTTGGTTTGATGGATCTTGCATTGATTGTTGCCATTTAATTATGTCATTTGAGCCGGAGGGACCCGGATTTAAGCTGACATTTCCTGCCAGTAGGCCTAGATGTTGCAATTGAAAGATACATTTAAAAATTTTGCTGTGACCAAATTTAAAACATGGTGTTTGTTATTGATGACGGTTGACAATTGGTTACAAATATGATTGGGCCACAAGAGGACAATTCGTCATCCCTGCGTATAATAGACACGGCTGTAAGGAGTGTGAAAATAGTATACATTATATTTTATATGGATATTTTGATTATCGGCGGCCGTAATACAGCACGCCTATGAAGGCTAATATGCCAACAGAAAATATGATAATGCCTACAAAATGCCTATAGTTTGATCTTCAGCAGTTTTTAGGCCGCCTACGATATCTACAATTCATATGGGCAATGTTGGGCCAATGTTGGGCCACTATTGGTGAAGATAGCTAGGCTTATTATTGTTTATAAATTATTCTGACCACCTATGTTTCTACGTATTATGACACTGATGCTAATTTATTTTTATTATTTAGAAAATTATGCTATAATCTGTATAGAAATGGTGACTTATATCCATTATAACCTCGCGGGGGTGTTCAAGTGAACATAATGGTAGGAGAAACAACCATTTTGAGCTAATTTGACCTTCCTGTGACTTTGAGATGGCATTACCATGACCTTATGATAACTCTTTTATAAAACTCAACACCAACACAACTCACCTTGCGTAGGCCTACTTGGGTTGTGTTTCGACCTATTGGAAGTTTTGGTCCAATAATCTATTTTCACCCATTTTGAACTGATTTGACCTTGCTGTAACCTTGAGATGACCTTGTCATGACCTTGGGGTAAGAGCCCTGTGAAATACAGCCCCAACCTATTTCACCATGTATACTTGGGTTGAGCCTTACCAGATGTAATAAATGTATCGGTTATTGGTCAAAATATAACATCAGTGTGTTATTTTGTACATTGTGTCATGTGAGACAGTATTGACACAAGGGTGATTTGAAGGGGGGGGGGGGGGGCGAGTAAAAAACCCTCCAACCCTAAATGTTATCTCTGCAACCTCTCAGGGGTGTTTTTGTGTAGGTCCGTGTTGGGATCTAGGTATGTTTCAAGACATTGTGTACATTTCAAGTGAACAAAATGTTAGCAAAAACAAAAAAAAGCTATTTTCAACCGTTTTGCGCAGATTTGATCTTGTTGTGACCTTCAGATGACCGCCCCATGACCTTTGGATAACTCCCCTATGAAACCCAACACCAACCCATGTCACCATATGTACTTGGGTTGGGCTCGATCGATTTATTGGAAGTGCTGGTCCAATAATCTATTTAAAAGAAATATTTTTGAACAAAACTCCTTTCCACTGACAGTGTGTATATGCCACGCTCTCATACCACCCTGGGGGTCAAGGGTACCATACTTCGATGACCCCTGGTGGCCTTGTCCATGTATGTATAATCTGCAGTCTTTCCTGTTTCAATAACTTTTTTGTTCTTAATCTTTATGACTTTGTGTACTATTAGATTATAATATTTTGAATTTAATTATGTTATCATTAAACCTAAATTTCAAATGACACCTTAAATACTTGTAACGCATGGAGGGTCACATATGCTAAAATATATTTGACCCTGAAATTGATCTTCTGACCTTGAGGCTGACGTCAAATCACCAAAAATTTTCCAGAAATGGATTTTGCAGTCAAAATCACGCCAAAATGAGGTATTACACTTGTTTCTAGCTTTATTTGGTGAAAATCATATTTTTGCTTACTTGACCTTAAATTGACCTTTTGACCTTGAAAATGACCTTCTGTCTTTAAGGATGACTCCAAATCACAAAATTGGTACCAGAAATGAATTTTGCAGTCAAAATTACACAAAAATGAGGTATTACAGTTGTTTCTACCTTTATTTGTTGAAAAATCATATTTGACCTTGAAATTGAACTTTGACCTTGAATTTACCCCATAGTGCAAAGTGGTTAAGAATGACAAAATGTATCCCGGCAAATTCTGAATACATATATCCTCACCATCAATAATCAACAATACAAAAACGTTACACCTCAAAATGAGGTCCAGTGCTAGTTCTGCCAGACTAATAGTGATATGACGAGATTTAATCTATTAATTATATGATTTAGACGTCATAATTTGAATCGCGAAATAGAACATTTTAGAGGGAAAATCCGGCTTGACACGACTTCGCGTTCGATTCCCCATACCCGAAAATGGTTAAAAATGGTGAAAAAACTAAATGGTCAGACTTCCTACTCTGGGTCAATATTTTGCTCCGATTTCTACCAGTCTAACAGGGACAGAGGCAGAGACAGGTACAGAGACCGAGAGACTGATGCAGAGACAGGGCCAGAGACAGGGACAGATACAGAGAGACAGGGACAGGGACAGATACAAAGAGACATAGAGACAGAGAGAGGGGTAGAGACAGGGACAGAGACATACAGGGACAGGGACAGAGAGACAGAGACAGAGAGAGTCTCTTTCTCTATCACTTTCTCTCTCTTTCTCTCTCTATCACTTTCTCTATCTCTTTCACTGTCTCTGTGTTTTACCTTTCTTGTTCTTATCTTTCTTGAAAATCATGTTGGTTTTAGCCACTTCAGAAACAATGTTCCTGTCCAAACTCACTAGCACTTTAGTGGTAGTTCCTTCTAGTTTGAAGTTGTGGCTCGCGTCAGCGAGACACAACTTTATGTGAGTGAAAATATTAATTAAATAATTTGGCGGTTAAATGGTTAAACATCATTGTGCTCAGTGGTCCATCCCTCCAACACTAGAACTACTTAACCTTCTATCATTGCCATTAGAAAAAATAAGATGCTCTATTTTTTGTAAATCAAAATTGGACAAAGTTGAGATAAACTTGTTTTTAAAGATTTTTGGTGTAATGGCTCCCTGATGAACATAGTAGTTAAATATGCCATTTGTATGGAAAAGATCAGAAAATCCCTAAGTGATGAAGTGTCCGTTATCGTGAATAATAAAAATCTGTATATTTTCCGAAAATGATAAATGAGCGAGTCCACGCTATTTTTATGTTTTTTTTGAAAACCTGTCCTGTTGGATGAGAGACGCAAAGGTTCTCAGCCCTAACAAAATATGGACACTGTACCTGTCCGAAATAACTCAGTGAGGATGGTAGCACTATTTAAAGATGGCAATTACTTCAGCAACACCAATCTTGGTGCGATGGTAGTGAACTAAGAGACGTATAGGGGATTAGGGGTGATTAGGGCCCAGCGAAGCCAAACAGTGGTAACTGCTTAATTTTCAGGTGAGCTGTTAGCGCTGTTTGCCTGTGCGTGACAGTACGGTCCATATAGACCATGGGCTGAAAGTCAAACCCTCCCCCCCCCCTAGTTATTTTTGTAGACCATATTTTTTTAACCTTACTATGTACCAAGTTACTTTCAGATGGTCTGCAGATTTTCTATGCATGGACAAGGTCACCAGAGGTCATCGAAGTATGGTACCCTTGACCGTTAGAGTTGTATAAGAATGTGTCTTATAACTATGTCGAAACTCAAGCCAAGTACACATGGTGGCATGGGTTGGTGGTAGGTTTCATAGGGGAGTTATCCCAATGTCATGGTATGGTAATCTCAAGGTCATAGCAAGGTCCAATCAACTCAAAACGGTTGAAAATAGATTATTGGACCAGCTTTTCCAATAACTCGGTCGGAACCCAGCCCAAGTACACCTGGTGACATCGGTTGTTTTTGGTACCATAGAGGTGATTAGGGGTGTAACTCAGCTCTACAAAGCCAAACAGCGGTAACTGCCCACTTTTCAGATGAGCTGTTACCGCCATTTGCCTGAGTGTGACAGTACGGTCCATACCATAATGATCTCAGCGCGCCTATCTGCATTACTTTTTCACATTTTATGGCCTTGCCTCCACAACATACTGCATTTTGTGGCAAGTAATGCTACTTTGCGCCATATGAAAAATGCATGTATCCGTTAGGCGCCTGCAAAAGGTCTGTGTTTTATCATCATCTTGCGGAGTTATAATAGGGGCATAAATATGTATGGTTAGCTCTCAAAATAAAGAGATGCATCAGCGAGACAGTGAGTGATAATAATGATTGAGCTACTGTACCTAAAATTCGACTTTATTGTTTCCTTAATGCTGTCATGATCCATAATGTTACAAATGTGGAGATGGTGTGTGATTTTTCCAGCTTTATTGGGCTTTTTGTATTTGTATATTTTGGATAAACTACACTGCCTAGTATTACGAGTCCTTAAATTATTGTGGTGTTATTATTGTCATAACAGCACAATTAGGTTCATATTTCGGCTACAGGTAAGTGAAATCTATATGTCCTAACAACATAAGAATATTATAGTAAAACAGTATATTATCGTCATCCTGGGGAGTTTTTATAGGGCCATAAATATGTATGGGTGGTTCTCAGAATAAAGAGATGCATCAGCGAGACACTGAGTGATAATATAGGAGTGATGTTATTGTACTTGAACACTGGTTTTGAATATACTTCTCTTTAAGCAGTCGCGATCCACAATGTTACAAAATGTAATGATGCTGTGGAATTCTTTTAACTTTTGTCTTAATATATCTTAGATATAATATAATGGTGAGGATTTAGAGCACTTTCTTTCATATAAATGCTGTTCTGCAAGATTCTCATGAGGATAATCAGATGATACAGTAACCCCCCCCCCCTAAAAAAAAATAGGATTTGAAATTTGGGCCCTGGCGATCTCAGCTCGAACACTTCTCCGTCACTCTCCCCAAAATTGAATACGAGAGGACGGAGGAGATACATTGTCCTTCTGTGAAGAGCGGGGGACAAATCCACGAGCTCCTGTGCGACAGGCTGTAGCGTTTAGCAACAACACCAGCATAAACTAATAAAAATATAGAAAAAATAAATAATAATAATATTTTCTTATTGTAACTAAAATCTTCTTAATTAAAGTACAGCATATTTCACTGTAAAGCCGTGGTGATATAATTGTCATACTAACAAAACTCTTTTAAGATATTGTGCGCAGATAATAAGTGATATCTGTATTTGCAAACAGAGAGCTAGTTGATTTAATTCTATAATTGTAAAACACGATGGTCTCTGCCTCATAAACAGCTAAAAGGGTCGTATCTGCTACTTTATAGTGTGGCAGATACTTTATTTCAATAACAATGTGATACAATATTTTGTGTCGCCGACATCTGCTAAGCTTTAATTAAGGCTACCAAAGACGATATATTAACCCCAATAATCACTGGTAGTCCAGGAATTTTAGGCATTTTCAGGGGTGAAGATGGAAAAAAATAATATAAAGCTGAAAATTTCAAGAGTTCTTCAGATGGTCATCCTCAATGACCTGTAAAAAGTCCCAAAGTTTCCCAGGAGCGGAACATGGTTTTTTTGCGAAAATCTAAAATGGCCCCAGAGGCCATTCAAAAATTGTAACATACGAAGAAGTTAACATATATTCCTTTGTCATAGCTCTTTTTCACTTAATTTCTTACGGGGAACTCATTTCAGGTCTTCTTTTTAAGTTTTAAAGCCTTAATCGTGTTTTATTTGCAAAAATCCAAAATGGCCGCCTGATACAATACTGAAATTGTAACTGATGAAGAAATTCTAATATATTCTTTTGTAATATCTTTTTTCTGCATAATTTTTCACGAGAAACCTAATTTTGGTCCTATTTTAACATTGTAAAGCTTATGTCACTACACAGTTCAAAATAGCCGCCATTGAGGTAGAAGAACAATTTCAGAAATTATGTTATTTTATGTATACATAATGTTTTATTTGCAAACATAGTGACAGTAAAAAGTATATCTGGAATCAAGGGCGATTATGAGATGTGGTTTAGTCCAGTAAACTGTCCTCGGTGTTGCTCCAGCCTTTCATGTGATAATAATAATTAAAAATTAGATGCATGAAATTATTACGGTGACAACAGCGTGCGTTGTGCCATGTCACAACAACTTACCACACCAAGACAGCTCAACGTGTCCCTGGTACTACTAATTTTATTTTTCAGCACTAAACTTCCTTTAACAATTCAGTATATTTTCAAAGAAAAGATGATTTAATAAATTGAATAATGTATGTACATTTGTATCTGTTATTACTCAATATAATATGATTTTCGTCAGTCATAACTAAAACACGGGAAGCAGGGGCACAATACACATAATTCACCAAAAAAATCAATTTATCTAACTAGACAAATCAATTACATCCAAAGCAGACATCAATCAGATATAAAAAGGATTAAAAAAACAGATTGCGATTGGAATCAAGAAATTGAAATGCATTTTTGCGGGCATGTGTTCAGTGTGATGACTGACAAGTATCTGTTGAACGGGTCAGTTTAATAGCAGGCATCTTAAAAATATCGGGCATTGTAATTTTTTGTATGGAGAAAAATACTATGTTATAATGCATAGACACAGTCAGGCTTATCTAATGAAGAACTGCCATAATTATGCATTTAAATGCACTAAAAGAACTTTCATAATATAATAATCAATATTATTTTGTGTGGTGGTTATTTTTTAGTTTGACAGGTTTGTTGATTTTTTTGTCAAAATATAGGAACAAAAATGTAGCAATTTAGAAATTGTGAACATGTTAGAACATGTTAAAACAAAACAATATCAAATAAAAACTAAACAATTGTATGAGTAACGTCAAGCAAATAATTCAGGTGGGGCTATTATTATTACATATTATGGTGGTGATATTGAAAAATCACGGTCATTTTGATTTAAGGTTTGGCTAACATGATGTTCTCACAGTACTCTCAGGTGCATACACAGACCAATCTTGGTGCCGTTATAACCATTGATAAATTGATATTACACATTTATATGCCCCATTGAGGTTTTAGGATATAGGCCTTCCCAGCTGAACCACACTACAAAATGTCTGTCATCTATACACGTGTCGTTATTTCAAGTGAATATTGCTTCACGTTGCTTTCTGCACAATCATGGCAATATCGTGAAGGAAGGAAGGGACTATACCCTAGTCTTATCGAATAACTTCAAGGGTTTTTTATAGTGCACAGTGCAATAGACATCACTGCACACTTCATGCCTTTGAAAATTTGGAGCACTGTATAGGCACAACCTTGACGACTAGCATCCGACCCGACCAAGATTTGAACCCAGTAGCTCTGAGCTTCGAGCCACAGCAGGATCGAATGGGCCATCGGGACGGCCTCGTTATTTCAAACACAAAGAAACTTATTCGGGTTCCTATTAATGTTGCATCAAATATATATAAACATGACCCTGTAGGGTCAAGTGTTATACCTAGCCCAGGACCTTGTGGACTCGAGTGTGAGTTCTTGCTTAGAACACTACGGGCTCGGGTGTGATTCCTTGCCCATGGACCATACATGTGCGTGTGTGAGTCCTTGCCTAGTCACTGGGGGCTCGGTTGTGAGACCTTGGCTATGACATGTAGGCTCGGGTGTGAGTCTTTGCCTAGAACAATGCAGCCTTGTGTGTGAGACATTGCCTATGACCCTGTGGACTCGAGTGTGAGCCCTTGCTTAGGATAATTTTAAAATGAAAACCTGTAAACAGTTTTCACGGAGCCTGATGCAGCACCTCCCAATAAATTAATGAAAATGATTAGGTGTGGTTGCCAAAGTTGGTTGTATTTTACGATGCAGCAGGTCTGCGAGGTACACAAGCTGAATGGGAACTGGGTACAGTAAGCCATATCGAATTAATGAAATTCAGATTGATGATTAGGAAACAAAATGGCATATTACTCTCTCAGACTAACGTTGTTTCATTGATTGAATATGATGTTTTGGCTATCATGTATCATATATTAAATACATTAAAATGTGTACTGCATATTTCTTTTAGATAAAGAGTTATTTGTTACTGGTCATTAATTACTGGTAGTTTATAGATTTTAAAGCTTATATGTATCTCGAATCCGAATGACAATTGCTCCCAATGAAACCTTAAATGGCGGCCATCTTGGATTTATATTTCAGCGAGACCTTAAAAATTACTAATAACTTCAGAAATAATTTCAGCATTAAAAATCAAGTGGAAATGAGGTATTACATTAAAATATAATGACAATAGACTTACTCCCAATAAAACATCAAATGGCAGCCATCTTGGATTTATTCTTTAACGAAACCCTAAAAGTTACTACTAGCTTCAGAAATGAATTCAGCATTAAAAATCATGTTGAAATGAGGTATTACATTAAAATATATTCAAATAGTTCATGAATTACAACTTCAACGTGGCGCTTGGCGGCCATTTTGAATTTTGTCAAAAAAAAGGATGTTCCGCTCAGGGAAAACTTTGGGACTTTTTACAGGTAATAATGGAGGACATAATGAACACTTCCTGAAATTTTCAGCTTTATATTATTTTTTTCCATTTCAAAACCTAAAATTCCTGGACTATGGTAATCGTTCAACGACAGACGACCGTATATAGTATACGTAATAAGATAATATAGTTTAAAATGGTGATAAAGTTCCGAAATTTGGACACAGTATAGGTAAGATGATGTTATATCGGTTTAACATGGGAGCCCTCGAGGAAAAAAAAATGCGAATTTTAAATTTCAGGTTTATTGTTTTTGTTTTTCTGATTTATAAAAAATACCACAATCGCCTTTAATTGTATATTGTAACAAAAAAAATATTTCGTAATATTGGGCTTTTTAAGGGGAACCCAACTAATTGCGTTCTCGATTTTTTTTTCTGATAATCTAATTTAAATGAAAAAATACCCACCACCCCCTTTTTTCACTCAAAATTACAGCTATGTCCCTTCCCTTGCAAATTCTGGATGGGGACCTAACTTGCATCATAAAATAAAATATTGTGACAAATAAACTTTTCTTCATCATTTTTATTCACAAAATGGGCGCCAAAATGATATTATCATCAAAAAGTAATATAATACAATTCATAGAAGTGTACTGCGATGACAAAATTGACGTTGATAATAAGACGCTGTAACCATTATTTTTTGGTTAATTTGAGGCCTACGTTTGATATGTTTACAGATTAGACGGAATAAATATATGTATGTGTTCTCTAAGTCTAAAAATGAAATATTTGGGCCAAATTGGAACCATGTTGACAGCTCCCTTTATTCAGTCAAAATCAGCCTTCGCATCCTTGACCGCACTTGAACCGCATTTGCCTTTCAATCCAGCACAGAGAAAACCGTTTGTAGTAATATTGATATGTAGTGACACAATAATCAAATAATATCAAATACCAATTTAAAATCATAGAATCATTATTCTTCTGTTATTGTCCAATTATGATCAACATCTGGTCAAAGTGGGATCAATAAGCTGAAAAATAGTTCAAAGTATGACACATTCAAATTATTTTTCATAGCAAAAGGGAAATTTAACAAATAATAACATACGCATATATACGGACCATTCTATGATCATGATGGTTTGTCAAATATCGCTATGTGTATACACCTATCTAAAACAATAAAAATATGCCAAATGCCTATGTTGATGAGTCTAATCCTCAAAGAGAATGGGCGTACTGAGGTGGAAATTGTTTGATAATACCTCTCAAGTACCTCATTATTGCCACGGTTTACAGTGAGCCAGCTATATGTCAATTTTATTGTGTAAAAAACACAGATATTTTGAAGCTCAATGAATACACATATTTAACTGAAATGTTACTGATAATCCAAATCATTTGAGAATTATCACTGGAAAACGCAAACACTGATTTATAATTATTCTAAAAATCAAATATACTATAAATTGCAATAATGTATCGACATGTATCATCATGTCAAGTATAAAGTATTCATACTTGACATGCTCAACAGCGCGCACTGGATATGTCACTTTGTGGTTGTCGAATATTTAAGTTATCATCATTAGCATAAACACTGTAAACTTTTATCAATGATTCCAGACGCTTTTTAAACCCAGTTAGATATACAGGGTGACATTTTGTTCGTGGTTTTGTTTAATATTTTATGTTATATCACTTTTCAATTAACTAACAATTAATAAAAGTTGTGTCATTTCGTGTGAATGTGGTGCCATATATTATAATAATGATTGACTGACAGATATACCATATCATAGTTCTTTTACTAATTGCAAGATTCATATCTAAAATCAATGTTAACATATAAAAAAGATTTTGTCTGCATGTGCAACCATACATATAACAACATTAGAGACAAATAATTATGTTGTTAATATTTATTTACTTTTTAGTTCCGTTATATTTATCACCTGTGAACACAAAAGGGGAATTAAGCTTATATAATATATAGAAAGAATTAAGAAAATATAGAGCACAATGTGAATCATATATAATTTATAATTAGCAAGTTAAATTGGATACTATCACATAGCAGGTGGATGACTGGTTCATACCGAGCCAATTTCAGCGCAATAAAATTATTTAATCCGCTTTGTACAAGTTTTACTTTATTTAGGTGGTTTTCAAACTGAAACATGTAAAATGGTACAAATCATTAACTAAAGACATCCAGCAAATTGTTTTCAAATTTGATTGACAAATTGGAAGACTATTGTGACAAATATGACAGGAATTCATATTACATAAACTACACATAATAAAACTTTTATTTCATCAAAGATACATGTAGCTTTGCACAGACGACATCATAGACATTATATCCCACCATGTGTAACACAAATATTTCGCAGCCTACATATACAAACACTTTTAAATGTTAAGTACTATTTTTTTTAAGTTTAGTGATTTATTCAATCCTGTATGTTATCCAGTTTATTATCCAGTTCCTCTTAGTATCGGCATATATGGATGCCTCGGCTGTGGTGAAGCAGCTAACCACATGATCACAATAAAACAGCGGACATCTCTATCCCTTTTTCTTTGCCACATACATCGTATTATATTATACATGTAATTAGTGTATTATGCAGGCCCTATGTTTATCTGTATCAGAGAGGCGCACAACGGGACCAAATATGCCAAAACTATGATCAATAACTCAATAACTCAATAACGATTTACCTTCTTAACCATGGAAATATTACCAATGTTACTAATCAGTGTAATGATAATATTAAACAATTTAAAAAAATGTGTGAGAATTATAAATAAAATGTATCCCTGCTTCTATTTAGGCTAGTTATGATTTTATATAGTAGCATATTCGAATAGTTTACTTCATTTTTTGTTTAATTTACCATGTTCACACATTATTTGAGTAAAAAAAGAAAATTTGAGTAAAATGATAAAAGATGATTGAGTTATGTGTATGCGTGCTTTGCCACTTTTATCATAGAAGTGATATATTTGCTCAATATAATGCAGCTTACGAACTCCATTTCGTATAGCCCAAACTGTATCTGAAACTAAGATTTGAGTACAAATACGTGTGGTGATTCCTATTGGCGCGCACGGCTAAGGCTTGGCCACAATTTGTCAAGTCCAAAATAGATTTGTTAGAATCAGTAACATTTTACCTATATTTAGCCATTGAAGCTCGTTTTCAGTTACGTCGTTAATATTTTGTGGGAATGTTTTAAAAATTAGTGTGTAGATCGTTCTCACGAACCGCCATGAAAACAAACATTAATTTCCCTGTTCAAATAAATTTCACAATTCACGGCCATACCTTCGTGGTGTAAGATTACACTTCATAGATCCCACCAACATAAATATAGGAAAACATTTTTTTCTCATTTTTTTAAGAGGGCTCCCATCTTAATATTTAAGAGGATATATTGAAGTACAAGTCCTCCAATTTTGACAACTTTATCATTTTTTTAAACTATCATGTCAAAATGTCGAGCTTATTACGTCCACTAATACGACGTTGACTCACTATTAGCACAGACTAGGACGAACGCCTTAATTTTGCCTCGCGACACGTAACCAGATTGTTAATTATTTGATCAACATCGAAATCTCACATAACTGCAGTTTTTAAGGTCAACGATCCCCAGATTATGTGAATTATTTGAGGCGAACACGGAATGAGCTGAGGCTAAGAACAAAGGTGCTATGTGTTCTTTGTAGTTGCATAATCCTTTTTTACACAGGATAATTCGTCCTCTGTATATAAAGAGTGTATATTACACTTGACACAGTGGCAGACAGACAGCAAAGTGGGAATTTCTACGGCTATGTAATGTTCGTAGTAAATAAAAAATGACGAAATTTCGTGGTATGGAAAAGGTTTATATAAAATGAGAAGATAAGATAATACAACAGCTGTCACATGCCTTCATCATAACAACACTGAGCGGTGACTATACAATTGAAATGTCTCACAAACGAGTATGGAATGCATAATAATAATCACGATATGGTAATCACTATTATTTTGGTGATAGAGTTTGAGGTATCGTACCTGCAAATAGAGTATTAGAGTGAGGTGAGCTCTGATTAAAGAGGTGATATCATTTCGTGGGTTGTGTTCGGAGGCCGATGTGTTAACACGCAACGTGTTGTCAAGTCTATAGCCGTTTTTACACTCTATATATAACTTTCAAACAACACGATTTGATAAAGAAAGAAGCGTTAAAATGGTTAGATTTGCATGTTTTATTATTCAAATTGTACAAATGTAAGTAATTTCAACACTTAAATTATATAATTTAGCGCTCTAACTTCGTATAAAGAAAATAGAATGATAGGTCTTCGGACTTGACATCAGAATAGTAACCTTTCCTTTTTAATTTGATGCACGACTCGACTTGACATTCAAATCTCACTTTGAAAATGTGTATTTGAAAATATAATTAAATTACATCTACTAATAATATGCATTTAATCTGGAAAGTAGTGTGCATTTTTTTATATCAATATAAATGTTACAAGTGGGGTATAGAAACCGCCATTTGACAAAATTACAAGCTACGTCCGCAGCCAATGGTAGAGGGAAACGAATGCTATTATAATAGGACATGACCGTATTTTGTTAATACATTAAATCAATGCCTCGTTATTCAGCTTTATGTCCTGGATCATGTTGCCAGAAGGGCTTAACCTCACCCCCACCCTCCTACACGCACAAGACATCAATATTTACGTGATTAAACGTGACGTACGTCGCCATGCAACGTGCCAAAAGGCAGTGACTGCTCACCTTTTGTCTGGCCAAGGCTGGACCCACGGAAAGTGCAGCTTTGCATGCATCACACAACATGCTGGTTGAAGATGAGTACTGTTTGAAATCTGGTAAACAACAGGCAACAAGCCGCAGCAAATAATCTGAGGGTGTGTTTATTTAGCCAAAATCATTGACTTCAACGAAAAAAGATATTCAGCGAAAGTTTACAACTATGGTAAAGCACGTCCAAAACTGAGATGCTGCTAACCAATATGAGGCGAAAGGTCAAATACCCTTCGATAACTGTCATTGTGGCATGGTAGAAGATGTTTATGCCTATGTGTTTTTTTTAAATACAATAACATCAATAATATCTTGATGTTGTGTTTTTGATGCGATAAACAATATACATTGTTGCCGTACAATGTCTAAATATTACTGTTTGCCCACCGTCTGCGACGCTAGCCCAACATGGCCCGTCATTGGTGCATTGTATTGTGTTTTGCTCGGATTAACCTTGACAACGCTGAAATATTTGTGTTTAAACCATGGAGACCAAAGGTTTTTTCAATTTAAAATCATCATAGTAAATAGTGTACTTTTTCAGTGTGGGGATCAATCTTAGACGTTGTAATCCGACTTCAATAGACGTCAGATTCTGACGTCTAAAGTCGGTTCACGCATTGAAAGGATTAAAGTTGGAGATGAAACTTTTGGTTCTAAAACCTGGCACTGTGTGATCTTCACAGTTTTGTTGCTATGGCTAATGTCTGTAAGTGTCTCTTACACCATCTGATATCTAAATGAATGTTTTCACAATCGACGGACTGAGAGTAAGCGATATGACCTCGGGTGTCACCCTTCACTGGGAATTATTTAACTTCAAAGTGTGAACGACAGCTACAACTAATGTGTAAGCCATGCTACCTGAACTATCTATCCGCAATCCATAGATCTGTATTGCTATAATTAGCTTCTATCACAAAAGCACCCTGCAGGCATGTTCTCAAAGTGTATTTGTAGCCTATGATATTGTAAAAAATTAATAACCTCGCATTTCCACCACGTGATCTATACTGTCTTGCAAAACCAAAAGGCAGTATCTGTTCACTTAAAAAATAGACCAGTGCGGGTACATTTTGGCTTTTCATGGAAGAATTTATATAGGACTACGCAAAAATTACCAATCAATTTATGAACCAGTGAACTGCACACCTCTGCAATAACATAAAACACGCTGAACTCTAATAAAGCTGCATCTAGCACGTACATCCCGCTGGTACAGCTCCCCGCCGCGAAATAAATATCTGAACAACTTGATATTTTTAAAGTTAGCAGTTACTGTATTATGGCTTTTAAGGGATCTTTGAATACGTCTGTGGGGCGGATCAACTTCAATAGCATGGTGCTTTATGTGAGAAGAAAATAGAAGAAAAGTTTCGTAAGAAACGTTTATATGCATGTTTTAATGATTATAGAAAGGCTTTTGACTCAATTCAGAGACAACAGCTGTGGATGAAGCTTTGTAATCTTAAAATACTAGGGAAATTATTTAAAGCAGCCCCTTGGGTTGACATCAATTTTTGTTTTTAGTCCCGTACTGAAGTAGTGTACCCCACGGATCATGTTTTCACTTTTTTCAGAATTTTCATATTTTTACAAATATTTTTAATCAACATTTCTATGAAACCAGAAGTAACCCAAACAAACTATTTGTATACCTGAAGGACGATTGAATGTTTTCACAGCATTGGGCCACATGCTGATGGCATCGGCCCAGCGTTGGGTAGACAATCAGTGCTGCAGGTGTGTCCTCTCGTGTCCTGATTATAAGACACCAATTAGCGGCAACTGCTCTGATCTTACCGTCTGATACGTGGGAATATGTGATGTAAAGTGTTGAATATTGCTGACTTGTTTTGTTTACATGTCAATATACGACCTGGAAATACAACTATTTCACTCTTTTTCGGTGCTTTAAATTTTTTTGACTTTTTCGTATTTTCAGCTAAGATCAGTAGGCTATATAGCTTCATATGAATTAATTTTTCAAAATTGACAACATTGAAAATATCTCATCCCAAGGGGTCCCTTTGATGTAATATATGATAAAAATGTATACAAATATATGTATAAAAAAGTTAAGTCGTGTGTAAGTTACGGAGGGCAATGCAGCGGGGTTTTTTCCATGTGAGATGGGCGTTAGGCAAGGGGATAACCTTTCACCTCTATTATTTAACTTTTTTCTTTCAGACCTAGATTCATACTTAGTGAACAAATATAATGGTCTATCAAATATCCATGATATGGCCACTGATATAATGGATGATACCCTTGTTAACTATCTGAAGATATATGTACTTGTATATGCAGATGACACCATTTTACTCGCTGAATCACCCGAAAAATTACAAACAGCCCTGAATAACATGAATTGAAATTGTAATGATTGGAATTTAAAAAATAACGTTTCAAAGACCAAAGTGGTATTTTTTTCCAAAGGTAAAATAAGAAAGCACCCTCATTTTTATCTAGGAGATAAGCTACTTGAAATATGTTCTGATTATTTATATCTGGGTGTAAAATTTAATTATAATGGAAAATGTTCTTAAGCTGAACAGGAACTTTTTGATAAGTGTAATAGAGCAATGCTCAGTATTTTGAAAAGAAGTAGACAACCTTATCTCCCCATAGACTTGGAATTACATCTGTTAAGTGCTATTGTTCTTCCAACGGTGTTATATGGCTGTGAAGTATTATATGGGCACCTGAAGATTGTGTCATTTTAAAGAAACTACAGCTACGTTTTTGTAAATATATTTTATCTGTAAATAAATGTACATACAATAACAAGGTATATGGAGAATTGAGTGTTCTACACCTCAAGGTACATGTCAAAAGTAGAGCCATATGTTTTTGGGCACGTTTGATTACGGACCAAAAATATCAACTTTCATCATTAATTTATAAATTGTTTTACTGTATGTTGGAGCTAAATATTTACGAATCAAAATGGATATTGTATATCAAGAATAGTTTAATAGATTGTCGTTTTCCAGGTGTCTGGAATGCTCAGCACATCCCTAATAGTTTTGAATTTTCAAAGAGGTAATTATAAGGCGTTTAGAAGATCAATATATAAAGAAGTGGTCGGAACAATTATGCAATA
The DNA here is from genome assembly GCA_964017125.1 of Flabesymbios commensalis. Lineage (NCBI taxonomy): Eukaryota > Metazoa > Annelida > Polychaeta > Terebellida > Flabelligeridae > Flabesymbios > Flabesymbios commensalis. Next base: position 81,169,528 of record OZ024907.1, read on the forward strand.
GTGGCAAATGTATAGACTATAGGATTTTCAAAATTTTAGAAAAATACCTTTTATTAACTGCACCAAATATAAGAAAATCTATAAACCGTTTCAGATGCAGGAATTCCAAACTTCCCATTGTACTCGGTAGTTTTCGTGGTATTTCACGTGATAGACGTACCTGCACCTTATGTCACAACAGATTCATCGGTGATGAATATCATTATCTTTTCAAATGTGGGCACTTTGAGGGAGACAGACAAAAATTAATAAGCTGTTACGTAGCAATAGACCTTCAACATTTAAAATTCATGAATTAATGTCAATTGAAAACCGGGAGTTATTGTTTCGCCTGACACAATTTATTATTACTATAAATAACGTAATGAACGGTTTAAATTATTAACGATTTTTATGCCCTTGCCACAGGCATGTTATATTTACTCACCCTGTATCGCACACCTGGCTTCTCATGTTCTACAGGATATTGAATAAATTACCTTGCTACCTGATTTAGCATTCATATATGCGTCACTAGCAGTCAAAATGTTAACCAGTTGGTCGTTTTTGTTCTTTATTTTCACCCACTTGAAGCTGCGCATCGCGATCCACAGCTTTAAGTGAATGGAAATTATAGGGATTTGTAAAATTAAACGGCACGTTCTATTCAATTTTACGGTAGACTTATATTGCAAATAAAAAGGAGTTGAACGTGATTATAGTCACACGGAAATGGTTGTGTGACCCCACCGCTGGTAGGGTCTGAAGTATCCCCCTGAATGTGATATCAGCTCTAGCAGGAAAACTAGACCTTTGACCGGATTTAGTTTTAAAGAAACTAGACCAACATTTCTTTGGGTTTTCTGTTGTACAATCTCCAAGCTCATTAATAAAACACACATACTTTGATTTACATATGTTGTTCCTCTCGTTTCGCAACTGATGATAATGTACCCAAGCTGTTTTGGTGCATGCGCGTTTTGCACGCCGGTGACTCTTCATTTTTTCCTTGTGTGAATTACGCAACTCATGGACCGCCCAAGGCTGACATCGTGAGTGATCGACCAACTGTTTAGGCACGTTGATTTCAATTACCTTGTTTATGTATGTCAGATCATGCCACGTCCATATCAGTTGCAAGCTGTACACTAGTCTGTGGTCGACAGACGATAATTGTCTAACAAAGCCTTCCACATTTTAACGTTTTAAATCATACACCGACTGCTCAGTTGATTTTATCTTTTTTAAGCCTTGACCTTAATTTGGAATTGCAATACCGTGCTATGATCTGATTGTAAGTCAAAAATATATTTTCTACATCAGAAAAAAACAGTAGGACAATTGGTTATAACATGATCCAGTATTTTACCAATTTGTTTTGATGTCACTCAGAAATCTAACATTTCACAAAACAGGTATTGATCTTTATCCTTAGAAAAGGGGGGAATCCTCCTATTTTATATCAGAAGCGTTAATATCACCTAGCAATATATATTTATACAACTTCGTGTATTTAATTAGCAATTATAAGGCCATGAATGATATCATGAATGATTAACAGGCCTTGCTAAGTTACTCCCGTGGCGCGATAGCACAATAGTGCGTACTGCCACGTAATATATACAGATACAGATACAGCAATATATCAATTTTTTCAACAAATGTACCTATGTAACGGGAATGTGGGTTATAACATAATACAAGTGATATTTTACTTCCTTGTAAAGGTTGAATATCAAATAAAATAATTTCACGATGGATGTTTGTGTCATCATTTAACCATGTCTCAGTCAGTCAGGCTCACTAGAGTCTGAAGATCTGTTAATTTGTTCACCTTGCTATTCACTGTTTTAACACTGCTAGCTTCCATTTAAATAACGTCTAAAGATTTTTTTTATAATCTTCTAACCATTTGGTGCTTCTTTTATAAGGATTGGATTTGCAAGGTTATAGGCTCTACGAGGGTGTCTTAGCGGTTTCGGCCGGTTTTTTTATCTAGTACAGTGTAATTAGGTGATTATGGAGGTAAACCCGGAAAAAAATCATAGAGTTTTTAAATTGTTCATACATATAGTATAATATCAATGGATTAATGTCTGAAAGTTCACGAAAAATCATTAATTTTAATAGGGGGGGGGTGTCTAAAGTTAAAATGACAGTAATTAGCATATTGGGTGATCTTAAAATCTTGATTTAATCAAGTTAAGTCTTGTCAGCTCGAAAATTAAATCTTATCAGCTCGTAAGGTGTACACACAGTCCAGAAATAGCAAAAAGCTAAAATTAAGGGGGTCTTCATGGGGGAGGGGGCCTTGGGCGTTTTTTTCATGATAAAGGAGCTTTAAATTGTCACTAACTAGGAGAACACAACTAGGTGCCGACAGCCACAGATGATATTGCCAATATATATAGTTTTCAAATGGCCACAATGCGGAAGCGCGGAAAATGAACAAATCGTTTAAAAATAGTAAAACGCTATACTTGGGGGGTCTAGGGGAGGGTCCTACTTTTTTGTTTTAAAATCGCTAACAAAACACACAAATCAAGTGCCGAAAGCCACAGCTGTGACATTGCCAGCATTTTTTAAATGGCCACAATATTCGAAAACTATAAAACACAGGAACACGTACTGATTATTATTATTGGGCACTTTGTGGAAAACTGATTTGAATTTATAATAACTAAATAAAGATCTTGTCTCTTTGTTGCGTTAATGCCACGAGTTTTTCGCTTGTAGCAAAGTATGTGTTAAATTGTTGACCTCTAATTTATGCCTCTGTAATTATCAAAAAGGGCCATGTCGCTTTGTAGATTATTTAGGGGCACAGATCCCTATAACCTAATTACTCTGCACACAACAGGGATCAGCTCATGAATGGAGTTGTGCTTTTCAGAGATACTGCAGGAAAATAATTTACAGCAAGTGGTATACTGATAAAGCATGTGACGCAAAGACTGAACGAAAAAGGATTGTGGAGACCGCAGGTGCTATTGTCTGAGAGGATGTCAGGTCCTATTTATCTTATGGCGATATTTTCCCATCAGTGACTTCACTAGAAGGGGCAGCTGAATGGTTCTGGAAACATTCAAAAATTTTGTTGATATTGTCATTCAGCCACGCAAAGGAAGAAACAAAACCATAAACAGAAAATCAGCAGCTATTTAGCATGCTATAATGGCTGCTAATCGCCCAAGATCCTTTTTGTCGCCAATTCTTTTGAGTGTTGCAGTGTATATACATCGGAAATATGGTCATAAAGACCTTATCAACCTTCTACACGATATTGAATTTCCAGAGAGCTATACCGAAGCACTAAGATATGAAAATTATCTCCTAATGGAACCATCTACCCCTGAAAACACACCAACAGCAGAATTCATGCAATTTGCATTTGATAATGCAAACTTCAACACCAGAACGCTTGATGGTCATGGGAGGCATCACATGTGCAGCTCCTGCTATCAATATTACACGAGACACGCCACTGACTAACATTAAGGATCATATATCATCGATTGTCATAGGGTCTTATGGAGAAGTACCCATCAGAACATATAAAAAATAAATAGTAGCTACATCATCCGTTGATCCTGGAAGTGTTATAGTAAGGCTCGGCGGATTTCATATCCTGATGTCATTTATGGGTGCATTTGGAAATATAATGACGGGAAGTGGCATTGAGGGCCTACAATATATGCTCCATCATCTGTGCCTCACAGGAGCACAGGTCATGCATTCGCAAGAGCACTGAGAGCACACTTTTTAACTCAAGAAGCATTGGCAACCATTATTCTGAAGAGTTTTAATATCCTTGATGCTTCTAAAGAAAAGCTTAGCCAGTTATATGAATGTTTGATGGGAGATTCACATTTTTAGGAAGTAATTTCTGATGATGTTACAAAACTACTTGACAACTTAAATAAAATCTGCAACGAAATTAAGGAAAGCAACCTAACATTTTAATTGTGGATTCAATACTTTGAGCTTGTGCAGATCATGCGATTATTTGTCCGTTCAGAGCGAACAGGTGATTGGCTCCTCCACCTTTATGCTGTTAAACAGATGCTTCCATACCTGCATGTTACAGGACACTTGCACTATGCTAAGTTCGCTCATCTGTACGTACAACAGATGGAAGAGCTTCCAGAATTGGCATTAGACATATTTACATCATTTGGTTAACCAAAGTATACATTGGTTTTTAATAATATTTGAAAAGGAATGGATTATCATCTTACACATGGTTATTTGTTTAAACCGTAAAGCTACAATTTCATAACGGTAATACCAATAATGTATATATATATTTTTTTTAATGTTGCTGACATCAATTTGAAAACTCTATGATATTTTCCACCTCAAAACCTAATTACACTGTACTAATCGGAAGTCTTTGTCGGAAGAGATGACATGTCTTGAATTTGTGGCCGTTTCTATCGCACCTGTGGTAGCGGATAGAACCGTTGATGACGTGCTTCTATTCTTCTCAGAAGAGTTGACTCGTTGTGTATGATGATTTGTGGACGAGTTGCCCATTCGTGATTTCGGGTCACACACTTTGTTTAATGATGCGTTCGGCATATCTTCTTTTTCTAGTTTCTCAGTGTCACCTGCTAATAGGGGTATGCTGCTATTGATTACCTCGTTTGCATTATCCTGGACACTAGATACCAGACATGTGAACAGGGAAAGGCGTATGTATCACGCTGGTTTCATTCGCTTCAGGGTCCAACGACAATAGTGATCCCAGTGAACAAAAGAGATTTGTACAAAGTTGGACCAACGTCAAAGACGTTGGGCCGACGTCGAGCAAATGTTATACAAATGTTTTGTGTTTTTTGGGATTCTGCTGGATTTGCATTAAAATTATTTCATACCTTATTCAGCTATGCTTTTTTATTTAAAATACATATTGTTATAATCAGCATTGTTTAAATGTTTTTTATATATATTGTTAGCGCTACCACTCGGTCACGGAGGCTCCCCACAATACTGACTTTTAAATGTGGATGGGGAAGAAACATTTTTGTTTCTTTGAAACCGCCCTGGGGTAGTAGTTAGCACCGCTGCCTTTCACGCCAGAGTCCGGGGTTCGGTTCCCGGTCTCGGCGGTTTGAAAGAAACACAATTGTTTCTTCCCCATCCACGTGTGAAAGGTAGTATTGTGGGGAGCCTCCGTGACCGAGAGGTAGCGTGCTCGGCCTCAGACCGCCAGGGCTCGAATTTCGAATCCTGTGTCTGGAGGACAGTGTCATCTCAATCATCTCACCATCCTCAGGAGGTTCTCCTGGCCCAGTTTAGCCTATATGTGCACAAAGGTGGCCTAAAGCCCGATTCATTTCATTTCATTTCTTCGCGTTTCGCGGCGTTTTTCACATGGGAAATCCATGCAAATAAAGTCTCCAAGGGTCACTACCACTATTTGGTTCGCGTTGGTGTTTAGGCTTTATTTGCCAGGAAACACACAACATTGGCTCGCAGCTGGTTCAATACTGCCAACGTCTAAGACGTCGAAATAACATTGAAAGAGAGCTGGTTTAGTGCGGCTTGTGTGTGCGTGTCCAGACAAAAATGAATAAATGAATGAATGAATGGATGAATGAATGAATGAATGAATGAATGAATGAATTAATGAATGAATGAATGAATGGGGATGTTGAGATGAATAAGATGAAATTTCCATCCAGACACAGGGCTCGATATTCGAGTCCTGGCGGTCTGAGACCGAGCACGCCACCTCTCGGTCACGGAGACTCCCCACTATACTGAATGTTTAGGAGTGAGCAGAGAAGAAACATTTGTTTCTTTTTATTATTATTTATTCAATAAAACCCCCACAAGTGAGGAAAACATATTATATTGTATATTACATTCATACAAACGTATCACAGATAAGAAATATCACAGTATATGTATTAAAAGCGGGTCAATAATTTAGTTAAAATATGTGCGGTGGAGTTTCTATTGAGAAAGTCAGCTCTATACAACACGCCTTGCAATGAGTCTTTTAACTTGAAGGCCAGAGTCGAATTCGAACCCGCGATATCCGACTTTCAAACAGGCACTGCACCAGGGCCCCGCCCTCGTCTAGATATAGCCCAGTAGACTGTCAGATAGAGCTTTCCAAACGGTCAAAACAATGGTCTGGGCGTCTAATAATACCAAGGTTAAATCTAATAATGCTGTGTGCACTAAATCAAGACGGTCTTATGTCAGAGGTTGCACAGTAATACAAATAGAAAGACAATCATGATAATGACTATTCTGAACTTGGAGCATAGCATATTCTGAACTGAGAACAGAGTAAGCTGGGCAGATCCTCAGTATTCCACATTATTTTACATAAAACGCCGATCAACTGCTGGTTTAAAGCTTTAAAGCTCAAACGAGACATTGATCCAATGCTGTTTTAATGTTAGGCCAACGTCTGCGACGCTGGCCCAACATTGAACCAACATTAGATATATGTACAATGTTTGAGAGAAAGTCCTCCTGCCCAGCAAACGCAAGACATTTGTATGACATTTATGCAATGTCGGCCCAGCGTCTTCGACGTTGGTCCAACATTGCATAATGTCATACGAATGTTTTGTGTTTACTGGGTGACAATACAAACTTGGGGGTCAAGCAGTTTCCAAATCCCCGCAGTAATACAGTCAGTTTGCTTGCAAGTAGGTGACCAAGTAGGGGCAAAAGACAAGGGCTTTGAATTATTACCTCATAGATGTCGCTCAAGTATATATGAACTTGCTGTGATTTGAGAACTTGCTCTTAATGAGGCTTTGGGTATGAAACGCATATTTAGTATTATTATGGAATAGGGCCTTGGCTTACCCACGGGCACTATTGCCTTCTGGGGGACCCTTGTCCCGCGAATTTTGACAGTTGACTACACCTTTAATGATATAGTCAGGGGGCTTAAACCATATATACCCCCGAATTTTTCAAATCGTCCCAAAAGCACCAAATTTGAACCACGTATGGCCAAGGCCTTATACTTTTGATTTTTCGCGGGTGCCAAGCTGAGCTCCCGTCATGGGCGCCATATTTTACAAATCCAAGATGGCCGCCATTCAAATTAGGGTCATGTCATAACTTGTGAACTAATAGACGTAGAGACGCATGTAATACCACTTTTCTATGGTTTTCGAATATGTAGAATTGATTTATAATGTTTGAAGTTGATTTGAAGACTATTTAAAGCACAAAAATATATGTAAAAGTTATTTTCGTCAATATATACTGGTTACTGGTTTAAATGACGCAGATCAGCAATACAATCGTCTGTGTCAGGCATAGATAATGACCTATCCATAAGATTTGGTACCAGAGCCAGTCTATGGAGTTCCTGTGTATCAGCCATATTAGATAAATTCACGTCACGTCATCAATTGTCAACTAATAACAGTAGAGATGTGTCCACACTTGCTAGCATTTTTCTACCGCTACCAATGAGTTATCGCCACAAACATATTTTAAAATCCAAGAAAATAAGTTGTAAACCTAGAAAGAATCAAGTAAAATAACATTGTGTATACATTTTTTGGCATAAGGAATCTATTTATAATTACGATACATATAACATAACAAGCACATAATTATGTAGGCCCTATGTATACAAATATTTCCAATATAAAACATTTTCCGTTCTGATTATATAATAACAAACACAGCCTGGTAATTGTCTCGAATATATTTGCACTTTAACGCTTCTATATAATAAAATATGTAAAAAAGCCTGAAATGTTATGTACTACAGAATACATTTTATATTACACAAGCAAAAGGAACCATCCCACTCAAATATGATATTTGTTTTATGTTCAAAACATTAAGGCTAGCCAATCTTTGAGTACCAGTTTCAATTTAGCTACACAATGGATAGGCCCATCTATATTACTGAATTCAATGGTGAACCAAATCAGCCGCTCATTTGTAACTAAAAATAATAACATTTACAATAATAATATTCTAGTATAATATTATAGTGACTCATGGCGCAAGAACATAATTAGATTTTCATACTACTGCCTTAGATTTTACGCAACACAGCTATAAAACTTCAATTGCTCCATCACTGCTAATACATCCATACTCATACATGACCTGCTCTACGGGATTTACAGTGTAAGAGTATGAAACATGCTTTGATTGAGTAAGCAATGGTTGTCCAAAACGACAAACATATTTTTTTATGCTCATCCCATACCCACCCCATGTATCAAAGTCAAATGATCTATTTGGTAATAGTTGATTGCTTGCAAATAAAATAGGCTTGCAGTACATCTCTCTTCAGATGATCAAAGAGTGCAGCTATAGTGTTGGCGGGATATTCTCATATTAGCAACTATTGTCAAGAAAAAAAATATATCTGGCATCATTAACATATTTAATAGAGCCACTTGTGCTGCTGTACACCAACACAACATATCGTTCAATGGGTTCCTCATGAACACATTCCAAACATTGTGTCAAACATTGTGGATCTTCAGTAATAGTAATCAATGTCTCAATCAGGCCTGGAGTGTTTTGCAATATAGTCCTGGCACTCTTATTGTCACAGGTCTGAATGTAGGAGGCTGTATTACAACCTGTTAAGATATGAAATAACGGTGACGCTATTGACTAAAATAATGAATATGAGCCTAGCTGTTGTTCCGAATATACTGAGGAATTTACCTATAGTGTTTGCCAACACCAAACCAGATCCATTACTCTGAAAGCTTAACTTTTTTCAAATAAACTGAGAGCTGGAACAACAATGTCACTTGTGATCATTCATACAAAGCTTTGATATGTTGCGTGGTTCATGTGCTGAAATATACATGTATCTGCCCTGTGTGGCTGTAGTGTTCTGATATCAAAATTTATTGATCTGCTTGTCAGCACCATCTTGATTAACGTAAATTGAACACGTTGTATGATGGTCACTTAGGGTGGAATCAGCACGCCCAGAAAAGAGTACATCCGCTTGAGATTATAGAGCGATAGCTATGAGTAATATTTTAGGTAAATTACTTGATAAAGTTATTCTTGCTAACCATACTATGGCTTTAAAATCGTCTGATCTTCAGTTCGATTTTAAAGCAGAAAGCTCCACAACTGCTTGTGCATTTGTTCTTGACGAGGTAGTCAACTATAATAACAGAAATGGCAGTGACGTACACGTAGTACTTTTAGATGCTAGTAAAGCTTTTGCTCGGGTAGATCATATTAACCTTTTTAATATACTTGTTGGTAACGGTGTATAGCCTACATTATTAAAATTATTATTTAACATGTACTCACAACAGACAATGACTGTTCAATGGGTTAATGTAACATCCGATGCTTTTAAACTTCAAACGGTGTAAAGCAAGGAGGTGTGTTATCGCCCATATTGTTTACTTTATATATTGATATATTATTGTCTCGACTTAAAGCATGTGGTTTCGGCTGTTATATTGGTCAGTCATTTGTAGGTGCATTAGGCTACGCAGATGATATAGTTTTGTTGGCACCGACGCGTTACTCATTATCAAGACTTTTAAAAGAGTGTGAGTTGTTTTCCGAAGAGTATTGATTAACTTTCAAAGCTAATAAAAGTAACTATATTGTATTTCCACATGTTGGTGATAATGTTAGTACAAATACTAATTTTATGAATAATCAGATATTCTCTTCAGATAGTAGCATTCACTTGGGTAATGTTATAGGGCCTAATATTTAAGCTAAATGTGTAGAGGCCAGTATTGCTGATTTTAATAGAAAAATTAATGTACTTTTATCTTCCTTCCATAATGTTAGCACCAATTGTTCATATAAAATATTTATATCAATATGTATGTCATTATATGGCTGTCAGTTATGGGATGTATCCCACAGATACACCAACAATTTTTTTTGTGAGTTGGCGTAAATCCATTTAAAGAATGCTTAAATTGCCTTATCGTACTCATTCATGTTTATTGCACCTTATAATTAATGATTTGCCTTTAGATGGTCAGATTCATTTACGTATCATTAAGTTTTTCAACTGTATGTATGAAAATAAAAATAATGTATTGTCTTTATGTGGCTGACGGGCAGCAAACGGTAGTGGTTCGACTGTGTCTACAGATTGGATTTTGTATGTTATATGTATAAGATTGGTAAGTCAGACCTGCCTCACCTTTCACCACAATGTATGAAGCAGGTGGATGTTCTCATTACGGGGCCAAGGACACTTAAGCCAATAAACAGAAGGCGATATTTATTACCAATATTTTAATTGATATGCACTCACACAGTTTTTTCAATGGCACACAGTTTAAAGGCATTTTGAATTTTGTTTGCTGTGATAATATTTAAATTTATTTATTTGCTTGTATATGCTATGTACCAAGAGTACGATCAATAAACTATTATTATAATTATCATTAAAAGTCCTGGCAAACAGACCACCTATTTAAAATTTATAGTCACACACACCAGGCATGCACACCAGATCACAGTGGCCAGCCTCTATATGTTAATAAAACAGGTCTATTTGCTCTTTTTTAAATTATTTAAATTTATTTATTTGCTTGTATATGCTATGTACCAAGAGTACGATCCATAAACTATTATTATTATTATTATTATTATTGTTATTATTATTATTATTATTATTATTATTATTATTACTATTATTATTATTATTATTATTATTATTATTATTATTATTATTATTATTATTATTATTATTATTATTATTATTATTATTATTATTATTATTATTATTATTATTATTATTATTATTATTATTATTATTATTATTATTATTATTATTATTATTATTATTATTATTATTATTATTATTATTATTATTATTATTATTATTATTATTATTATTATTATTATTATTATTATTATTATTATTATTATTATTATTATTATTATTATTATTATTATTATTATTATTATTATTATTATTATTATTATTATTATTAATATAATTATTATTATTAAAAGTCCTGGCAAACAGACCACCTATTGAAAATGTATAGTCACACACACCAGGCATGCACACCAAATCACAGTGGCCATCCTCTATATGCTAATAAAGCAGGTCTATTTGCTCTTGATCATCCTCACTACAGTCCTGTCTGTCTGCTAATCTATGTGTTATGATACAACTGGAGAAAATACATCCTGAAATAGCTGCTTAATTTGGGGGGGGGGGCAAGTTTGTGGTCAACAAAACTTCACACGTTTTTTCAATCAAATGTATTGACCAGACCCAGGAGGGGACGGTGGACCATGGTCTGACTTGGTATTACAAACAGGAATAGTCCCAGAAGAGTGGTGTATCTGTAATATTATACCTTTGTACAAGAACAAAGGCGACATATGTAATTATCTGATAATTACAGGGGTATTTCAATTGTTAGTTGTTTCGGAAAATAATTTACGTCAGTCCTAAACCAAAGGTTAGGCATATTTTTTGATGGCTATGGCCTAATTGGTTCCGAGCAAGGTGGTTTCAGAGAAGGACATTCTACCATTGATCACGTTTTTGTCCTCAAAACACTCATTGATTTATATCTCAATAAACGTCAACGTATATATTGTTGTTACAAAAAAGCTTTCGACAAAGTTGCCCGAGTTAGTCTACGGACAAAAATGCTATCTTTGAATATAAATGGCCAAATACTAAATGTAATAAAAAACCTGTACTCAAATGCCAAATGCTATATAAAAATGAATGGTAAATTGTCAAATGTATTTGAGTCAGAGATAGGGGTCAGACAAGGCGATAATTTATCGTTATTTGTTATTCTCGATCTATTTATCAGATCTGGAAAGTTTTCTTAGATCAAAATACGGTGGTTTAGTATATATTTACGAACTGGCAGAAAATGATGATGATCTTTACGAATATATTAAAATGTACATTATTTTATATGCAGACGACACAGTTATTCTCGCAGAGTCACCAACAGAGCTTCGAATGTCATTAGATGATATGCAGTCGTACTGTAATATATGGAAATTAAATATCAATACCAGCAAAACAAAAATAGTAATATTCTCAAGAGGAAAAGTTCGAAAATATCCCAAGTTTAACTTCCGAAATTCAAGCATTGATGTCATAGACAATTTCACCTACCTTGGTATCGTATTTAATTATAATGGAAAGTTTTGCAAAGCTAAAAAAATGTTCTTAATAAAGCCAGTAGAGCTATGTTTTCACTTTATGAAAATAACGATATCATTGAAAAGCTCCATTTGAGATATTGTAAATATATATTAAGTGTTAATAAAAGCACCACATCTTCGATGGTATACGGCGAATTGGGCCGTTATCCATTGAATATTGAATACACATTAATATGTATTTTATTTTGGGCACGTATTATTTCAGGCCCAGTTTCAAAACCGTCAGTAAAAGGGTATAATTTACTGTATAAAATGTATAATCTAGGTATTTATAATTCACCCTGGCTATCTTTTGTCAAATCTACTTTATTATCTGCTGGGTTTGGATATGTTTGGCGGGATCAAAAGATACCCCGTACACTTGAATATTAAAAAATAAATTTTAAAACTAGGCTTAAGGAATAATACCTTCAGACTTGGACAAATGATGTAGCATCAAATGCAAAATGTCTAAATTACCGTATGTATAAGTCGGATATATCGTTAGAATTCTACATTACTTTTCTACCTCTGAAATTAAGAACTGTTTTTAGTCGTGTTAGGTGCAGAAATCACAAATTACCTGTAGAAACTGGCATTTCTAAAAACATCCCAAGATCTTAAAGAGTATGCGTTAAATGTACTCAGTCACAAATTGGTGATGGATTTTATTATATATTTAACTGTCCATTTTTGGCTGATCAGAGACGCACATACCTACTGGAGTATTGTCATATACACCCTTCGGCACCCAAATTCAAAAGTATAATGAATGAGAAAAAAATACGTAGTTTGGCGAATTAATATGTGTTATATTGTATGTTCTGCTTAATACATTCACTGTTATTTTCTTGTATTCCTCCATGTGAGGCTTAAAAAATAAACACTTGACCTTGAACTTGAACTTGAACTCAAAACACAGCTCACTACAGGTGGTCGGGGACAGGTGGACATCAATGAATAATGAAAAATGAAAACTTCACACTCCTTGATCCATTCAAGCATCATGCGAATGAAGTAAAGTCACTCACAAAAACAATCCAAGATCTTGGTAATTCATTTGCTTACACAAGCCAGGACTATGTGTATTGGATACAAAACACATGGGGAAGCTGTCGTAAGACCAGTGAGAAAAGTTGAGGAATTTGGAAATAAACAGGTTTAGGACTATATTGAAAAGTGGCTTTGAGCAGAAAACAGAGCGTAGTCCTAAAAGAGAAACAGCATATCACTAACTAAACCGACAAATTCAGCTGATCAGTTATATCCTCGATAGAACTTTTTTCACGACTTCATATCTCATGTCGAGTGAGAGATCAATATTTGCATGCAATCTTTCGTCATGAGAATGAGTCATATAAAACATCCCTCTAATCTCTCTCAGGTCTGACACAAAGTCACAAATTCTCCTGTCTTGAAAAATGTATGCGACTTCCAAAAGCTCTAATACACCAACATAGTACTAGATGTATATATTCTAGAACCTATTGGTGTAGATACTTTTGAAGACGATGCTCAACAAGTCTTTACATCACAAAGGTTTTCTAGAATTGAAGTCATATGGAATATAAGTCTCACAGTCTTATTTCTGCTTCAGAGAGGAGAGTTAATGTAACCAAGAAGTGTCCGGCAAATACAAAGACCCCGTCAAACCGACACGAATTTCTCAAGATTTATGCACTGTTGACTTGCTGCCACATAAAGTTAAAGAGGTCCTTTATCAGCAGTCAAGCCATGCACACTAGAGGAAAAGTCGATACACATAATACTCTTCGTGCCCTAAAGCTGCCATAGATGAGTACAATCATGTTATGGGGGCACTGTCGATGCTGACATTGAATTGGCGCCCCTTTATTTTTTAACAAATCATTTTAAGCTTCCCCTAAATTGACCTAAATCTACCAAAATATTTTGTGCATGCCCCTAAAACCCACGCACTCCTTTTTTATATCCTGTAACTGCCACTGCATTGCAGCTAGGTTTAGAACTGGGAAGGAGGATATCATGATTCCTGTCCATGTGATAGCTCAGTCATTCAGAGAAAGAAGATCTAGCTGTTTTAATGCTACACGCATGTATCGGCTGTAAACAAACCTCAGCTTTCCTCAACTGTGGTTGCAAACTCCTGCATTACACTTACCAACATAAGAATAAAAAACACCAATTCGAACGCTTTGTGTGTTTGTTTGATGTGTGTTCGAAGCACTCATTGTGAGTGCATTGGTGATGCCGAAACAGAACTCTTCAGCACAGATTCCATTTCCTGGAATCTATTCCGTGCCAATTCAGATCACTTATACCGGTACATCATATGGCAATAACCCGAAATTAGCTCGTATTTAGCCAATCTGTGAAAACATTCTTAGAAAGTTAATTTCAACTGAATTGGGTGGGTATGGGTATGGTCGATGACCAAAAAAGTAAGGTGGGATATGGGTTGGGGATTGAAAATCCAAAATGGCTGCCACCGATATGTGAGAAGTGCGGCCATCTTGGATTTCTGCAGAAATAGACTATTAAATGCTAAGATAACTTCACAAATGATTTTTATGTCAAAATCAGTGGGAATAGGCATCCAACACACATATTCTGCTGCAAATGGTCCAAAATTTATGGGGCTATATGTGCCGGTGACGGCCATTTTAGATTTTCTCTAATAAAAAAGTGCTCCGCTCAAAGATCCTGAACGGCCTATTCACTCTGAATTGGTATGGAGGAAGGATCGTGTTGAAAGGTCATTGCAAGCCATATTAGGATTTATCAGACCTCCCATAACATTACATAATGCATTATATAGCTTGGGGTGCAGGTAGGGAGGTTGATAAATCTATAAAACACACATCAAGCCGACTTTTGGCGGCCATATTGGATTCCTAATTATAGACACGGCTAAATACCATCGCTTCAACTTTTATCGATGTCTTCTGATCCCAAACCTTCACTTTTGTTCGGTATTTAATAATCGGTTATTTGTGCATGTATCAATTAATGAAGTTTTTATCTTTAAAACGGTCGATGGCGGACATCTTGGATTTGGCGGCCATAATGGAACAAAAAGTTTGCCTCTCACTCAAGTATGAAAAAGCACATCCAGATGCACCTTTGCGCAAAATGTCATGCTTGTATGATAAAATGCTACTATTATTCCAGACGAATTATTAATTTGATGCAAATATCCAAATCATATTTGTCCAGATTGCAATAACTATATTGATATTCCCATAAAATTAATATCTTTAATTATGGCCTATACCATCCTAACTGCTAAGTATATCCAAGCAGAATCCTGTATCTACATCATGTCACTTACGACGTTTTGTTGGTTGTCAGTTTCGCCATTTTGGATGGATATTCAGCTCCAATATGTTAGATCTTGTATGTTCGAGGTTGAATAATTTATTATCTATGCGATATATCCGTACAAACAAATTAAGAGAAATAATATTTGATATTGAAGATCCATTTTTCAAATATTGCCGTTACAGGGTTTTACCAGCAAGACAGTGACTGGTGAAACGTTTCTGTCAATTCACAGTTGCAAGCTGTGTCCGAATGATGTGACATCACATTTTTTGAAGTTAGAATTGAAATCACATCCATGGCTTAAGGGTAACGAATGCTATTATAATGGGACAGCTGGCCGTATTTGTCGATGCATTAATTATCAATTCCTCGTTGTTCATCTAGCCCCTGCATTATGTTGCCAGAAGGGATTCAACCCCCCACCCCCATCAATCCATCTCAACTCTTAAGCCTATGTGTCGTTTGATTCAAACTTTGCAAACCTTCGTGCTTAAAAACTTATTTTATTCTCAACGTCTCAACGACCGGCTGATAAATAGGTTTTAAAACACACCACTACATCATTTTCTTTGTCCGACCACTACATTCTAAGCCTAAGCATTGAGAATAATATTGTTGACCTAGTACAGCCCAATTATCATGGTTGGCTTATGGTATTAAAATCAGTCAGTTGTGACGGAGCTGTTGATCAGGAGGAATCCTCATTATGTTCAGATGTGTTTTAAGTCAGTTAACATTCTTAGCTGCGAAAAACGCCTTGGCCTTCGGTTTCGGCCCTTTTCACAGCTAAGAATGTAGCGCTCCTCGGGCTTTATCCCATACTTAAAACTATTTAGTCCTAAAGGTATTAGTCTTTAAAACACTACATTATTTTCTTTGTCCGACCACTGCATTCTAAGCCGGGAATTATTGTTGACACAGTACAGACTAATTATCATGGTAGGCTTATGGTGCTATAAGCAGTCAGGTGTGACCGAGCTGTTGATTATGCTCATCGGGCTTTATCCTTTACAGAAAGAGACCTGGAACAAATTCGTAACAACCGAAAGATTTCAGGATATATCGTTGAGACAAAAAAACAATTAAAAGTCCTCTGAAATCCCCTTGGTATTAGTGCTCTGAGTTCGGGTGATAATTGATAAATAGAAGTAATAAAGAGTATTAACGATAACTTTAAAACTATCTAACCTAGATTGTTAGCATTTGTATCTAAATATACGTTTTAGCACATATGGCGTTTATTGCAAATATTTGAAATAACTTTTAACCACCAAAATGGGTGAAGTAAAGTAAAATGGTGGTAATAAAATATCTTATAATATACTAGCCTAGATTTACAAAATGTGAGTATAAACGTATGTTTTAACATCCGAGGAATCCATTAAAATTACTTCACGAATTGTTATCGACGCTTTTATTCCCAAAAGTAGTACATAGGGGGAATTAGGAGAATAACCATAACATATCAGCTATTTGAGGTGAATTCATAAAATTGGGAAGTAGTTATTTGTTCTAGACAAAATAAAAATCGACGATCATCCTTTCATCGGAAAAAAAGTATATGATGCTGTATCAATTTTCACCCACATTTTCACTACCAAAAGTTATTTTTCTTATACTGTAGATTAGTAACCGCATATAATGAAACATTTAATCTGAGTTAATTTTAATGAGTTTATGCCATTGAATATACCCCGAAAATACGCTAATATTCCGCAGAAACATACATTAAATCCATTTTGTATTGTTTATTGGAAATACAAGTCATGATCAAACTATTATTGATGAATGGTGCATTGATCAATTGCCTAGAGAGGGACATGGCGCAATGATGATAGCTTGGCGCTTTACCAAGGTCGCTGCCTGCAGTGCGGTAAATAGCCCCGCTTGGTGCGCGATTTTTCAGTGAAATCTCTTTTGTTTTGATGTTGTGTCCCTGGGCAGGGCAAGTGCTTTACTTGACTCATGTGAGAATGTATATCTGGTAGGACAGAGATGACAATGTGTACGTTAAGTTCAACGCGCCGAGATGGCTGCAGGACTGTATGCTCTCCGTGGATTTGAAATGGCACACGAACGAACACGTACAGTGTAATATATACATTTACACCCTGTGTATTATTTTCTTTAACGCTTTTTGTTTCGACAATTATAACAAATGACAGTCGACATTCTGAGAGTAAGCAATGTGGCCTCGTGTGTCACTCTTGTCTAGAATTCACGAACTTCAAAGTTATCGGCGACAGTTTCTATTAATTGACCTTGCTCCCCGAACATGGGCCTTCCGTGTTGCATAGATGTCTTTCATTGCAGCAAAATCCCTCCGCTTCCTGGAAGCAATAAGTCAGATAAGGTCAGATAAGGGGTTAAAATACCAACTTAAAGCTTTCTTGTGCATTTGTCAATAATCAGACACAACATATTTTACATCCATGTGACGGCCTGTACCAGTAGCTTTCTATTGATATTAAATATATTGATATAGCTTGAAATTTGACTACTCAGTGGGCAAAAATGTGAGATATGGTCAATTTTCCCGAGCCCGAAGAAAAGCGAGCTAATTTTACGTCTAACGAAAAAAGCGAGTAATATGTTCACATAACTCATTATTTTTATTCCAAATGGGTTAATTTTAAGTCAACAATAGTTCTAGAACATGTTTGAATCAAAACTAAACATTTGTACTATACAAAAATCGGCTGAGAGAAAAGTATTTTGTCTATTTAGTGAAAAAGTATGAAAAATGAGTAAAATTACGTGTTAAAATACCAACCTAAAGCTATATTGTGTATTTGTCATTGATCAGACACAAAATATTTTACATCCATGTGAAAGCCTGTGTCATATGTGAGGATAATAAATAATTAAAAAAAAATTAAATAGAAAATTACCACAATTTTAGCAAACAATCACTTCATACGCAATATTTCAAATTGCGGTCTGCGATTTTGACGGTACTAGTGTTTAAAGGGTTTTTACGGTACTTTTGGACAGGATGATATTTGTAAGACGCGCAGATTCGGATTCCTGAGAAAATTTCACTGTAGGTGGAACTCTTGGATCGTATGGACCTTTCAACACAAATAAACCCCCCCTAGCTCTGGGACTATAAGGTGTCATATTTATTAATCTGTGTGACCATGTTGACTTTAAATAAATCTCATGGTTCATCTACATTTTAATAGGAATACATTACGTAATTTCAAAAGCAAACCTGAAAAGGTAATATTGCATAAAAATAATACAGTGGACAGTTTAAAATTTTAAATGCTCTTTCATAACTCTTTTCAGCAAATATATGACATTTCTTATTCATTTAGAATTTTGCTACAACTCTAAACATTTGAACGAATTCATTTCCTTAAAACACAAAATTACGATAGCTTCTGATGAAAAATCTTATTATTGTAATTAAAACGCTCAACAACATTCGTCAATTGTTTGCGATGCGGGTCTGAATAACTTCATGCAACTTCATTAACACTCATGCAATAAATCATGTAATAAACTTTGCTCTACGGGAAATGACCTTGGGATTCAATGGATGGTCCTCCATTCTGCATTCATCCAGTTCTTATATTGTCATCTTAACCTTTGTCCTGCTATATGTGCGTCCGTCTAAAATGACACCACCATTGCACAGCGGATGGTGTCCACATAACCAAAAAATAGAGATTTGCTCCTGGGGTGAATCTCTAATCTTTAAATGGGAGACTTTGCAGTCCTTTTTTATTGGAGTATCAGACAAAGGGAGATGCTGAGCGGCCGAGCAGACTAATCGCTCAGTTGACTCTTGAAAGCTGTTATTGATCTGGATTCAATGATGTTGGTTTTAGCCCACTTTAGGCTAAACTAGAGCAGGAGAACCTCCTGAGGATTGTAGTATGAATCAGATGACACTACACTCCAGACACAGGATTAGTAATTCGAGCCCTGGCGGTTGGACACAAGAGACGATCTCGGTCACGGAGGCTTCCCACAATACTGAATCTTTACCAGTGAGAGGGGAATTTTTTTTTGTTTCTTTGAAACCTGAATGCCAGAACGGGAGACGGACTCGCGATCTCCGAAATAACCAATATATAACTGTATTGGAAAAGTTTATATATCCATTTAATTAATATAAAGTGATTATGCTTGCGGGTAAATGTAAATATTATATTAAAGAGGCATCGTCGTATTGCGCCGAAGATCATATCAACAACTGGCATTGGTGTGACTCACCTCCGTGGCCAAACCTCGTGGGGAGGGGTTCATCGTCACGTCTATTTTGTTTTGTTGTTGATGTTGTTAATATTGATCGAGACGACGTAGCCCCTATAAATATCGCCAAACATGAGACGTTGTCGCAAGGAGTTTTCGACTGCATGGCTACGGATTAGCTCTGATTAGTCGTAAAATCCCTCTCAGCGCCCTTCGGCACTAGTGTTCCCTAACAACGTTGTCGCAAGGTTGTTTTTTTGCCGGATGGTGGACCACCATAAAAAAATATTGGGTCAGCTTATCCTGATTATTATATGCCTAGCAAGCACTGGACATTCACCCAATACTGTTGCAATGTAGGCCCACCGTCTTTGACGCTGGCCCAACCTTGAAACAGCACTGGGTGAATACCCCGTGTTTGCTGGATATTTGGATGTGTCCACTGTCTGCGACGCTGATAGAACATTCAACCAGCATCGTGCTTCGTACTCTATAACAACTGACATGTGCTGCGAAGCAAATTAAGCTACTTGAAACGGGAATAGATACTCCAATTAGGCTTCGCGCGGCAGAAGTAAAAAACAAAGCAGCAGTTCCAATGACTTATCCATACAGTAAAGCTTTAGCTGTTGACCCAATGCTGGTTTTATTTTAGATACATGTAGTAAATGGTTGACCAGCATTAGGATGAAGTATGCTCGTATTGGATGAAACCAGCACAACGTACAACATAAAGTGAAAAAGAATAGAACCGCTCAAAATACAAGAATGAAATGTCTGCTTATCGAAATTAGGAATTGTTTTCTTTCAGTGCCAGTGACGATACGAATGAATAAATAAATGAATGAATGAATGAATGAATGAATGAATGAATGAATGAATGAATGAATGAATGAATAATTGAATGAATGAATGAATGAATGAATGAATGAATGAATGAATGAATGAATGAATGAATGAATGAATGAATGGATGGATGGATGGATGGATGGATGGATGGATGGATGGATGGATGGATGGATGGATGGATGGATGGATGGATGGATGGATGGATGGATGAATGGATGGATGGATGGATGGATGGATTGATGGATGGATGGATGGATGGATGGATGGATGGATGGATGGATGGGTGGATGGATGGATGGGTGGGTGGATGGATGGATGGATGGATGGATGGATGGATGGATGGATGGATGGATGGATGGATGGATGGATGAATGAATGAATAAATGAATAAATGAATGAATCAATGAATCAATGAATCAATGAATGAGGCTTTATCCATACAGGATACACGGGCCACAGAAACCTCCTGATGCAGGTGAGATAATATTGAGATGACACTGCTCTCCAGACAGACAGAAGGTTCGACATACAAGCCCTCTACAAGTCACCTACTTTTCAACACTACTGAAGCTTAGGCTGATGTGAATAGAGGATAAACAATGATTGCTCTGAATACTGGGAGAAAAAATTGAACGCTCCGACATGAGAGGTATTTGGCGTAAATAAAATACCAGAGCCTAAGTCCTGCGACGATTTAAATGTGTTCCCAATAAAAATATTGACTTAAAATAACCAGAAACCACATTTGCAGCGCTAATGCATACATTTTAGATAATTGTATAGTAGCTTTATTTTATTGTTTAGTCATCAGATGATTTCAATAACATCCGGAATGTCAGTGTCCTTTGAATAAAGCAATGTCGAGGGGCGGGGGGGGGGGGGTTGTGCGAGATCTAAACATTCAACCATTGTGTTGCTCAAATGTTTTTTTTCTAGTTTTCATTCATTTCAAGCTGTTATTGCTATTTCCAGCTGTTGAAAAATTAGTAAATTTATTAAAAAATAGACACTTCTAAAAATGTTTTTTATTAACTAAGCAAATTACAAACTACTTACAAACTGGATGAATAATTTCGGATTGGCGTGCGAAATGTAGCCCATAGTTCTCAGACCATGGGTCAGTCACGAGCCAGACGGCAAAATGAATTTTGTTCAAGGGCATATTTAGAAACAGATGGAGCGGGCCAAGCAGCAGAAAATGTCAGATTTCACGGTGTATTTTGAGCATTTGGAGGGTTTGTGTTTTCATTTTCGAATGTTACCCCCAAAGGGGTATGTCCCAACTCCCCTCCCCTAAACATGCCCCTGATTCTGTTTCACGTTGCAGTGCTGCAGCTATGCTCCTTCTTCAGCAGTGTCGCATGTTTGTGTGAAGAGCGGGAGGGCTAGCGCGGAGTCTATGCTGCAAAGTAAAACAGCATATAGTATAGCGGCCTACGTTTTAGCGTTATCAATGGGCCCACATTTTCTTTTTAAACTGCATTGTGTGCCACCATGGAGTTTTATGACCACTGCAATATGCGTACCTGAATAGTATCAGCCTCGACCTTATATTAGCCTCGACCTTATTCAGCAAATATATACCCGCCCTAATTGTAATTATTAAAACCTGTTTCACAATCTGGGAGTATTGTGTAGTTTTGCAAAATATTGTGTAGCTTTATAAAGGTAAACAGCAGTAACTGCTCACTTAAAAAGTCAGCAGTTACTACATGACAGAACACGAGTTGATCCTAATAGAGGTTTTGCACTCAGCAGTCAGCACTATTATTTTTCTACTTTGATTAATTGGGGAGCTCTTGATGCAATATTTATTAACCGTCGTAATTATGTAAACACTGATAAACACGTGTCTCTATCTGGGAGTATGCTTTGAGACAATATAAGAAAGGGGTCATGCTGAGCCGATCGGAGAATGCTTTGAAAAAATACAATTGATTTCATACGGCGAATGAATTCTGAAAAGTTTCGATTAAAGCATTTAAACCCAACATACATACTTTGTGTGTTATATAATCAGACTTTGCAGTGATACTATAGATGCCTTGTAACTTGCTGTGTTTTTTTTGTCTGATGCTTAAAAATATATATGCAAGCCAATTACATCATTTCATAAATTTATATACGTGATTTTCGCTGATGCTGATTTTAAATCAGCATTCGTTTTTTTTCGTTTTCTTTTCACAAATAAAATGTATGTCAGGACGAATCTATTGTATGTTACACATGTTAAAACCATTTTAGTATCAGCATCAGCGCAATATTCCATACATTCCGCTGGTATGTATTTAATAAATCAATAGTGCAATTCTACAAGTTGGGAAATGAGAAGTTGTATGCTGTACTGGCACCATACTGAACATGCTGTTCAATTTTGTAACAACACCTACTCTCTGAGCCCAAGTACAGTTTGGAGCACCACATTTCCACTGACAACAATTAGAGGCTATCGAGTATGCCGACAGAGTCTGCTATTACAGATCAAAATGTATTTGCAATAAAGTCAGAAAATATACTAACATTGACTTGAATATGCGCATGAAATGTCGACTGGGAAAGTGCTATTATCAGAACCATATCTTTTAAATTAAAAACGGTACGTATTGAATATGACTCGGCCACTTTCAAAATAATCACCATGTACTGAACCCACATAGGTTATAATGAAATTGGAGATGCTTCGAAGGTACTTTTAATTTGTTTTTTTTTCAAAAATGAAAGACCCAAACGGCTTAAAGGCATCAGCCCGAATAAACACAAGGCGTTGATGCAATGTTGTTTGACTGCTGGTCCACCGTCTACGTCGCTGGCCAACAGTAGAACAACATTGGGTAAATGTTTATCATTGTGTTTGCTGAGCCTACTAGCTGCCAGCAGAAGACGAAGCCTCTGCAAACTTGTGTGATGGACCAGTTGCTGTTTTTTCCTTGGCCTTTTATCTCGACAGAGAGAAAGATTCGGAAGGTGTAGGGTTGCTTTCAAATACACCGGATGCATTTCAAGTACATCAAGGAAAAATCTGTATGAAATTATACTAGACTAGAATAGCATTCCGGCGACTGATATTTAATTCACATATATGTGGCTGGTGCAGTTTAACGCTTTAAACACCATGTGTTGCGTTTGATTCCCAATCACATCGAAATGAGAATTGCTGCGATAATTCTCACTATAAGTTTAAGGTTAATACAAGTTACTGAATGATTTAAATAGTTCAAACCAAAATATATCAAATGTAATTTCAGAATGATGTAATTTCAGAACGATGTGCCATAGTAATACTCAGAATGTAGTAGTAGTAGTAAATCATTGCTTCACGTCACTTTTCGGCACAAAAGGTCTTTTAAGTGACATTATAATACGATAAAAACGTTGTAGTCAATTGATGAGATGAATGATGCACAGGTGATGATGTGAGGGTGGGGGTGATAGGGCATGGTGGGTTATTGAGAGCGTTTTTCCTTCGCTCGCCCGATAAGGGGTTCTGGGCATGTCTAGGGGATATACCCCCAGACATGCCCAGACGGCCGGAGACTTGAGTTTCGCTGTACAATTTAATGATGAAACTCAGTGGCATTTTGCGCAGCTCCGCTATCCTCGGGTCGGATAGTCCCCAGAGTAACAATAGGAAGGATCACTCCCTCTGGGTAACTCCATTCATCCCACGTGAGAGACCTTATGTCAAACACGCTATTGCCGGTTATTTAAGGCCACCACGGCCTACATCAGCGCCAGCACTGATGCGGGTGCTGCATTGGCTCCGCTGTTGAGCGGAGGGACCAGGGTACGCCACTGGCAATCCGCCCGAAGATTATGGCCAGATACAAGAAGGCTGCAGCTGCCCTTGGATGATTGTTGTAGACTAGTGCTTCCGTACAATGCCGTACACAGCATCCAACAGACGAAACAGATCCCTAATGACCCTCCCCGGATGGGGGCGAAAAGTACTACTACTAGCAATCGTCCCAGTACCCCACACTCAGAATGTCCACGCTGTGTCGGATTACACTCCAAATGTCCATGATGTGGCATATTATACTCAGAATGTCAATGATGTGACATTTTACTCTCAGAATGTCTACACTGTGACATTTTACTCTCAGACTCAGAATGTCTACACTGTGACATTTTAATCTCAGACTCAGAATGTCCACACTGTGACATTTTACTCTCAGACTCAGAATGTCTACACTGACATTTTACTCTCAGACTCAGAATGTCCACACAGTGACCTTTTACTCTCACAATGTCCACACTGTGATATTTTACTATCAGAATGTATACACTTTGACATTTTACTCTCATAATGTCTACACTGTGACATTTTACTCTCAGAATGTCTACACTGTAACGTTTTACTCTCAGAATGTCTACACTGTGACAGATTACTCTCAGAATGTCCACGCCTTTACATATTGCAATCAGAATGTCTACGCTGTGACATACTACACTCAGAATGCCCACTCTGTGACGCATTACACACAGAACGTCTACGCTGTGACATATTGTCCTCAGAATGTCCACGCTGAGACATATTCCACTCAAAATGGCCATGCTGTTACGGAGTACTCTCAGAATATCCATGTTGTGACGGATTTTACTCAGAATGGCCATACTGTGACGGATTTCACTTAGAATGGCCATGCTTTGACGGATTTCACTCAGAATGGCCATGCTGTGACAGATTTCACTCAGAATGGCCATGCTGTGGCGGATTTCACTTAGAATGGCCATGATGTGCCGGATTTCACTCATAATAGCCATGATGTGACAGATTTCACTTAAAATGCCCATGCTGTGCCGGATTTCACTCATAATAGCCATGATGTGACAGATTTCACTTAGAATGGCCATGCTGTGACAGATTTCACTCAGAATGGCCATGCTGTGACAGATTTCACTTAAAATGCCCATGCTGTGCCGGATTTCACTCATAATAGCCATGATGTGACAGATTTCACTTAGAATGGCCATGCTGTGAAAGATTACTCTCAGAATAGCCATGCTGTGATGGATTACACTCTTTTTATTCGAAAATGTTATTCATAATACGACATGGCTTGAAATTGTGGTGATGCCTTTTCTTTGTTTCAATTCTTAAAGCTTCAATGTATCAGGGGGCATATTTAAAAGCAATCTGTAATAATCCTTATTCTCCCTACAATAGCCCTTTAAAATAAGAACGTCCCCGCCTTTCACTTTAGATAATTATTCACTTAGGTGTTTTACGAATTAAGACTTTCCCTTCCACCTTGTGGTGGGAATTGCTGCTTGTAATTGCCACCACAAGGTGAAATAAGAATGCGTAGACAGCCCGGGTGTAAGATGGTTAATGTGGAGTTTTTAATCTCACACGGTTGCTTACAACAGAAGATGATAGATGGTTCCGACAGGTTGCACACATCAATATTTCCGATACAAACACCCCCCTCCGCCCCGCCCGCCCCGCGGACTATCTCAGAACTGAATTTACAGAATGATAGAAAAGCTTCGCAGGAAATGAAATGAATCGGGCTTTAGGCCACCTATGTGCACACATAGGCTAAACTGGGCCAGGATAACCTCCTGAGGATGGTGAGATGATTGAGATGACACTGTCCTCCAGACACAGGATTCAAATTCGAGCCCTGGCGGTCTGAAGCCGAGCACGCTAACTCTCGGTCACGGAGGCTCCCCGCAATACTGACTTTCACACGTGGATGGGGAAGAAACATTTTTTGTTTCTTTGAAACCGCCGAGTCCGGGAACCGAACCCCGAGCTCTGGCGTGAAAGGCAGCAGTGCTAACCACAACCTTGGGGCCCCCGCCCAGCTACGCAGAAACAGCGCCAGGTAGTATGTACAGTCACATCGTGGTATCAGTTTTTACTTTGACCGCTTATATGGGGGTACTGGAATTAGGGGTTGGTGTTACGTAAACGTTTATCTTTGTTATTCTGTTTCACTGATGCGACACATGCGATATACCATATGAAAGATAATGAAATGTCCTTTCTAATGATATATTGCATACTGCAGTAATGCAAATAGTCGTCTCTCCACATGCGCTCAAACATAACTTTTAATATAAAATAATCAAAATGAACAACAAAACAAACGAGACAATATGGT
Organism: Flabesymbios commensalis; assembly: GCA_964017125.1. NCBI lineage: Eukaryota > Metazoa > Annelida > Polychaeta > Terebellida > Flabelligeridae > Flabesymbios > Flabesymbios commensalis. The sequence goes on from OZ024907.1 coordinate 81,196,110, forward strand.
CAAGGAAAACAACATAATAAAACATAATTATTCGACATATCGATATCTAGCCTTTTTTCTGAACCCAATATAGAAATGCTTAAAAAAGAGTGTTATTTATAATTATAAATTCACATACATTTTTTTACAACATGCTCGATATTACGTTGGTTTCCATTGGTTTCTGAATGTGAAATAATGGCTTTATTAAATAAATTATTACACTGGACTACGATGTGTCGTTTTCCTGGCGCAGCATTTGTTTTTTCCCCCATAACTTTGTATAATATTGATAATAGATGTTATCATGGCTCTGAAGCAAAGTTATGGCACATTGCCTTGCAGTGGTGGCCATTTGGGATTTTGTCCTCTAGCGGCAAACGCACAAGGTGAAATTCAGGGTACTTTTAGTATGTTGCTCAGGTGGGTTTTAAGGCACGAAATGATGTGTTTATGTTTATTTTAAGCCAAGCCGTGATGTAAAGTTGTGACATTTTAACTAATTTTGACGGCCATTTTGTTTTTGAATTTTGAGTAGGAAAAAGACAAAATAGAGCTTGGCATGGGGCAGATTTGGAATCAGCGTTCCCAAATTGTGTAAGAACAACTACATGCCAAATTCTACTAAAAAATGCCTTAACAAGTCAGAAATTTCGAAAAGGGGCCCTGACTATTATATGCCATGCAAATTTCAATGTTTCAGATTTCAGCCCAGGTTGAATACATATATTTTCATAACAAGATGCTATTTTCTTACATAAAACAAATCTATCAAGATTTATAAATCTAAATACCACTGGGTCTTTAACAAATACATATCTGGCTTAAGAAAACAACGGCCACATGGAGATATGGGCAGTAATTATGTTTTATTTAGGCGCTTTCATTGACCATGTTGACTATTTTGTCATGCTGCTAATTTATATTCTTGTGTAATAAAAAAGATGTTTCAACGTATGTGGAGAGATGACTATTTACTCCACTACAACATGCAATACATCATTGTAACGGGAATTAAATTGCCATGTTTACACTGGTAGACTAGAACAGCAGCGACTGTCGTTTACGTAACTTTACCCCCTAAATCTAAACAGGTGTGGGTGGTCTCAATGACCACTAGAATATAACAAAAATCACTAGGACCTTATGCAGCCTGAAGTGAGCTCAGTTATAGTAAAGTTACATCCATGGAATCAAATTTGATCTTACTTTTTTCCGAAGCATTGTGTATTTTTTGGTAATATAAAGCATTTTTAGCCAATACGCTTAGTATAATTTCTGTTTCATTTCTTGTAAAGATTTAAGAAAAAATCCATAGCGTATTTACTATTGAAATATGACTTGATGTAAGTTGGTATATTATCACAATACACAATCTTACCTAAGGCCAGAGGGACCCAAAAGTTCGCTTATTGAATACTGAGTGTAGTGATACCAAAAGTGTAAGAATTCATTAGCAATATTTTTTTGCGAACTTGACCTCCACTTTTACGAACATAGAGAAAAAACACCGCCTATGTTAGAGAATGGACTGTACAAAAAAACTGATTCGACAATTGTTTGTACATACTACCTGGTGTTGTTACCAAAGGTCCATTCTACCAGTCTGTCAGTTCAGATTGTAAATACTACGCCGGACTACTAAGACATTTATGATGATTTCAAATTGAAAAAAAAACGCTTTGGCTTCCAAGTTTTTTTTTCAAAAATCAGCGCTTTATGGGTTAATCATGATTTTTTCAAGGGAGTGGAAATTACCTTTATCAGTTGTGTTGAACAAGTCGAAATTAGTAACCTACATCTGTTTTGTTGAAGTGAAATGGTATCATTTTTGAACGATTTAGAGCATAGATGATAGTTTAAAAGTTTTACTTACAACGTAAAGAATATGTAAATGATAATCATTCAGTATACTACTTGTTTGTCTAAAAAAGACAAGCACTATTGTTTTAAACTAAATAATTTGTATTAATTAATCATCATAAGTTTTTTTTAAATCATATTGGTGCAAATGTCTTCTGTGCAATCAATACATTTAAATCAATTACAATACAAATTATAAGATTAACTTTGTTCATTTTGTGCAGTAGCCTAACCGGCAGCTTTCCAGGTAATACGTGAACTAAAACTTTCAAGCCATCATTATTAAAATCACGATTGAATCTTTATCTTGTTTCATGACCATGTCCTTCCATTTATTTATCATTTTTTATAAATTTAAATGTTTGCAGATAATGATGAAGAAGAAGATGGAGATTATAATATTAGTCGACAAATATAAAGGTAAAGGTAAAGGTTTATGATCTTATATCATGTCTGAAAACCTATCCTCCGACTTTTACAATTATCCCCTGTTCACTTAACCTGCTCATTTGCATGTCATTTCAGCTCGACGGAGAGCATACAGTCCTGTAGCCATTTAGGCGCATTTAACTTAACGTACACATAGCCATATTGTCCTACCAAGTACTCATATTCTCCCAAGTCAAGTGAAGCATTTGAGGGTGAAGTGCCCTGCCCAAGGACACAACATTGAAACATTATATTTATCATGCCTCGACATCGGCAGAGCGCCACGTTCTAACCATTGCGCCATGTCCCTCTCTATAATATGTCTCAACTTCATATCAAATTGTGTTATGCCTTACTTCAGCCGTAACTGTTAGGCCATTATTCAGTTAAGCATTGCCATCTTGGTTTGTCCTCTTAAATGTAACATACATCCTAACTAGGAACAGCGAAACGTCTACGGTCTACGGCCGTTACACATATTTTACTCAAAGCGGGGATCAAATTTAGACGTCAGATTCTGAAGTCTAAATTCGATCCCCGCGCTGACAGGATTACAGCCACATCGTTCCACTACTGAAACAACGCAGGGTCAATACGGCATGTTGCAGGAGAACCGAGTTCATTGAATATTTATCTTGTTTCATGACCTATTCTTTCCAATGCAAGAATTTATCATTTATTATCAATTTAAATGTTTGAAGATAATGTTGAAGATGAAGATGAAGATTATAATATTAGTCTACAAATATAAAGGTTTATGATCTTATATCATGTCTAAAGACCTATCATCCGACTTTTATAAATTACCCCCTGTTCACTGGACCTGCTCATTCGCATGTCATTTCAACTCCACGGAAAGCATTCAGTCTTGTAGCCATTTCGGCGCATAGAACTCAACGTACACATTGTCATCTTTGTCCTACCAGGTACTCATTTCTCCCCAGGTCAAGTGAAGCATTTGAGGGTGAAGTGCCGTGAAGATGACATGAGAATGAGCAGGTTCCGTGAACAGCGGGGGAAATTATAAAAGTCGGATGATAGGTCTTCAGACATGATATAAGGGCATTTGGATACCTATCGTATGGGTCTACGGTCATTACAAATAATTTACTCAAAGCGGGGATAAACGTTAGACGTCAGAATCTGATGTCTACAGTCGTCAGATTCTGAAGTTTAAAGTCGATCCCCGCGCTCTAAGGGTTACAGCCACATCGTTCCACTACTGAAATAACGCCGGGTCAATACGTCTTGTTGCAGGGGAACCGAGTTCATTGGCACCTCGTACCGAAAAAGGTTATTCCGAATTGTTTGTTACCAACGAAATTTCGAGCTTTAAATGACGAAAAATATCAGTTTTCATGAAAAATATCCCATATTGAACTACTTGAATAAATCTAAGTACCTACCACAAAATTGATCAATTCTGATGAAGTTTAGTTTCTTTGAAACATACTTGAAACATCATATATCTAAACGGGCGTAGCAACAACAGGGTTCAAACAAACTGAGTGTTAAAATTGTATAACAGATAGTTATAAAATTGAGAAAAACAAAGTGGGAAAAAACCTTACTTGACAGCTGCAGGCTGATCACCAGCCACACCAGAGGCTTCATGCTTTCTCTCAGTCTATTCATTCATTAGGCTGGCTGTCATAAGTCGATCAGGTCGGCAGCTGCTGGACTGCTATACGCAGTATCTCCAACATTTTACAAATCAAATCCTTATTGGACGATTAGATATTACTTGAAAAATATTAATATTTCAAAGGCCTCACAGCTATACCATTCTATTTTTTGTCATTGTTAATTCAGAACTATGTTCACTATTACAGAAGTACAGCGGGGTTTTTTGTGGTCTAACATAAAAAAATGAAGAGCTGATACGCAAAACAAATTTTCCTGTGTGAAATCCCAGCGATTAACTCCATATAAGACGATGTTTTCAATGTAAAGCTCTGAAAATACTCTTTTTCTTCCACTCGCCCTCGAACACATGAACATAAACAGAAATCCTCTCTGGCGGCGACGATACAATACGCAATGTTTTATCAGCCCGCCTGAGCCACGGCGAGTGTGGCTATCATATTGCCGGCACGGATATGTTCCATTGCTTTACGTAGTTGCATTGCTCGCTGCTCTTGCTCGCTTGGCAGCTTGTTTGCCGCTGCCATCTCTTTACGATGCTGTTGATTCACACGGTATGGGCTTTGACATGACCCAGCAAACACGAGACATTGACCCAATGTTGTTTTAATGTCGGCCGCCGACGGAAAGGTCGACACCGTGCGGTGACCAGACCTAACTCGGAGCCAAATGACTGGTCGAGATCTCGAGTTCGACCAATTATTGGTCAGACTGGTAGAGAGCAGAGAGCCTGTGCTTCTGCAAGCTGATATATATACAATTTTTCCATTTCATTGCGTGATATAAAGATACATCTCATACGAGTAAAGAAGAAATGTTCACCATGAAAGATGAAGCTATATGCAGGCATGTTACTCGATTATATGAGAATGCGCACGAGTGCCGTATCCGTCGTTGTTTGGGCCGTCGTTTCCCAGAAGCCGTGTTCACATTGAGTCAATAGACAATGGACAATAGACAGTAGTTTGATTTCATGAGATAATGATAAATATAATATAGGCCTTCAGTGAGACTGACCGATGTTTATTGGAATAATTAAACGTCATTACTGAGTAATTTGCAATAGATATATGTATGTACATCTACAGATAAGGGGTTCGTTTTGTAATATCACATGTTAATATACATAATATATATACTTGATATCAAGCAACGCGACAAAGGACATATTTCAAAATATACATGATAATACATATTAGTATACATGGTACCAAGAAAGACCCTAAATACAAATTGATATGATTCCAAAGTATGTATAAAATCAATATTAACGGACGGTTACTAGAGTGGAACACTTTTACATTTAACAGTTATCAATCACTACATATAACTGTATATCGGTATTCATGAAAAGGTTGTCACATTAAGTTCTAATATTTACAGTACATAAATGTTTACTATAAGCCTTCATTCAGCAGTGAAAGATATCGCTCGATACACCTGTGTTGACAATGACTTGAACAAGGTGGACATACATCAACGTTAGATAATATATAAGCCCTTTAACCCTTACAACATTCAAATATTTTTGTAAAAACCATATAGACCTTACAACATTCAAATATTTTTGTAAAAACCATATAGACCGAATAGTGTTTTTTTTTAATTTGACATTATCATATATATCTTACTGATCTCTTTCCGTTTCACTTGAATACCTACCTTTATGGGACAACGGCAATTATAAATAGCTTACTCTATCTACGCTTTGGTCGACTGCAGAATAGATGTCAGTCTCACCCTCCACTGAAAGGTTTATGTACAACACACTTTACTACCATATAATTTCTCATAAATCAATTTACACACAAGTTGCACAGCCCGTGGTTTTTGGTCAACTTACGACAATGATCGACTGCTGATTATATCGAATAACAACAACTACAGATTTTCGTGATAATTGGCCAGTTTTCAAGGAGTCGGAGCCTCCGTGAACACTTTCCAAAAGTCAACCACAAATGTAAAGAGCGAAGCAGATAAACAAGCGGATTTATTTATTTTTATTATTTACACATTGAGTGAGGTATAGATATCTTAGTCGCGTTCTGCACTCTACGGGGCATTATTAACCCTCACAACAGTCAAATATTTTAGCTAAAAACATGGAGATCAAAGGGGTTTTTTAATTTGTTTTTTATCATAAAAGTCTTAGTTAATTAGGTCTTTCTCTGAATTCTTTGATGAGCATAAATTTTGTTGATAAATGTCATTTATGTGCCCAACTGACAATATGTTTGCGTCGGCATTCCAAAGTATGCAATTGACATCATACATGTATCTAGCTACAACTTTTAATGCCCTTACACTTGTACATTGATACTCAATTTTCAAGGTTTGAACTTATGTCTAAGTCTGAGTTTATCAGACTGGTTTTATGTTCTATACAGGCAACAGTGGCGGGTCCAGAGGCAAGCTGTCCCTCTCCTCAAAGCCAATGAGACCCTTTTGTTGGGAATTTTTACTGACCTTTTCTATCCCGAACCCACATGAGAAGCGTACCTGCCCCGGATCTGTCACTGTACCGGCCTACACTAATTATATCCAACTGATATTGAAAAACAGGCCTACAAAGGATCAGATTTAAAAATCAGAAACTAGATTCCCAAAAGAAAAATATTTTTAGGCTACATACGACTACGCCGGATTTGCTATAATCTCCATAACGTTTTGTAACGTATATCTTCATAACCCCCCCCCCCCCAAAGCCTAGATATTAGGCTTATACGATAATCTGGAACGGTCTATCATATGTTACAGAGACTCACCGTTGAATGATATTATATTTTTATATGAAATGATTAATGTTGTCGCACCAGGAGTAGTAAATATGGCTTGCAAAAGTTTTTTTTCTAGAATTTAGGCCCTGTATAATTATTTAATTACCTTGAGTATTGATCAGCAAAACAAATAGAGATATCGTAGGCTTACCCTTTTAAATCGGATTAAGTTTGGTAAATATACAAAATGGATAATCAATCAGTCAGTAAGCTTACTATACATATACCAAGTAAACTGTCGGAGCATAAGCAAACTGAATTAATATTTACAATAATAGTTTTACCTAGAATACAATGAACATCGAAGACGTGTAGGCTATTCCACTCAACTCCAGATCATTCGTCACTCTGCACCAGCCGCACCACAAATTAAAGGGTATTCAGCGCTGGTCTTAGAAACTTCAGAACTACTTGATACTTTCCACAGAGCAAGATGAGGAGATGAGTGCTGTGAAATGTTACTGCTTAGTTCTCAACTATATATTTATTAACACACTGTCAGAGGCTTTGTGAAGAACGTAAATATATTCTAGTGTTCCGCGGCCATGCATGTTTGTTTGGGTATACTTACGTTTCCTGGGTGCTGGGTTTTTTTGTGGCGATAATATGGTGTTTTAAAGAATGATTCAACTGCAAAATGCGCATGCCTGGGACGGTCAAGTGTAGGCCAACAGTAGCCTATTTAGTACAGATTGACGGCATTAATATACCCACTGAACTGATTACAGGATACCATTCAAACAAGACATTGATCCAATGCTGTATTAATGTTAGGCCAACGTCTGCAACGCTGGCCCAACATTGAACCAACATTGGATAAATGTACAATGTTTGAGAGAAAGTCCTCCCAACAAACACAAGACATTTGTATGGCATTTATACAACGTCGGCCCAGCTACTTCGACGCTGGTCCAACATTGCATAAAGTCATACAAATGTGTTGTGTTCACTGTCAGGCAGTTTCCACGTACCGCAGTAATACAGTCAGTTTGTTTGCAAGCCAGCGACCAAGTAGGGGTAAGGGCAAAAGGCTTTGAATTTTTAACACATAGATGTCGCTCAAGTATATATGAACTTGCTGTGATTTGAAAACTTGCTCTCAATGAGGCTTTGGCTATGAAGCGCATATTTTGTAATATTATGGAATAGGGCCTTGGCCTACCCACGGGCACTATTGCATTCTGGGGGACCCTTGTCCTGCGAATTTGGACTGTTGACCATACCTTTAACTCAACACAGATTATCTTTCAGCTAACGCCACCGCAAAGCTCACAGCAGCACCCCAATGATTCTTCCCCTTGATAATAGTAGCAATGAAATGATAATGAGGTGATTGCTTCAGATATACTCGACTGTCTACATTAAAACACACCACTACATTATTTTCTTTGTCCGGACACAACATTCTAAGCCGGGAATGGAGAGTTATTGTGCCTCGAGTACAGATCAATTATAATGGTGGGTCTATGCTACTATAACTAGTCAGGCGCGACCGAAATGTAGATTATGAGGGATTTTCATTATGGTCGGATGTGTTTTAAGTCAGTTAAAACCCTCGGAGCTCTACATTCTTAGCTTTGAAAAAAGGTCTCGGCCTTTGGCCTCGGCCCCTTTTAAAGCTAAGAATGTAGAGTTCCTCGGGCTTTATCCTATACGTAATACGATAGACGTAACGCAAAACGACTCCTGTTCTCTGTGGGCACAAGAGTTTAGCTTTTTAATCGTCCACCTGGATGGCTGCCAGCACTAATGATCAAGTAATGTGTTTGAGCCTCATTGTTTCTGAACGACATTATGATTAATCTTTAAATCCTTTAAACACGGCTTTGTCAAACTTGTTTTGATCATAGGGATACTCGTGAGATCATGTAGATCTACTATGAAATGAGATGTTAACAGCAAAAAAATAGGGATGAACTTTATATTTTGACCCCTTATAGAGGGGACCCCCAAACCTGTCTAAAATTAGGGGGTAGGGTTACCAATCTACTCATCCTGTATACTATATAAAAGGTGATTACATTTCAGTTCTAATGATGTATTGCACAGTGCAGTGTATTAAAGGGTTTTCTCTACAAATACTTTGAAACATGTTTTTTTTATTACACAATAATCAAAATCGACAACAGAACAAGGTAGTTAACATGGTCAATGGAAACGACTTAATAAAACATAATTATTGGCCATATCTTTATTTACCGTATGTTTTCTAACCCAGATGCGAGTGTTATTTAGATTTGTAGGCCTACATGGCATATGTATTTTTTGGGTGTGCTGATTTGAATATGTCGGGTAACATTTTGTGTCATTCAACTTCAAGTAAGCAAAACAAAAAATGGCCGCTAAAACCACATCTGTTCTATATTTTTGTTACATATTATTGCACGATTTCAGGTTTCTGCATGATTTAGAGCTGATAAATTTATGTCTCATGTTTTTCGATCAAAATGACCTATATTTGTCCTTCAAGTTCAAAATGATTATCGCCAACACACAAGTAAAAACAGTTTTTATGCACGGTAATTATAATATCATTAACAACATTTGTTTAATAAAAGACTAAAAAAATATACTACGTAGCACGGCGAATGAGGCAGCAAGGCATTCGAAACTGTATTTAATCACAGTATATTCTAACATGATTTTAGTTGATTAGTATTTAAAAAGACGTCATTAATTTTCTAGTAAATATGTAAAATAGCGTCCATCTTGGATTTTACGATAAACTATAGGTCAGACGATAGACAATAAACCCCAGGAATGTTTTTTTCGGCCTCTAAGTCATACAAAATATAAAAAAATGAACAATTTCGTACCACAAATATATTAAAAAAAAAGATGTTTAATTTACCTTTCGATAGTCATTTTGTTTCTTATTCATATGATGGTGAACTTCGCGGCCATTTCGACATTTTTTCATTTAATTTTACACATCAGAAACTTTTACTTCTGGTCCACTAAGTTAACACAAATAACACAAGTAACAGTAAATATATAAAAACCGACAAACATCTTGTACTTAAAGGTCAAATAAAGGTTATTTCAATTGTGCTTTTTTGTGCGAAAAAAAACATTGAAAATACGGGGGGATCTTTACATTTTTGCCGCCGTTTTGTGTTTTGCTAATTTAAAGGTGAAAATCCTATGTGTTATCCTATGTAAGGTTTTAAAATGTTTTCACAAAAAAAAAATACAGGACATTTATAATTATAAAGAGCACTCATTTTCAAGCATACACACATCTGGGTTCAAGAAATACAGGCCAGATATGGATATATCCAATAATTACATTTCCTTAAGTCGTTTTCTTTCAACATTTTAGTCGTTTGTTTTGTTGTTCATTTAGATTGTTTTATAATAAAAAACCATGCTTAAGCGTATGTGGAGAAACAACTACTTACTCTACTGCAATCTTTGATATATACATATGTGTGAAATATATCATAATTTAATTATCTGTTATATGGTTTATTGCATGTGTAGATTGGTGAACAAGAATAGCAACGACAGACGTTCGCGTAACCCTACCCCCTAATTTTAGATGAGGGTACCCTCCTATAAAAGGTCAAAATGGAAAGCTCATCACTATTATTTGCTGTTAACATATGTTTTCATGTTTTAGACATATCAAGGTTTAAAAAAGGTGGAGTGGATGAGATGTGGTGGGGGGTGCACGGTGGGTGGTTGTAGCTCATGGCCTATAGGGCCTTTCCTCAGGCACTTTCTTTTTCTTTGAAGAAACTGCATTTACTTCACATGTGAATAGTGGGAATACTGAATGCTCCAGTAATCAGTGCCCCAGATTGTGTCAGTTTAGCAACTTTAACATGCTGAGTCACTTGAGGAAGCCCGTTGCCAATAAAATCTTCCATCCGGTCATTGAAGCTTACAACCTTCGATCAAAATTTAACGCTGAGCCCGAAATACCACCGATTCAAACAAATCACCCGGTAAATAGGAGACAACCCCAATATTGGTGTAATGTTGGGTTAGCGTCGTTAACGCCGGACCAACATTATATCAACATAGGGTCAACGTCTCGTGTTTGTTTGGCATGCAACATCCTTGTTTTAAAGGATGGCCAGGTACTGTTTCCTGAATTTCCACAGAATTCATACCGAAATGTATTGTTTAAATCATACCATGGAAGTATAAGTCTCATTATACAACATAAAAATATACTAAAATATCGTAATTTGCATAATAAAATAGTTAAAATATATCAAGAAATGTGACTAGAGTATGTGACCTGGAGTCAGTGCTTACGGATAGTCATGACAATATGTAGTAATACACAACACCATTTTCATTAACTTTCAATATATCGGGTTGACTCAATGTTTTCAAGTGTCAAATTTTTGAGAGAGAAACAGCTTCCATACCATATAAAAGACTAGCATTTTCAATATCACATGGGTGGTCTATAATTCGAATTTGAAGTTGTTGTTTTTCAAGGACAGGAATTATAACACACAAAGTAAAAGACCAGTCCAAGATACACACGTTGAGAGTACAAGCTACAAACACACTATACATTAATCCACTTTGATCATGTGGGCGGGGGCCCTAGGGTAGTGGTTAGCACCGCTGCCTTTTGCGCCAGAGTCCGGGGTTCGGTTCCCGGTTTCGGCGGTTTGAAAGAAACAATATGGTTGTTTCTTCCCCATCCACGTGTGAAAGTTAGTATTGTGAGGAGCCTCCGTGACCGAGAGGTAGCGTGTTCGGCCTCAGACCGCCAGGGCTCGAATTTCGAATCCTGTGTCTGGAGCACAGTGTCATCTCAATCATCTCACCATCCTCAGGAGGTTCTCCTGGCCCAGTTTAGCCTATATGTGCACAAAGGTGGCCTAAAGCCCTATTCATTTCATTTTCACTTTGATCATGTATATAAGATGATCATTTGAGAAGTTGGCCACTGTTTGCAACGCTGACCCAACATTGGCCCAACGTTGATTCAGCCTATAGTGTTTGCAGTGGGACGTTCTTCACCCATACAGTCTATCGGTGTCCGATGATTTCGGACCTCGACTATTTCGTACTGGTGATTTCGGACTCTAATCGGTGATTTCGGACGGTGATTTCAAACGGTGTGCGGTGAATTCGGACCCCGCGGTGAATTCGGACGGTGATTTCGGACGGTGTGCGGTGAACTCGCACGCCCAACTGAGTATTCTCTAATATCACTATTTCGGTCTTAATATCGCTAATTTCTGATGGTGATTTCGGACGCTGATTTTGGACGGCGTGATGTTTAAAAAAATTCTAGCATAGTACTCTTTTACATGACTATTTCTGTACTAATATCGGTAATTTCGGACGGTTATTTCAAGCGGTAATATTTATAAGGAAGCCTAATATGAGGAATATAATACATAAAAATATCATTTTATATATATAAATATAGATGCTACATACATAAATTGCTATACCATATGATATACTTTGTCATCTTTTTAAACACATCATTTTATATATACTAAATAGTTTATTTCATTTAGCTTTTCACCAATAAATATATATTTAAAAACACATACTTATATTATACGTAATACGGCGTTAGCTCATCGGTGTCGACTTGATCACTGAAGTTAAGCAACGCCGGCCCAGGTCCATAATTGGATGTGTGACCGCCTGGCACACAGTGTGAGTACTTGGCACATAAGGCGAATTTGCCTGGAATGAAAAATAGCTTGATGCGCCTGATTGGCAGCTCAGCTGTATATCTCCCAGGAGACCGAGTTGGAGTTTGAATGAAAACAGGCCTTGCTAAGTTACTCTCGATGTTGAGCGCTCTGAACAGCCTCCGGCTGGATACACGCGCTATATAAGATTTCATTCATTCATTAATACACATGAATATAATTATACACATTATATCATTGTAATATTATATGCAACATTGGTCGTGCCGCGCTAGAACAGGCTTATAGAAGCCTCTAGGTAGCAACTATATTCATATTCATCTATGTACAAAAAGTATAAGCATAAAAGTATAAAAAAATAATATACATAATATATGTTTCCCGCGCAAAAACTAGAGATAAAATAACTACATATGATTATAAATAGTAGCAAAAAACTCACTCTGGAAAGCGTAGAAACCAATAAAATGAATACAAGTAGAATACTATTATAATAACAATATGTAACCTATAATAATTGGCATGCTTTTAACATATACATCCCTATATAAAATTATTAATGTTAGTCTTAAAACCATCTGCTGGCGTCAACTCATACAGCCGTCGCGCTACCTAAACACAATATACATACTCATAAAAGTCGGACATGGTGGTTCGTCGACTGCCAACACCTAGGTATAGACATCAGAACCATCCGTCAACCTCGCTGTCGATTTTTTGGAAGCGTAGCGAAAAGCTTTCCCCATCAGCCCAGGTGGTGATATCAATGTAGAGCACATGTTTCTCAGAGCAAGAATTATCGTACATCACTCCCAGAAGAGCAGCAGATAATACCCCATGTACAACAATTGTTTATATCGAAATCAATTAAAACACCCAACTGTCTTTTAAATGAGCTTAAACTATCTGACATGCGGATATGTTGTGGGAGCTTTTTCCATAGACGAGCCAGTCTGTTAAAGTTCATATATTGCGCTTGTACAGTTTTTGTCATGTTGAAATAAAATAATGTTCCTTTGTTGGCTCATCGTCTCATGCGTCTGCTGGTATTTGACTTTACAAATTGTAGGTATGTATTAATGTTAATATCAATTTCACCATGTAACCTAGACAATTAAATAGGAAACACAGATCGAGAAACTCTCTGCGGTAACAAAGTGGCAGTATACCTAAAGTTATAGATATATATTATCATAAATAAAATGTATAGATATGTATAGTAATGAAAGTTTTTATTTATTTTTGGTGTTGGTGCGGAAAACATATGAGTCATTATGAAATTGGTGCACACTTATCACGCTAATAAGAATTGTAGATAGGAGTTCAAATTAGTGTTTGAACAAGCATACTACTGTCTAAATGTCCGCAAATGTTTACAATATGCATTGTTTACAATATGTTTGCTCAACATTTATATGTGACACCGGTCCGTCTATGCTGGTCTATATATGCTGATAACCATGAATAAGTCAATTATTTGTTTGAAAATTCAACATGCATTAAGAATTATTTTAAATACGATTAAGGTCAGTTGCAAAATCGATTATAAAGTGAAGTGGTGTGTTGTATAATTATGACATATTCGTAGGTTATGATGGGCTTATTGCAGCACGCGTACTGTAAAGGGTCTTGAATCGCGGCACGCGTTATCGGCAAGTAATTACCCTTATTTTGCTGATGATCACAGTCAACATCCTAAAAAAGAATATTTATTGTTTGAATAATTATCATTGTATTATTTTACGTTAATAACGTGCTAAAGTCGTGTAAATGATAATAATTATAATAAAAAATATTTATAATTTTCATCCATTTGAAAATTGTGCTTGCACTATCTTGACATAAGTATCATAACTGTACCGGTATATCACAGATTTTTTTTATTTATAAGATGATATGCATAAGATTTGAAAAAAAATGAATATATAACTGTATTAGGTTTCCTTATGCATAATACCGTCCGAAATCACTGTCCGAAAGTATCGATATTAGTACAGGAACAGTAATTTAAAAGAGTGATCTGTTAAGGTTTTTTATACATCACACCGTCGGAAATCGCCGTCAATAATCACCGTCTGAAAACACAATTCGAAATTAGCGATATTATCACCAAAATAGTGATATAAATTTTCATCCATTTGAAAATTGTGCTTGCACTATTTCGACATAAGTATCATAACTGTACCGGTATATCACTGATTTGTTTTATTTCTAAAATGATATGCATAAGATTTGAAAAAATGACTATATAACTGTATCAGGTTTCCTCATGCATAATACCGTCCGAAATCACTGTCCGAAAGTATCAATATTAGTACAGGAACAGTCATTTAAAAGAGTAATCTGTTAAGGTTTTTTATACATCACACCGTCGGAAATCACCGTCGGAAATCACCGTCTGAAATCACAATTCGAAATTAGCGATATTATTACCAAAATAGTGATATAAAAGACTACTAATTTAGGCGACCGAATTCACCGCACACCGTCCGAAATTACCGTCCGAATTCACCGCGGCGTCAGAATTTACCGCACACCGTCCGAAATCACCGTCTGATTTCACCGCACACCGTCCGAAATCACCGTCTGAAATCACCGATAGGCGTTCCGAAATCACCAGGTCCGAAATGGTCGAGGTCCGAAATCAGTATGAGATCTAACAAGATGTTATACGTCCCAGTAAGCACGAGTCATTGAGCTAATGTTGTCTAAATGTTTGCCCACCGTCTACGACGTTGGGCCAACATTGAAGCAGCATCAAATCAACGTATCGTGTTTGTACGGGATTACTGATTCAGCAGATCTGAGATCATGAGTAGCTCTTCTAGGCAGCGGAGGAGCTATATCCCCAGTAAACACAAAACATCTGTATAACATTTGTACAATACTGGACCAATGTCGAAGACGTTGGGCCGACGTTGTACAAATGTTATACAGATGTTTTATGTTCCTTGGGATACTACTGTGCAAAGCCTAAACGTGGTAACTGCTCACGCTTCAAAAACAGTTACAAAACAAATCAAGTTTATTCTCTTAATCTTGTTACAAGACATGTAAGATATGTGAGATATATGTGAGAAATATATACTACATTTGTTTACCAAGAAGGCATACAGTAAAATTACAACATTTTTTTATCCGTTAACATTCTTAACGATAATTTGTTTGAGTTTAGACAGTTTCAGTAATTTAGTTCCACTAGCATTCATAGCATGATTAAAAGTAAGAATCGAGGGATGTGTGAATATGCGTTTTCCTAGTAATAACATTCTCTACTAGGCAAATAAAGGACATTTTAATACGCAATGGAAATCTGATTTTTGTCTGAATTTTTCAAGAGGGAGTTTATGATTTCGACATTTAAATTTACAGAGCGGAATCCAGAGTGCTGGTGGTAGACTGATTAAATCATTTTCTTTTTCAAAATCTAGTTTAAACATTCTGAACTTGATGAATTTGGGGCTAGTATCAATGTAGGAGTTCAATTGCTGGATAAACTGATCTCGGAGGCGCTGTAAAATATTATTGTTAAAGAGGTATATTCCAGTGGGAAAAGTTTGGCTTTGCCAGACCCCCGAGAAACCACAATGTTTTACAGCATTTTAGCTTTCACGACAGTGCCGGTGAGGGGGGCAGTACGGGCGGTTCACTCTAGGCTGCCATTTTATGGTGAGAAATTGGTAGCCTGCTGCAGCCTACAGTTTCGCACTTTCGTTGTGTCGTAGTTTCGCTGTTTCGTTTCCTTGTTTCGCAGTTTAGTTGTTTCGTCCTTTCGCACTTTCATTATTTCCTTGTTTCGTCGTTTTATACTTTCATTGTTTCATATTTTCATTGTTTCGTACTTTCGTTTTTAGTAGCTTCGTTTTTTCGTACTTTCGTTTTTTACGTTCTTTCGTTGTTTCGCAATTTCGTTGTTTTAAACTTTCGTTGTTTCGTACTTTCGTTGTTCTGCAGTTTCATTGTTTCGCAGTTTCGCACTTTCGTTGGTTCGTACTTTCGTTGTTTCGTACTTTCGTTGTTTCTCGCTTGCTTTGTTTAGTGCTTGCGTTGTTTCGACGTGATGGACGGCAGCGTCAACCTCAAGGGTTCCAGCGTGGTGGAAGGCATCGTTAATCTCCAGGGCTCCGGCCTGATGGACGTCAACCTCTTCGCCAGAGCTCATGCGTGACCGACGGCAGCATTATCCTCATCACCACGGCACGTATGATTTTCAAATATATTCATTTATTTATTACAAAACAACGAAAGTGCGAAACAACGAGAGAGCGAAAAAACGAAAGCACAAAACAACGAATGTGCGAAACAGTGAGAGGGCGATGCGAAAAAACGAGACTGCGAAACAACCGAGAGACAACGGAAAAACAAAACGAAACTACGATAGGGCGATGAAAAAGAACCAGACTACAAAACAACGAAACTTCGAAACAACGAAAGTGTGATGCGAAACATCGTGACCAGGTGACACCACTGCTTGTACTAGCTCGTTAGAGCTAATATTATATATTTTACTCTTATAAACTTTTTTTGAAACTTATCTTATCATATGTATCTTATCTATCTTGATGGATAAGGGCTTTGGTGTAGGGCTTTGCGCCTTAGATTGTGCCCGTTTAGCAGCTTCAGCAGGCTGCGTCGCTTGTAGACGACCTTTGTCAATGAGATCTTCCGTCCGGTCATTGAAGCTTATAGCCTTCGATCAAATAAGGTTCATGTAGGGTAGGCCCTATTTATAGCTGAGCTCGACATACCGATCCCAACAGATCACCTGGTAAATAGGAGACAACCCCAATATTTGTGTAATGCTGGGCTAGCGTCGATGACGGCGGATCAACATTACATCAATATAGGGTCAACGTCGTAAAGCATTGGAAAGTACTGTGTGTTGAATTTCCACATACCGAAAGTTATTGTTGAAATCATACCATGGAAGAGTAAGTATCATTGTAAAAAATAAAATAATACTAAACTAATACATATATATAATTGGAATGATAAAATATTTAAAATCTATCAAGAAGTGTGACTAGAGTATTATGTGTGGTCTGGAGAGCCTACTGCCATAGTCATGACTGTGTAGTAATACCCTAAGAGTGTATGTCCATAACACTATTTCCTTTAACTTTCACCATGCTCAATATATCGGGTTGATTCAATGTTTTAAAGTGTCATGTTTTTGAGGGAGAAACAGTAACGGTTCTATCTTATTTTTATTCCTCCGTGTCCAAATTTTGGAGTGCTATTTCTCCATTTCATCCAATCGAATTCAAACCTTGGCACAATTATACTTAGGTATTGGGGTTGTATGCTGTGACTTTTTAAAGAGATCGGGAGATTTTACCTGTATGGATTAAATCCGGATTTTAGTGTCTCCAAAGAGAGGTAACTCCAAAGAGAGGTATCACTATTGAATGAGGGATTGTCACTTTAGCTTTCTAGTTCTTCCTCAATTTTCCAAGACTGATCATTCCTAGAGTTTTCAATATTTTTAAAACTTGTTTGTTGTACAATAATTACATTTGAATGCGAGGGGGGTTAATTTTCATGTCATTTGAATGGCGGGTGAAAGCATTACATGTCGACTGATATCCATTCAATGCATCCATAGACTCAGGGCGAAATGCGGGCAGTGTGTACAGCCCAACCACAGGCATTTGCATACTTATTTATATTGCAAGCGTTCTGATCAGTCAATGGCTACAGTCCATATATATATAGTAATAGACAAGGTATGAAAGACCCCCCCCCCCCCACCCCTTCATGGCTTTATAGAAAGATCCTTTGGTCGATTTTCTCCATCAGCTTATGTGCTATATTTAGTAACATTGCGTCATTTTCTTTCCTGGGGCTGATTGGTCAAGATAAGTGCCGGCATGAGACGACGTAATAATATGGGCTCCATAGGGTACCATCATTTATGATTGCCTATTTTCAATGATCCCCATCTAAAAAAAATATATAAATTTACAGTGCTATATATAAATGGACAACATTAATGTTCAGTAGTGAAACTAGATAATTAACATCTTTTGTGACCATAAAAAAATCGTCCTGGTGTAAAAGATGAATAAATAAATATATTCAGTTAGGTTATAGCCTAGTGACGTGTAACCAACTGGGGTCGTGGATGTAAGCTATCATTGTTATGAGCCTTCATGTACACTTGCCAAGCAAACTAGAGATGTTAAACCAATGTTGATTCGATGTTGGGCTACCGTCTTCGACATCAGCCCAAAATTAAGACAACATTGAGTCAACGTCTCCTGGTTTGTAGGTGTAGCACGTGGATGTAGATGTTTCCCTTTCAATCAGCTGTACACAATAAGGAGTGTACGTGGATGGAGCAGTTGTACAATTAGGCCTTATCATTAGTGAAAACATTTTACACATTAATGTTCATGTTTAAAATAAAAAAATTATATGAATGACAAACGCTATGAAACACTCAATCTGTCAATTGAACGATCATTACGGGGCAGTGTCGCACCGGGAAAACTTAAACTTTAAGATAACTAGTAGATCTAACTCTATTTAAATGAAGCATATTTACGATTAGGCCTACTGGCTTGCATTCCTACTGGAATGGTTATTGAACCTCCAGTATTAAAGTGGGATCAGCATTAGGCATGGTTCTAAGTTCCAACCATCAATGTTTTTTAGAAAATATAGATGAATGTATTTTGGCGCCAAAATAGACCATTACAGCCAGCTGTAAATGCGAGTTTACTATATATATACTTCTGTATGTCGTACGAGTATGGGGATTTCTCTGGGATCCATCATTGAAAATACATTGGCACAACATTTTGATCTCTAACACAACATGAGATTAATATTGCAATGTTAAAGGGAAATTACTATAGAAATTAAACGAGACACAGTCCAGTAACATAAAAAACATATCAGTTCACACCGGCGTCACGTAATGGGGGGGGGGGGGATACACGGGTAAATCTGCTATTTTGTTGAATGTGGTGTTGGTATTAAAAGTGTCCACATGTAATACACCCACACCGTTTTTAATGTTATATATATGCCAAGGGCTGATCTAGGATTGCTTTAAACAGATCTAATGCATTTTCAATGTGGAATAGTGTCAGCTATTTTGATTCTATGTGAACTTCTGAGCAATTTTTTTTCAAAATGGCTAGTAGCTACATGAAATGGTCTATTTTTGACCCAATTCTCGCACACAAAAGCTTTGAAACTATGTTTCCAAAGGGGCGCAGCCCTTTATTATTTAAAGTGGCTGATGTATCGAAAATTGTGCATCTGATCAGAGGCTAAAAAGGTATTAAATGTAACCCTTATTCATCTGCAACTATATGTACGTGAGTTACAGCCCCCCCCCCCCCTGAAAAAAAATAAAAATTGTCGGCTATTTGGTTTCACTAAAATTTCTGGCCATTTTGAGCTTTGTCGGCCATTTTGGATTTATGTACGTTTTTTTACGATCCTAAATCATATACGACGTACTTAGTACTACTATACTCTTCAGGATTTAAATTTCGGTCCTTACTAGCCTCAGATGCATCGTTTCATTTTTTTTTATTGTGATCCATTTTGGATTCTGGTAAATCCGAAATCCCTTTTAGAAATAGATTTTATCATACAGGATCAAAAACCCCTAATGAGTAGTGTATGTCGAGGAAGTCTTATTGGATTGACGGTGGAAAACGATTAGTGATCAGGAATGGGAATAAAAAATGGCCGCCACAATCCAAAATGGCCGCCAATCAATGGCCGGCGTAATCCAAAATGGCAGCCAATCAACCCTTTGAGCCCAAGAACTTTTTTTTTCAATAAACCCTCTAAATCCAAAGACCAATTTTCAAGGTAACCCTTTAAATTCCAGGGTCAATTTTTTTTTAAATAGACCTTCTAAATCCACGGGACATTTTTTCAAGTTAACCCTTTAAATTCCAGGGTCAATTTTTTCAGATAGACCTTCTAAATCCAAGGGCCATTTTTGTCGAATTAACTTCTAAATTCCAAGGGCAATTTTTCAAGTTAACCCTCTAAATTCCAGGGCCAATATAAATCTGAATTATGATGAATCTCGGCGGTTGGCTTTCAATGCACACTGGCCCAACGTTAACGGATTAGGCGGCTCCATCGTCACTACAGGATTCACTGCCCCGCATTTGCATATCTCAGATCAGGCTTTATGTTTACACATGCATTCAGGGACCTGTGTTTAAATTCTAACAGCGCTCATGTAATAAAATACCCACACCAATTTTTAAATTAACCCTTAAAATTCCAGGGTCAATTCCAGGGTCAATTTTTCAAATTAATCCTTCAGACAATTTTAAGTAGACCCGATAAATCCTAGGGCCAATTTTGGTTCCTTTTCATCATGAGCTAAATATATATATGAAGTTTGTAAATAGGATGCAGAAATTAGTACGTAGGAAGTAGCTGTCAGTCCCTTTCGGGCATCTTTGCATTATGTGGGTTGTTGCCCGCCAATGCCTGCTGCCATCCATCGCCGCATTACAGTAGAGGCAGACAATCATGCCCGTCTCTGTATAGTTCTTGTACCAGCTCTAAAGACCATCACATTCTACACAATTCTTAAGAGTAGCTGCAACCGGCGTTTAAGAATAAAATGTTCGGAAACGACATAGTCTTTATACACACTTATTTTTGTAACGGACGCTCACCTTAATGTCTTTAGGCTCGTATATTTTATAATGGTCGCTGATGTTCACCTTAGATAAAGTGGAATGAATTAATCGCTCACCTGAAACGTAGAGATTATCATACACACGTGTAGCCTCATTAACCACCGAAACGTTAAATGTGACTTATCTCACTTTGACTCTTCACCCGCGTCATGCTCGTATATTTTATGATGGACGTTCGTTGGGGGCACGTTTATTATGTGCACTAAAATGTTAATCTGTATTTCACGGCCACATTGTGCAAGCCCCATCATTACTATCTCCCGTGACAGAGACACGCTGTTATCGAACCCTCGAGTACTGTCAGTGCCGCCAGCGTTTCACCAATGCTGGCTCAGCGCTGTTAGCGCTGGACTGACATTGGCACAGCGGTGGCTACACTGTGACAACATTAAAACATCATTGTTTCAACGTTTCTGTTTGCTGGGATGACCACTGACCGCTTGACTGAACGGGATATTAAGTCTAATTCCTGCATACATAGGATATTGAGCTGATGTTGGTTTAATGTTGCAGATTACTATGGCTCAATTTATAACTTTCTAATGTTTTAATTTCACTATGTCATAGATCTACAAAGTTATTCTTCACATCTGCTAAAATAGCTTCAAATTTCGTATAATCTATCGGAACTTGTGAAATATTTTAAATTCACATCCAAATACGTCAAAAATTCTATAAATATTTTAATCTACTACTAAGTATTCCACATTTTCGAACATTTAGCAATTTTCGATAAGTACTTATTGAAATAGTGTGCCTTTTCTTAAAATTTATGCGAATATGACAAGATATTTTAAGAGAATTTTAAAACATTTTCCGATTTTTCACTATGGACTTGTTAAAATAGTGTGGATTTTCTTATACGTAATACTAAAATGGTAAAATATTTTTCCACTCTGCTCTATGTGTCCTAAATATTTCCACACGTTCTTTACACCTGCATAAGCTATGCGAACTTGTAAAATATTTTATATCTAAGGACTTCAAAATTTAATAGATATTCTCAATTTACTCACTAAATGTGGTACAGTTTGAAACTGTTCCAGATTTTTCGCTACTTACCTGTTAAAATAATGTTACATTTTCTTTCTGATATTCAGACTTTGTGATATTTTTAGTACTCTTCTGGATTTTCGACTTTTCAAAGCACCACAATTTTCAACTTCTGTCTTTTTAGTTCATACTCACTGATCGATTCTTCACACCTATGTAAGCTATGCGAACTTGTAAAATATTTTATATCTAAGGACTTCAAAATTCTATAAATATTTTAATTTATCACTAAAGTTGGCACATTCTTTGAAACATTCAATGATTTTTGGCCTCACACTTGTTAAAATAATGTCCCACTTCCCTGTATGTATTACGCACTTTGTGAAATATTCAGTTTTATTTCCCGATTTTCGACTTTTCAAAGCAGCACATTTTCCGACTTTCAGCGTTTTAGGTCATACTTTATTGATCTATGCTGATATATTTAATTGGTTATGCATACGTGTCTCGATATTTCTGATTAAAATTAAGTTAAATATTTCCCGATTTCTTTGAGTAATGTACACCTATTGAAATATTTAACAAATTTGTTCAAGTGAGGTAAATTGCTCGAATATTTCCAAATTTTGTCCCATTAATGCACGTTTGTTGAAATATTTTCAATCTTTCATCTAATTTATACCAACCTGCATCCCACTTTTCTCAGTGATGCTTGCATGTTCAAATATTTCCCCTTCTGTTATAGTGATGTATACATGTAAAATGAGTATACATGTAAAATGTATACCCATTTTCGGCTAACATATTTAACATTTGATCTAATATTTCATAATTTTCGTTTATATAATTCAGTCTTGTTGGAATATTTTCGTCTCCATCTTTGCTAAGTAAAGTGTATTTAATTACTCAGTTTGTCTAATGGTGGCAAAATGAAATGAAATGAATCGGACTTTAGGCCATCTTTGTGCACATATAGGCTAAACTGGGCGAGGAGAACCTTCTGAGGATGGTGAGATAATTGAGATGACACTGTCCCCCAGACACAGGATTCGAAATTCGAGCCCTGGAGGTCTGAGGCCGAGCACGATACCACTCGGTCACGGAGGCTCCCCACAATACTGACTTTCACACGTGGATGGGGAAGAAACATTATTTTGTTTCTTTCAAACCGCCGAGACAGAGAACCGAACCCCGAACTCTGACGTGAAAGGCAGCGGTGCTAACCACTACCCTAGGGCCCCCGACCGTCTAATGGTGGCATACTGGTAAAAATTCTTCAATATTCACCTGAATGATACACACTTCATGTGAGGTAACCTGTATTTAGAACCGAACCCCGAACTCTGACGTGAAAGGCAGCGGTGGTAACCACTACCCTAGGGCCCCCGACCGTCTAATGGTGGCATACTGGTAAAAATTCTTCAATATTCACCTGAATGATACACACTTCATGTGAGGTAACCTGTATTTAATTTCTCACTTTGAATAACTAATACATATTTTTTTAAATTTTCACCTATATGATACACACGCGGTCAAATATTTTCCCGTCTATTTTCTATGTCTCAGGAGGGACCCCATTTTCGGCTAACATTTTTAACATTAGATCTAATATTTCATAATTTTCGTTTATATAATTCAGTCTTGTTGGCATTTTCGGCTAACATATTTAACATTTGATCTAATATTTCATAATTTTCGTTTATATAATTCAGTCTTATTGGAATATTTTTATGCTTTTGACTAAGGTAGGTGTACCTTTCTCCATCTTTGTTAAGTAAAGTGTATTTAATTACTCAGTTTTTCTAATGGTGGCAAAATGAAATGAAATGAATCGGGCTTTAGGCCACCTTTGTGCACATATAGGCTAAACTGGGCCAGGAGAACCTTCTGAGGATCAGTCAAATATTTGGGCCTACATATTTATTGATCCACATTTATGATTGATGTTTTAATTTAAATACCAACTGAAAGACTGTGGTGATTGATTGATTGATCGATCTCGCCATGTGATAGGCTAACCCATTCTTTAATCTGATAGGGGGTAGAATACCATACTTAGATCGATTATCTTCAACTTTGTTATGTATTCCTCACTTTCTGATGTTTTGATTTCTCTATGTGATAAACGACTTCTAAAATTATCTACGTTTCCCTCTGAATATATCATACACAGTCAAATATTCTACTCTTACATATTCATCGATCCAAGTATAATGTTCTAATTTAATATCAACTGAATGATCATGGTAATTGCTTGATTGATCGATCTCGCTATGTGATAGGCTGACCCCTTGTTAATCTGATCAGGGTAGAATACCGTACTTGGATCGATTATCTTTAACCAGAATGACCTCCTGAAATTTCAGCCGTCCATGACCAACTCTCCAGTTCCCACCAGGCGGCACTAGCTTCGACTAGTAACGTCAGAGTGTCCAAGAATTGAGTCTCTGTTCGAAAGCTCTCATAAGTACGCTTTCAAATATAACGTTGTGAGTACGGTTAAAATATACTAATAATATATTTAACCTAATTGTTTATATATTCCTCACTTTCTAATGTTTTAATTTCACTATGTCATAGGTCTACATAATTATTCTTCACATCTGCTAAAATAGCTTCAAATTTCGTATAATCTATTAGAACTTGTGAAATATTTTAATTTCACATCCAAATACGTCAAAAATTCTATAAATATTTTAATTTACTACTAAGTATTCCACATTTTCGAAACATTTAGCAATTTTCGATAAGTACTTGTTGAAATAGTGTGCCTTTTCTTAAAATTTATGCGAATATGACAAGATATTTTAGGAGAATTTTAAAACATTTTCCGATTTTTCACTGTGGACTTGTTAAAATAGTGTGGATTTTCTTATACGTAATACTAAAATGGTAAAATATTTTTCCACTTTGCTCTATGTGTCCTAAATATTTCCACACGTTCTTTACACCTGCATAAGCTAGCGAGCTTGTAAAATATTTTATATCTGAGGACTTCAAAATTTAATAAATATTCTCAATTTACTCACTAAATGTGGTACAGTTTGAAACTGTTCCAGATTTTTCGCTACTTACCTGTTAAAATAATGTTACATTTTCTTTCTGATATTCAGACTTTGTGATATTTTTAATACTCTTCTGGATTTTCGACTTTTCAAAGCACCACAATTTTCAATTTCTGTCTTTTTAGTTCATACTCGTTGATCGATTCTTCACACCTATGTAAGCTATGCGAACTTGTAACATATTTTATATTTAAGGACTTCAAAATTCTATAAATATTTTTAATTTATCACTAAAGTTGGCACATTCTTTGAAACATTAAATGATTTTTGGCCTCACACTTGTTAAAATAATGTCCCACTTCCCTGTATGTATTACGCACTTTGTGAAATATTTAGTTTTTATTTCCCGATTTTCGACTTTTCAAAGCAGCACATTTTCCGACTTTCAGCGTTGTAGGTCATACTTTATTGATCTATGCTGATATATTTAATTGGTTATGCATACGTGTCTCGATATTTCTGATTAAAATTAGCTTAAATATTTTCCGATTTCTTTGAGTAATGTACACCTATTGAAATATTTACCAAATTTGTTCAAGTGAGGTAAATTGCTCAAATATTTCCAAATTTTGTCCCATTAATGCACGTTTGTTGAAATATTTTCAATCTTTCATCTAATTTATATCAACCTGCATCCCACTTTTCTCAGTGATGCTTGCATGTTCAAATATTTCCCTTTCTGTTATAGTGATGTATAGAAGTCGAAAATCGGGAAATAAAACTAAATATTTCACAAAGTGCGTAATACATACAGGGAAGTTTGTTGAAATATTTTCAATCTTTCATCTAATTTATATACGTTTGTTGAAATATTTTCAATCTTTCATCTAATTTATATCAACCTGCATCCCACTTTTCTCAGTGATGCTTGCATGTTCAAATATTTCCCTTTCTGTTATAGTGATGTATAGAAGTCGAAAATCGGGAAATAAAACTAAATATTTCACAAAGTGCGTAATACATACAGGGAAGTGGGACATTATTTTAACAAGTGTGAGGCCAAAAATCATTGAATGTTTCAAAGAATGTGCCAACTTTAGTGATAAATTAAAATATTTATAGAATTTTGAAGTCCCTAGATATAAAATATTTTACAAGTTCGCATAGCTTACATAGGTGTGAAGAATCGATCAGTGAGTATGAACTAAAAAGACAGAAGTTGAACATTGTGGTGCTTTGAAAAGTCGAAAATCCAGAAGAGTACTAAAAATATCACAAAGTCTGAATATCAGAAAGAAAATGTAACATTATTTTAACAGGTAAGTAGCGAAAAATCTGGAACAGTTTCAAACTGTACCACATTTAGTGAGTAAATTGAGAATATCTATTAAATTTTGAAGTCCTTAGATATAAAATATTTTACAAGTTCGCATAGCTTATGCAGGTGTAAAGAACGTGTGGAAATATTTAGGACACATAGAGCAGAGTGGAAAAATATTTTACCATTTTAGTATTACGTATAAGAAAATCCACACTATTTTAACAAGTCCATAGTGAAAAATCGGAAAATGTTTTAAAATTCTCTTAAAATATCTTGTCATATTCGCATAAATTTTAAGAAAAGGCACACTATTTCAATAAGTACTTATCGAAAACTGCTAAATGTTTCGAAAATGTGGAATACTTAGTAGTAGATTAAAATATTTATAGAATTTTTGACGTATTTGGATGTGAATTTAAAATATTTCACAAGTTCCGATAGATTATACAAAATTTGAAGCTATTTTAGCAGATGTGAAGAATAACTTTGTAGATCTATGACATAGTGAAATTAAAACATTAGAAAGTTATAAATTGAGCCATAGTAATCTGCAACATTAAACCAACATCAGCTCAATATCCTATGTATGCAGGAATTCGACTTAATATCCCGTTCAGTCAAGCGGTCAGTGGTCATCCCAGCAAACAGACACGTCGAAACAATGATGTTTTAATGTTGTCACAGTGTAGCCACCGCTGTGCCAATGTCAGTCCAGCGCTAACAGCGCTGAGCCAGCATTGGTGAGACGCTGGCGGCACTGAAAGCCTGATCTGAGATATGCAAATGCGGGGCAGTGAATCCTGTAGTGACGATGGAGCCGCCTAATCCGTTAACGTTGGGCCAGTGTGCATTGAAAGCCAACCGCCGAGATTCATCATAATTCAGATTTATATTGGCCCTGGAATTTAGAGGGTTAACTTGAAAAATTGCCCTTGGAATTTAGAAGTTAATTTGACAAAAATGGCCCTTGGATTTAGAAGGTCTATCTGAAAAATTTGACCCTGGAATTTAAAGGGTTAACTTAAAAAAATGTCCCGTGGATTTAGAAGGTCTATTTAAAAAAAAAATTGACCCTGGAATTTAAAGGGTTAACTTGAAAATTGGTCTTTGGATTTAGAGGGTTTATTGGAAAAAAAAAGTTCTTGGGCTCAAAGGGTTGATTGGCTGCCATTTTGGATTACGACGGCCATTGATTGGCGGCCATTGATTGGCGGCCATTTTGGATTGTGGCGGCCATTTTTTATTCCCATTCCTGATCACTAATCGTTTTCCACCGTCAATCCAATAAGACTTCCTCGACATACACTACTCTAATGGCCCAAATGTCACTCATTTGTTAGGCTCAGACGCACAATTTGCGAGGTATGACATTTGAAAATTCTCTAATGTATTGCCAATGGGATTGTTTTTACAATTGGCCCCACCATACTCACTCGCTATTGGTCAGATCTCTTAAGAGAGATAGTAGGAAGAAGAAGAAGAAGAAAAAGAAGAAGAAGAAACTTTATTTAACCATAATTATATATAACATTTTTTGTATAGTAATTTATAAAAAGCATAGGTTTAGGAGACCTCCATTAAGACACGAGGACGCTAACATAGAGGCCACCTTGTAATTAACAAATAATTTTAACTGTGCACCAAATATTTTACATAATAAAAATACAAACAAACATACATACAGTAAAAAGGAAATATACCATATACATAAAACAAATTAATGTAAATAAATTATCATAAACATAATAAAAAAAAGCGAAATGATCCAAATGATGAAAACATTGACAATTTATACACCTTTGATATTTTCAAAGACATTAAGAGGTTAGAGTTAATTATTTATTGGGCAACCAAACGATGACAGACATAGCAATTTTCAACAATACAAATATCTGTGTAATTTTCAAGGAGACTCAATTTAATGTATCTACAAAAACTATCAAAGGAATGAGTGAAAATTGTATTTATAATATTAGTAGAAGTAGTGTTGATAATTTTAGGTAGATTATAACGGAGACATTTTTTACAAAACTCCCGCTTGGGTCGAAAAGGGCGAAGATTTTGACAATGGCGAGTGTTGTAATTGAAGGGTTCCATGCGTAAACATGCTAACTCTGTTTTTGCCATTTTGAGATAAAGGCGATTTTGTATTTTTAGCGTGTTAAAATGTTTATAACTTTTTTACTTTTTATCGTAGGGAAACCCAATTATTTTCATTATGAATGAATGCAATGAAAACTTCTATAGCACCTAACTCCTCGGAGGGCCGAGCTCAGAGGCGCAATCCATCCTTATCAAATTCCAAAGAGGAGTCGAGGGAAATAAGCATGGTCGTCATCAGGGAGCCGGGACGCAGAGGAGCTAGGGCGGAAAAGCCAGATCGAAGAAATGTTTTTTTAACAGTTTTCTGAAAGAGGAAATATTTTTAGCTACACGAAGGTGTGCAGGCAGTAAATTCCAGAGAGTAGGACCAGAAAGAGAAAAGGTACGCGCACCGAACTTAGTTCTGATACGTGGTACTTTGAGTTTATTTGTATTGTTTGATCGCAGATGTTTTATGTCTGCAGAAAAAAAGGCTAGATAAATAAGATGGCTGACCATCATTGAGACAACGAAATACAAAAGTACATATTTTGAATTGTATTCTAAACTTGATTGGAAGCCAATGTAACGATTTTAATAGAGGACTAGAGCCTTTGTCACAACCCTTGCTAAGTAGTTCTGAACACGCTGTAATTTCTGTAGATCTTTAGCTGGAATTTCGTGTAATAATGAGTTACAGTAGTCCAGTTTGCTTGTCACCAGTGCCACTGCAATTTGTTTTGCTAAAGCTAGAGGTAGACTTTTTCTGATGCGTTTAAGATCTCTAATGTGATAAAAACAGGAATTATCTTCGTCTTTTTATTTACTTTCTGATTCAGCTAGACAATAAATGATTTTGCCGAAAGCTTTTGACAGAACCGCCTAAAAAGGAACTTAACACATTTGTGCACGCATATGACTCTTTATTCCTGCAGGCAAAATAATGCCAAATCGAGTTGGCAATTTCAAAGCTGAAGAAAATGTCGATGCTATGTCCATAATGCATTTCAATATCACAAAAACATGACATGCAAATAGACTTGTCAAAGGCAAATATAAACAAATATGCATATATCAAAGTGAAATGTCGACTTGACATGGTTGTTTTGATGGTTTATGTTAAATAGATATATACGTAACAATACAGACTGAAATATGTACACCTATCTGGTATCCTTATTGATATAGTGAATTTTGCTATGAACATGGAATAAATCATGTTTCACTAACTGGAATGATATTTTAAAATAATGGGAGAAAATGTTCTAAGGCAACGATGATTGATATATTAAGTAGGCAAAACCCACATGTAACCAGTATGATCTGCATATATACATGTATATATACATGCTTATGTGATCTAAAAACCTATTAGACCAGTATCTTGCAAACGGGCTACTGAAAAAGAAACATTGTAATACTTAAAGTAGCTCAAAGACGTATAAACTGCATAACCATCCTAAAGCTTATTGGGCTATTGGACTGGTAGCAGAACATTTTAATTTGTCACCCGTGAAGCTTTAGCTGACTGATGATCCACTTAATGTACAAGATAAAAAACAACTTTATATAGAAACGTTTTAAACAAGCAAAAGTGAAAGCCATCAACCACACTCAGGAAAGAGAATAGATTTAAAAGAGGCATATAGGTGCGTGTGCTTTATATAGAAACGTTGTAAACAAGCAAAAGTGAAAGCCATCTACCGCACTCAGGAAAGAGAATAGATTTAAAAGAGGCATATAGGTGCGTGTGCTTGAGCCTCTGGAGCCACCAGCTTAGGCCAGTTCACCTCCATGACACCCGAGAAGACTTCACAAATTATAATTTTGGACAGAGACGAACTGTACTATTTTTGTACAGAATGATTTTTCTATAGACACCTGTCACCAGATTAATTTAACTTTGTTTTTTTTCAGTTTCTTGCTAACAAAATTTTGCATGATGTAATATGTTCTTTGAACGAATAAATATTTATTATTTTATTAAAAAGGTGACTATGGACATTCTGAAACAACATAGGATGTATTTGCAAGATACGTCTTTTTTTTTGTTCAATATCAATAAATGCCTTCTAAAACACAGTCATATATTTATTTATCTGTGACTGATATAGATATCGTACGGTGGCCATATATGGTTAAGCCATCAAATTAACAAAAGACTCTCCAAACAATCATGCAATTTCCTTTGGATGAGGGGATGCGTTACCATGTAAGACAGTCAGAAGAGTTTGAAAAGCTGTTAATCTGATTCAGTGAAAGCAACAAATAATAATTGTTTTGAGGAAAACAGTACGCATTTTATAGATCTTTTCATTTACATATTATCGACTCAGGTTGCTATGTCAATAAAACTATCTATCTATCTAGGCCTGATACTGTTAACATCCAGCAACATTTGAAGTTCAGGCCAATAATTTTATTACACATGCGCTTCTCCTCTTATAAATGTACTCTAATTGGACATCTACACATTTCCCTTATAAGAAATGATCTTTGGAACAGGAAGAAATATGAGTTTGCCAGGAAAAAAATCATCTGGTGAGACGTTCAGGCTGTGAATTATAGCTTATCTGACCTTGTTCCTGAATACCAATCACATTAGTTTTAATTGGGTCAAGTGACTTCTGCACATCAGACCCCAATATTTGCCCTTAGCTAGAGATATACATAAGAGTACGTTTTTTGTTGTTTCATTTGTCAAATGACTAGGAGGTACAAATGTAGAATAAGATCATGACCAGCCTACTTTGCAACCTTGAGACATATCTGTGAAGGTCCACATTAAAGTGCACTGTACCATGATTTAACATATTAAAGGCGCAGAAAGGGTATGCAGATCACCTATAGCCTTTCAAGGTCTTACTGATTTCTTATAATTATGTCATGTGAAATTTTGCTCATGTGCATATTTTTATAATTATTATTATAAACAATATAACTTTACATAAATTCTATATTGTGCATACAGTATAAATGATTCCCTAAATTTCTTTAAAACGTGATTGGTGATTAGTCTTTCAAATTGTTTTCAGTTGAATTTCAGAGATGCGCCTCAAAGTAGATGAGTTATTTTAAAAATATTTTAAAGATTTTCTACGACAGAGGACAAAAGAACATAAGGATAATTTGGTGTCATGCTGTCCACTATTTTATGAACCTATAGGTGGTACAACAAGGTGAAAAATTATTATGGTTCTTCAATTGTTGGATATCCCAAGTTACAATTTTTATACTAGATCCATCCAATGCGAGTAGCTCATATTTGCACGTTTGAAAATAGTGTGTAGCAGTTTGTAACCAAGCTCTTCATTCATTTGAGCTTTTCCTATCACTAAACATGAACTATTTCGCTAATCAATTTCAAGCTTGACTAGCATTTGGCCAGATTTGTGTACCTTTTCGATACGCAATACTGAAAAAATTGAGCCCTGAGTATTGTATGTGGAAATTCGATTTTTTTTATTTGGGAGATATCGACCGATAATTTTTTATTGTCAAGAAAAAAATGTAGTCTTGGTCTCAAATTTAGCGTGGTGTACGCAACAACTGCAGAGAGAAGGATAAAATGTATTGTTTCATCATTGCAGACAGATAAATATTTGTTGTCAGATAAAGTACATTTCTTGGTGTATATTTGTTATATTATCGGTGCAGCGAATTTGACAACCGTGTCTAATATAATTAATATAATTATACTAAATTAATCAATCAACCAATCACTACGTATATGAGGAATTTTTAACCCATCAATATTAATATTTTAAAGAATATTGAGATTGCTTTCGTTCAGATATTAGTAACTATATATATCGATATTAACCGACAGTATTTGTTCTTTTTAAAAAAACATAATATGGGACCAATCTGCAGGTGATCATAATACTTGTTTTACATAAAAATACCAAAAATAAAACAAGACCCCCAAGATTTTAAATATCTTTGAAACATGTAATAATAATATCTATATGTAGGCTTATACGCATAAAAACGGTTTTTTTTAAATCGACTGCGTGTGTTCTATTTTTTACATTTGTTTACACTAGTGGATACATAATGCGATACTTTTAATTTTGAAACGTTCCACATTTAAAATTTAGTCATATTTTAAAATGGCTAACATTCCATAGCTTGGATATGAGTAACGATAATAACTAGCGGTTAGGACCACAGCAATATTTCAATCGTTCTGTTTTACGATACGATATTACATTAGGCCCTACATGTATTTCATTATATGAAAATGCGCTATGCGACTGATTTTGTGCAGATGGGTAACATATAATGCTATTATGTCCGAAGGGAGATATTTTGTTATTTTTTTTCATTTCTAATATTAAAATAAAATTATAAGGGTCACAACTATGAATATTACAGTTTTGAAAGGAAGTATGTCCTCATAGTTATATCCCAAAATCAAACAGAACACAACAGATCAATAGAACACCAATGATAACCAGATTTCTGCATACATAGCAACTATGTTTTATTACCAACACGTGGTAGTGAAGATAAACTCCACATAAATACCATTGTTGAAATGTAGTTTTGACATGCTATGTCGACAAAGCATACAGATTATGATCCGTCAGCACACAACACATCAATAGAACACCAATGATAATCAGATTTCTGCAGACATAGCAACTATGTTTCATTACCAAAACATGATAGTGACGATAAACTCATGTAGTTTTTGACATGCTATGTCGACAAAGCATACAGATTATGATCCGTCAAATCAATGCTTATTTTAGTTAGCACCATCTTGCAAGCAAATATTTGAAAAATGTGGGTGTTTTTTTCAGTTAGCATAATACTGCTTGTGAATATATACTGGCCGTACCGGCTTCCCGAGAGCAAGTGTATGTCAATCCAACATTTCATGAACTTGCACTCTCTATATTAGATAATGTGTATGCCAACTCTCCATAGAATTATTTGGAACTAACGATATATTCACCCTAGAGCTCCAATTTTTTCACACAAGATACATAGGGATACAAGGAACAGCATGGAATACAAAACTCAAATTTATGCTAACTCGAGTTAGCATGTTTATGCATGAAACCCTTCAATTGTGATAAGTACAGTTTCTGGGCATGTTAAAGGAGTCAAAGTATTCTGGTAATTGATTATTTATTAATTTATTGAAACATTTGAGCTCATTTAAATGAAGAATGTCATGAATTTTTATTATTTATAATTTTTTGAATAATGGATTAGTATGTGAAAACCTAGGACTTTTATCAATAATTCTAATGGCCCGTTTTTGAAGTTTATATAAATGTTTTGACTCATAGCCCCAGGCAAGTAAACAGTAATTAAGTTGCGATAATATAAGTGAATTATAAATAGTAAGTAAAATATTCTGTGGCAGCTGAAATTTTAATTTGTTCATAATCCCAATGATTTTACATATTATATTTGAAAGTTTGTTGACATGATCGGCCCAACCCAGATGTTTATTAAATATTAATCCCCAAAAATTAAAATTATCGATACATTGAAAATCAGTATTATTAATCTTAATGTTAGGTATTGCTACTCTTTTTTGACGCTGATAAAAAGGCATGAATTTGGATTTACCGGTGTTAAGTGACAGCCTATTAATTTTCAGCCAAACACAATTTTTTTCTAATTCTCTATTTACCAAAACATTGCTATTTTCCTTATTACCACGATTAATGAAATCACTTAGTTTGGCTAAAAGTGTGTCATCGGCATACGATATGATCTTAAATATATCACTTGCATTTGTAAAATCATTTAGATATATGATGAATAAAAGTGGGCCAAGAATAGATCCTTGTGGCACACCTGTTTTAACTGGAAGAAGACTAGATTTGCTGTTGTCTATTTGTACAAATTGTTGCCTATCCGACAAGTAACTATTTAAAAGATTTAATGCGCAGTCCTTAATACCGGAGTGTTTTAATTTGTCTAATAATATGGAGTGATGCAATGTATCAAAAAGCTTTACTTAAGTCGAGAAAAATGGTTATAGGGATGTCTCCATTATCCATATACGTTGTTAGTCAGTCAATTAATTCAAGGGCAGCTAATTCAGTGGAATGATTCTTACGGAAGCCATATTGGCTAATATTAAATAATTTATTTTCTGTAAAATATTATTTATTTGCTGAAAAAAAACTTTTCCAAAAAATTTTGATATAACTGTAAGAAGAGAAATAGGTCTATAATTTTTAATGATTGTTGCATCTGAATTTTTATATAAGGGAGAAACTTTGGCTATCTTTATTTTTTGTGGAAATATGCCCGTCGTCAGAGATTGGTTTACAGTAATTGTCAAAGGTATAACAAGGTGATCTTTAATAAGCTTTATTAAAGAATTGGAAATCTCATCATGTCCAGAACTATTTTTTGGAGCAAAATCATCAATTATTTTAGAAATAGAAGATTGATCAACCGTAGTGAAACGAAGTTTTAACAGAGACGGATTTCAGAGATAATTTTTATGCGAGTTACTATGACAATTTTTAATTTTTGCTGCTAAGTTCGGGCCAATATTTGCAAAATATTCGTTAAAATTATTAACAATTAATTCCGGTTCTTTTATGACTACTCCATTTTTAATGATATATTCAGGAGTGATACTTCACTAGCCAAAGATCATGGAGGTCAGATGTCTGGACACTCGATTCAAAACTCAATGACAAATAAAAACGGTCGTACAATAATAAAAATAAGGGGGATTTTGCTGTGTTCGTATTCGTATGCGAAATCCGTTTTAAGGTACCTTCACATGTGCGCGAATACGAATACAAACCCAGCAATTTTTTTTTTCATGTTTTTTGCTAGGTGTCGTCTTTGTGTTCGTTTTTATGTGTGAAAACCCACACCAAAATAATATAAGAATGCTATAAGAAGGATTTTTGCCGTGTTTGTATTCGTACTCATATTTGTGCATATAATGAGAACCTATAGTACCTGAAGCATGATGAAATTAGCCAATGTAGTTAAAAGTTAAAGTAGGGTAACAAGCGGTATTATCAAAGATAATGTACACTTTCACACTATCTTTGATATGATGAGGGTGTGATAACATCCGGAATATGCTAAATCACTCTATTCTCGTTATTGTTAAGAACAGTTCAGGCTAGCCTTGTATTGGCCCCTTACACAGATAACTTTTGTGATACCTACGAAAATGCCAGAACCTATAAATTAAAAAGAATAAAGGAGCTAAACTACAAACCACTATCCTTGATATGATGAGAAGAAGAATGTGATAACATCCGGAATATGCTAAATCACTCTATTCTCGTTATTGTTAAGAACAGTTCAGGCTAGCCTTGTATCGGCCCCTTACACAGATAACTTTTGTGATATCTACGAAATTGCCAGAACCTATAAATTAAAAAGAATATAGGAGCTAAACTACAAACCCACCATTGATGGTGTATGTATTACCATGATTACATGGGGGTAATGTTAATCCCTTTGTTTACAATAGACAACAAATCATAAAGTTTCATATAAGGGGATTGAAGCGACTCAATCAGGCTAAAATCGTCAAAAATACGGTGATTTTATTTTGGCTTCTTAATATTACCATATAATGTAAACTTGTCCATTGACTAGAACTGCAAAAGTTTTTTGTGCTGCGCTATAATTTACCAGTTAAGCGAGATATAGAGACGAAAATTGATTCTTTTTTTTTGAACCGATACTGTTTTTTTTATTATGGACATGCATGAATTTTTGACAATTTTAGCCTGATTGAGTCGTTTTAAACTAAAATTTACTTTATGATAATCTATGATTTGCTGAACAAGATACATTTGCAACAGAATACCAACTTAAGGAACATCATATTATTATCATAATAATAGTTGGACAGTCAAAATATGTGTACATTTATTGGTACAGGACCTTTAACATAATACCAGTTTAATGTGCAGATAACATATGCAAATTAACTTCAACCTTCTAATCGCCAAGTTATTTTCATTCACTCAAAGGGACCCCGTGGAATGAGAAATTTTTAATTTTGTCAATTTTGACAATTTAATTTAATGAAGCTATATAGCCTACTGATCTTAACTAAGAATACAAAAAAGTCAAAAACAATTTTAAAGCACCGAAAAATAGATAGTTATATTTTCAAGTTGTATATTGCCATGTAAACAAAACAAATCAGCACTATACAGCACTTTACACCAACTATTCCCACAATTTGGACGGTGCATGAGATGAAAGCAATCGCTTCTAATTGGTGTCTTCGAGGACATCCTTTAGCAAGTGTTCAGGTATACAAAAAAATTGTTTGAGTTTTAAGCAGATTCATAGAAATGTTGATAAAAAATATTTCTTTTAATCTAAAAACTCTGAGAAAAATAATCATCATCTGTGGTATACGTAGTACACTACTTCATTACAGATATAAAAACGAAAATTGATGTCATCCCAAGGAGCCGCTTTAAAGCTGTTTCTTGCAAACGGAAGGGTGGGGCCCCTGCTGCAGTGGTTAAAGCTACCTGCTTGGAAAGTCGAAGATAGCGGATTTGAACCCCACTCTGGCCTCCAAGTTTCAAAGAAACAATATGTTTCGTAAAGATTCAATATTGTGGGGAGCCTCTGTAACCGAGAGGTAGCGTGCTCGGCCTCAGACTACCAGGGCCCGAATTTCGAATTGTGTGTCTGGAGGGCAGTGTCATCTCACTCTCCTCAGGAGGTTCTCCTGGCCCAGTTTACCCTTTATGTGCACAAAGGTGGCCTAAAACCCCATTCATTTCATTTCATCTCTTACAAACGCAATTCACAACTGGAAGTGAGCGGAAATTATTCAGATTTCGCGGAATAGAGATCAATGATTTGTAAATCTTTCTGATTTATATCAACTTTTATATATCTTTAACATGCTGGTATTTAATGAGCTAATAAAAATAATGCAAATATAATCGTGACCGGCGGTGACCTATGGACCAGAAATGTAGGCCTACATCCATTTTAAAAGTTATCATAAAGGTAACCAACCCAGCAAACACAAAACATTTGTATAGGCCTAACATTTGTACAACGCCGGCCCAACGTATTCGACGTTGGGCCAACACTGTACAAATGTTAGGCTATACAAACGTTTCGTGTTTGCTGGGAACAATTCATCACCAAAACGTGCTTATTGTTTGGAAAATGTAGGTATAATCATTTGATTATCACAAATTGTTCAAAATACGTTGAGTCTGATGAGTAGGCCTACATGAGTAGTCCATATTATATGTGTTTATATAGGCGCTGGGTGGAAGAGCCAACAGAAAACTCTCTACACTGACCACTGTTGATTTAACGCTGGCTCGGTGTCTACGACGCTGACGTGTCATATTTACTCTGACAGAGAAAGATGTTGTTTTAATATTGGCCCATCGTCTTCGACGCTGGCCCAACATTAGAACAATCAGTTCAACGCCTTCTATTTGTTGGTAGTAGTGCTGTATGGTACGTAATAGACCCCCAGTAGTCTTATATAGTATGGGTCATACATTGTACCCTCTGGTGTACACACATGTCGACCTTCATTGAGCTTACATGGTGTCTTATGATGAATATTTCTTTTTAACCAATCGTCACCGCCTGCAGCCTTGAGTGCAAATGACGCAATCTTACTAAATATAGCATTAGGCAGATGACGAGAGTCGAGCAATAGATCTCTCTTTAAAGCCATGAAGGGGTGGGGGACCTTTTCACACCTTGTTCTTTTTCTATTGTATGGACTGTGGACTGTTGGAGACATTGATTGACCAGAACGCTTGCATTATAAATAACTATGCAAATGTCTGTGGCCCAACAAACACGAGGCACGAGGGCTAGATTTGACAAGTAAAATAACTGCTGTAATACCAGCAAACACGAAACGTCGATCCAATGCTGTTTTATCTTTGGGCCAGCGTCGCAGACAGTGATACAACATTCAGCCAACAGGGAGACAAATCAATGCGTTTACTGGGCGCGCCTTCTGAATGTGTTTCCATTTGACAAACAAATATATATCTATATAAAAGTACAAAACCTGAGTGGAGACTTCTCATCTCTGAAGTCCGAATTCTGAAGTCTAAATTTCCAATTATCCGTGGCGCTGACCTAACATTGGCCAAACATACATTCAACTTATAGGGGCTTACTGTTTGCAGTGGGACGTTCTGCAGCCATCCAGTCTATCCACGCTCACACACACGCAATGGTCAGTATATTGACTTTGACGCCATTGTTATAAAATTGACACCCAATTTACAGCATTCTGCACTGAATAAAGAGCAGTTCGCTTTTCGTAATTGTATTTGTAGGGTAGGGCGGGGGCCCTAGGGTAGTGGTTAGCACCGCTGCCTTTCACGGCAGAGTTCGGGGTTCGGTTCCCGGTTTCGGCGGTTGAAAGACACAATAATGTTTCTTCCCCATCCACGTGTAAAAGTCAGTATTGTGGGGAGCCTCCGTGACCGAGAGGTAGCGTGCTCGGCCTCAGACCGCCAGGGCTCGAATTTCGAATCCTGTGTCTGGAGGACAGTGTCATCTCATTCATCTCACCATCCTCAGGAGGTTCTCCTGGCCCAATTTAGCCTATATGTGCACAAAGGTGGCCTAAAGCCCGATTCATTTCATTTTTATTTGTAGGGTTTTAATGGAAATGGGTCATTTATTTTTGCGATGTGTGTATACAGATAATGTATACATACGTTAGATTATATATCCCAGCGGCTTTCTGTATTCGTCGAAACAAAACGAAACGAAACAAAGCTGACGAAACTGACGAAACGAAACTGACGAGACGAAACTGGTTTCCTGTAATCGACGAAAAGAAACTGACGAAACGAAACTGGCGAAACTGGTTTCCCGTAAATTGACGAGATTGAGTTCCTTTAATCGACAAAACTGACGAGACTAAGCTCATGTGACGACTGCGGTTCGAATTTCGAACCCTGAGACGTTGACCCAATATTGATAGTGGACCAGCATTGTAGATGTAAGTACAAGTAGATGTAATGTCAACTTCCTATAAACACTCATGCTATTCTAATGCTGTTTTAATTTTGGGCACTACCTACGACGCTGGTCCAGCATTAAATTAACATTGTCGTAAGGCTTCGTGTTCGCGTGGGCTATATCTTCTTCCAGTCTGTCAGAGGCAGGATGTGAAATATGTGTTAATGGTACTTCTTGTGTTGAGAGATATGTGCCGTATGGTACATATCAGGAAACGGCGTGATCCCAAGAGGCTCCACCCTGTACCGCACCCAGGCAGTCTGTCTTGGGATGAAGCTGGTAACACCTCTACGTCTCTCAGTCTATATGTACCCAGGGTAAACACTATCAACAATTGCGCTATAAAGCACACTTAAGGTATTTCTAATAGCAAGGTTAAACCATATACAATCGACTAATACATGTACGTTGGCATGAGGTTAGTATGATGTGATCAGGTTTGATGATGGGTCAGTCACAACGTAGGCTACGTCATTCCAATGCTGGGTCAACATCATAGAATAAAACAAATACGATGACAAGCCAGTATTAGTAGGCCTTAGTAGGGTTAATGTTAGTCCACCATCTGTGGCCTAACTTGGAAAAGAAAAACATAGTAACGTTAGGCCTACGTCAGTTTTGTCCCTTCAATTTTTCGTCGATTAAAGCAAGGAAAATTGAATCATATTCTATTCTCCTACCCTGATGACATCGCAAGGCTCTGACACAGTGACCTCCGTTTTTAAATGTTATATTACGATACGATCTAATACGATCCCAAGATTACGCCTGCTAAAATGGCCTAGTTTTCAAAGGCACTTGAAATATTCGTCTCAATTTCTTGGCATCCGAGTTTTTTGGTAGGTAGCGCGAGTATCGTTTATACACAGCTGGCTGTGTAAACAAAATGGCGGTCAGTGTGACTGGGCCTCGCGCAGTAAATGAGTCAGGCGGCCCAGTCATACCGGATACTATTTTCCTTCATTAGAGGAACTCAGTTTCGTCGATTACAGGAAACCAGTTTCGTCAGTTTCGTTTCGTCAGTTTCGTTTCGTTTCGTCGAATACAGAAAGCCTAGCAGAAAGCCTAGCAGAAAGCCAGCACATGTGCTTACTCTATGGAATGTGTACGCAAACAAAACAAGGTCACTCAACATTTTTGTTTTGGAGTAGGTCTAGGTTAGGTACAATGTAGTGGTCGAATATTTGAGTGTCCGTGATGATTTTGTTTTAGTCACTGATCTACCTTCAGATACACAAAAACAACAAGGTATGGTATGTACGTTCAATGATGGGCTAGTCATATAATAGCTGTGATGCCCAATGAACAGCATGAGATCTAACAAGATGTTATACGTCCCAGTAAGCACGAGTCACTGAGCTAATGTTGTCTTAATGTTTGCCAACCGTCTACAACGTTGGGCCAACATTGAGCAGCATCAAATCAACGTATAGTGTTTGTATGGGATTACTGATTCAGCAGATCTGAGGTCATGAGTAACTCTTCTAGGCAGCGGAGGAGCAATATACTACCGTGCAAAGCCTAAACGTAGTAGCTGCTCACGCTTCAAAAAACAGTTACAGTATTTTGGTTTTCACGACAGTGCAGGTGAGGGGGGGCAGTACGGGCTGTTCACTCTAGGCTGCCATTGTATGGTGGGAAATTGGATCTGATGTAGCCTACATAAAAACATAAATAAGGAACAGCTACGATAGAGTGTATTTTCATGTATTCTTGGGAACGCTTCATGTGACCAAGTTCCAATTTCGCCAGATTAGGTATATTTTATCAACCCTTCAAATGCTGATCACATTTATAGCCTTTTATCTGTCGCTCAGAGACGAAAAATTGAGAATGAGAAAAATAATTAGCATTAAATTTGTTTGATTAACATATCATATCACCTGAATTAGAAGATTCGACATAATATTTACCCACTTGAATTTGTGGGTTACGGTAACGAGACACAAAATTCAATATGGGTGGGTATAAATTTAAATCGTATCAATTAGTGCTGCATCTTATCAATTATACATCTTATAAATAATAAATCTTATAAATCTTATAAATTATCTTATTATCTTTTAAATTTGCGCTAAAAAGGGTTAACATACTAAATTAACCACATATATAACCATAGTAGATGGAGTTCAAACAAACAAGTGTGTCGATCGTTACATCAAGATAACAAGTATAAATAAGTTTGAATAAGCCTACATATTCTGATTAGATGAAAGGCAAACTGATACAAGACATATCAATTTCTGTCAGTTTTTGTGGCAGTGAATTGTGTAGCAAACTGCTACGCTACACCGGACAGATTATTCTCTGACTTTTTTGTTTTGTACTTTCGTTCTTTCGCAGTTTCGTTGTTTCGTACTCTCGTTGTTTCGTACTTTCGTTCTTTCGAAGTTTCACACTTTCGTTGTTTCGTACTTTCGTTGTTTCGTACTCTCGTTGTTTTGCAGTTTCCTTGTTTCGCAGTTTCGCACTTTCGTTTTTTGCACCTTCGTTGTCTCATACTTTCGTTGTTTCGTACTTCTGTTGTTTTGCAGTTTCGTTGTTTCGTATATACTTTCGTTGTTTCGTACTTTCGTTGTTTTGTACTTTTGTTGTCTCGTACTTTCGTTGTTTCGCACTTCTGTTGTTTTGCAGTTTCGTTGTTTCGTATATACTCGCGTTGTTTCGTACTCTCGTTTATTCCCAGATTCGCACGCTCGTTGTTTCGTACTTTCGTTGTTTTGTACCTTCGTCGTTTCGGATTTTCGTCGTTTCATACTCTCGTTGTCTTGTACTTCTGTTGTTTTGCAGTTTCGTTGTTTTTGTACATTCGTTGTTTCGTACTTTCGCTGCTTGCGTTGTTTTGTGCTGGACGGCAACGTTAACCTCCGGGGCTCCGGCGTGATGGACGGCATCGTTAACCTTTAGGGCTCTAGTGTGATGGACGGCTTTGTTAATCACCGGAGCTCCAGCGTGATGAACGCCAACGTTAATCTCCAGGGTTCCGGCGTGATGGACGGCAACGTTAATTTCCAGGTTTCCGACGTGATGGACAGCAACGTTAATCTCCAGGGTTCCGGCGTGATGGACGACAACGGCAATCTGCAGGGCTCCGGCGTGATGGACGGCAACGTTAATCTCCAGGGCGCCGGAGTGATGTTCGGCAACGTTAATCTCCAGGGCGCCGGAGTGATGTTCGGCAACGTTAATCTCCAGGGCTTTGGCGTGATGGACGGCAACGTTAATCTCCAGGGTTCTGGCGTGATGGGCAGCAACGTTAATCTCCAGGGTTCCGGCGTGATGGACAGCAACGTTAAACTCCAGGGTTCCGGCCTGATGGACAGCAACGTTAATCTCCATAGTTCCGGCGTGATGGACAGCAACGTTAATCTCCAGGGTTCCGGCGTGATGGACGACAACGGCAATCTGCAGGGCTCCGGCGTGATGGACGGCAACGTTAATCTCCAGGGCGCCGGAGTGATGTTCGGCAACGTTAATCTCCAGGGCTCTAGCGTGATGGACGGCAACGTTAATCTCCAGGGCTCTGGCGTGATGGACAGCAACGTTAATCTCCAGGGCGCCGGAGTGATGTTCGGCAACGTTAATCTCCAGGGCTCTAGCGTGATGGCTGGCAACGGTAATCTCCAGGGCTCTGGCGTGATGGACAGCAACGTTAATCTCCAGGGCGCAGGAGTGATGTTCGGCAACGTTAATCTCCAGGGCTCTAGCGTGATGGACGGCAACGTTAATCTCCAGGGTTCTGGCGTGATGGACAGCAACGTTAATCTCCAGGGCTTCGGCGTGATGGACGGCAACGTTAATCTCCAGGGCTCTGGCGTGATGGACAGCAACGTTAATCTCCAGGGCTCTGGCGTAAAGAACAGCAGCGTTAATCTCCAGGGCTCTGGCGTGATGGACGGCAACGGTAATCTCCAGGGCTCTGGCGTGATGGACGGCAACGTTAATCTCCAGGGTTCCTGCGTGATGGACGGCAACGTTAATCTCCAGGGCTCTGGCGTGAGGGACGGCAACGTTAATCTCCAGGGCTCTGGCGTGATGGACAGCAACGTTTATCTCCAGGGTTCCGGCGTGATGGACGGCAACGTTAATCTCCAGGGTTCCGGCGTGACGGACGGCAACGTTAATCTCCAGGGCGCCGGAGTGATGTTCGGCAACGTTAATCTCCAGGGCGCCGGAGTGATGTTCGGCAACGTTAATCTCCAGGGCTTTGGCGTGATGGACGGCAACGTTAATCTCCAGGGTTCTGGCGTGATGGGCAGCAACGTTAATCTCCAGGGTTCCGGCGTGATGGACAGCAACGTTAAACTCCAGGGTTCCGGCCTGATGGACAGC
Source organism: Flabesymbios commensalis (assembly GCA_964017125.1). Taxonomy (NCBI): domain Eukaryota; kingdom Metazoa; phylum Annelida; class Polychaeta; order Terebellida; family Flabelligeridae; genus Flabesymbios; species Flabesymbios commensalis. The sequence goes on from OZ024907.1 coordinate 81,239,865, forward strand.
AACGTTAATCTCCATAGTTCCGGCGTGATGGACAGCAACGTTAATCTCCAGGGTTCCGGCGTGATGGACGACAACGGCAATCTGCAGGGCTCCGGCGTGATGGACGGCAACGTTAATCTCCAGGGCGCCGGAGTGATGTTCGGCAACGTTAATCTCCAGGGCTCTAGCGTGATGGACGGCAACGTTAATCTCCAGGGCTCTGGCGTGATGGACAGCAACGTTAATCTCCAGGGCGCCGGAGTGATGTTCGGCAACGTTAATCTCCAGGGCTCTAGCGTGATGGCTGGCAACGGTAATCTCCAGGGCTCTGGCGTGATGGACAGCAACGTTAATCTCCAGGGCGCAGGAGTGATGTTCGGCAACGTTAATCTCCAGGGCTCTAGCGTGATGGACGGCAACGTTAATCTCCAGGGTTCTGGCGTGATGGACAGCAACGTTAATCTCCAGGGCTTCGGCGTGATGGACGGCAACGTTAATCTCCAGGGCTCTGGCGTGATGGACAGCAACGTTAATCTCCAGGGCTCTGGCGTAAAGAACAGCAGCGTTAATCTCCAGGGCTCTGGCGTGATGGACGGCAACGGTAATCTCCAGGGCTCTGGCGTGATGGACGGCAACGTTAATCTCCAGGGTTCCTGCGTGATGGACGGCAACGTTAATCTCCAGGGCTCTGGCGTGAGGGACGGCAACGTTAATCTCCAGGGCTCTGGCGTGATGGACAGCAACGTTTATCTCCAGGGTTCCGGCGTGATGGACGGCAACGTTAATCTCCAGGGTTCCGGCGTGACGGACGGCAACGTTAATCTCCAGGGCGCCGGAGTGATGTTCGGCAACGTTAATCTCCATGGTTCCGGCATGATGGACAGCAACGTTAATCTCCAGGGCTCTGGCGTGATGGACGGCAACGTAAATCTCCAGGGCTCTGGCGTGATGGACGGCAACGTTAATCTCCAAGGCTCTGGCGTGATGGACGGCAACGTTAATCTCCAGGGTTCCGGCGTGATGGACAGCAACGTTAATCTCCAGGGTTCTGGCATGATGGACGGCAACGTTAACATGCAGGGCTCCGGCGTGATGGACAGCAGCATCAACCTCTTCACCAGAGCTCCGGCGTGATCGATGGCAGCGCTAACCTCTTCCCCAACGTCACGTATGATTTTCAATTTTATTTATTTAATTAATAAACAAAAAGCAAAACAACAAAAGTATCAAACAACGAAAGTACGAAACTACAAACTACGAAACACCAAAAGTACCAGACAACGAAAGTGCGAAACAACGAAAGTACAAAACATAGAAAATATGAAAAAAACAAAGTACAAAAAAAGATTGCGAAACAACGATACTACAAAACAACGTAAGAGCGATGCGAAACTAGGAATGTGCGATGCAAAAGATCGAAACTACGAAACAACGAAACTGCAAAACAATGAAAGAGTGATGCGAAACAGCGAAAAAACGATGCGAAACAAAGAAAAGGTGATGTAAAACAACGGATCTGTGAAACAAACAACGAAACTGCGAAACAACGAAAGTGCGAAATGGCGAGATGGCCCTATCTGGACACCATATACTTATCTGTCATATTAGAGGTTAATTTCTTGCAACTAATATTGCAAAGATATGGTCCAAACTGTCAAACCTAGAAGAATAATATTGTATATTTGCCGGTAAAACATGTTGAAGGGCCAAAGGGGTATATTTCTCACTTGTTTGTTTGATGATTCACTTAGCGAATCGTAGTTCTAACACTAGGTGGTACCACTGCGTAATATATTACACACATTTGCATGGTGAAATCTTACTGTACGTCTTTGATAATACCATGTCGCATCTAATGTAACCTGCAATATGCTTTGAAAAAGAACTGTCATTTTTATATTTTATACTTATTTTGGAGCGTACTGTGTTTTTCTTAATGTAGCTTATTTTTTATCTGATATATTTATTGTATTTATTTGGCTTACTTGTTGTTATAACTTATCTAGATTGGGAACAATGTTGTGAAATTGTTCTACACATATACGAAAACCACAACATGTTGGCTTATTCACATGCACTTGTGTTTGTTTCCGTTTGTAACCGCTAAGATTTATTTGGTTCTCGTTAGATAATATTGAATTTTGTTATATTTTTTTGTTTATATGTAAGCCCCATACATACCTAAATGATGTGTGGTTAATGTAAATATCAAACATTTGGATGATTTCAACAAAACATAAAATAAAATGCGTCTCATGGGTTCAGTTCTGTTCATGACAATGGTACATGTTGTTTTCATAAATAGCTTAGCAATGATTATCACTAGTTGACTTGCAGATAAAAAATGGTGACATGCAAAGCATTTTTCATATCTAATTATATGTTTAAAATAGACTATATATTCGGGCAAACTGCGTGAGATAATAATTTACTTCAAGAACTGTGTTATATAAAAATGTATTAAAATTTAAATTTTTCAGCGCTTCGCCGAGCCGGGTTGAAATAAATATTTTCCCCGCGAAGAAACTCCAGCCCCCACCTCCTGGGGATTGAATTGTGACCCCCTAAGCATCTTTGTATTGAAATATGAACATATTTATGACCTAATTCAATTGGTATAATATTGATATCGTAATAAGAATGCCATAACTGTAAAACCACCAAAAACAGCTTGTGTATATACTTTTTTGATAATATAAGGTATATATTACTAATGAGTATCAACTTTCTGCTGATTTAAAATTAAGTATAAATATGACTAAGAACATGATAAAACAATAATCATTTTTCATTGATTTCTAAGACTGCTGACGACATATTGAGGTCAATTTACCATCTGCCGTTTTTTTATTTCCAGACAGTATATAATACAATTTTAAAGTCAAGCCTAATGGACCTCGACAGTCCTACTAAATCTTAGCTAGCTCCTTTAGTAATATTGTAGAGATGAAAGTGATGTATGGAATGATTCTGATTAATCCCTTTAATAAGCACAGTTTGGCGGCCATTTTGGTACGCCATCTTGGATTTCAAACACATATATTTTGACTGTGGTGTAGGGCCTATGTGAAGTACAATATGTACCATATTAAACCTAACACAAGTGAAAACTATCAAAATGAGTCATTTCGTATGATTAATGGGCAAATAATTAGACAATTAAACTTTTCGCATAGTCAGATTTTGGTAAACTATTTATATGTTATTAAGCACAGCTGAAACTACAATTAACCGTTGAGCAACCATATTAGCAGCTGACTAACGTCTAAAGTCGATCCCCGCGCTGTGAGGATTAAATATTTCTAATGGTCGTAGACCCATAACATAGGTATTCAAAGGAAGCGACAAGAGCTGACTAAGGGAGCTTTATGACGATTCCAAATTGAAAAAAACCCTTTGATCTCCATCAGAACAGCGACCCATATATAGCCTTGCAAGACGAATGGAATGAGTAAATATTGCATTTAACCGTTTTCTGCTCATCGTGGTTATATCTCCACAGAAAGAAATCCTGCTCTTATCGAGCTCTAATCGAGTTCTTTATACTGCCCTAAGAACCCAAATGCAGTAGCCACTCACTTGAAAAATAAGTAATTGTTGTATTTTGTCTTGGCACGGCAGAATACTGTGCAGTCCATAGACAGTCCTACACACCTCACATTTTAGAGCGCTGTATTATACAACCATGCTGACGAGAAACCGTTCTGGTCGGGATTCGAACCTGAGAAATTGTGTAGGGCGTAATGTTATTGTAAATACTGAGCTCGACTCCTCACTTGGCTGGCCTCGATTTTTCCACATGCCTTCTCCACCCAGCGAGTGAAAAGTAATTCTGTCAGGTGTCAATCACAGAGGATGTTCTGAGTAGTCTGTGATTTATGTATAACCTCCATGTAATATATGACACTTTATTCTGCAGTACAGTGCAAATTCTAAACCAGTAACTGCTTACTTTTCAAGTAAGGCCACGCCAAATTAATATAATGTTTGATAGATTCACCGCACCACATTTTTTTTGGTGTTCAGTTTTTCTTTAGAAAGATCACATTCGCACGTCAGGTTCAACCTCGTCAAAATGAAAAAAAATTTCACCCGCCCGTTTTTTGTCACACTTGGGAATTTAAAACTAAACATAAATGTGCACCCGCTGCATTATAAAAAAAATTTGCTCATTTGTTTGTAGCTATTTTTCATCAACCTATTTATTCTTAGCCCAGATTTCCCACAAAAACGTACTCTTGAAACCTGAGTTTATTTTTTAAGATGGTAATATGCAACCATTAGATGCAGCATAATAAAACTTGGCACATTAATATTCAGGGCTTGAATGTGGCATAGTTGTAAATGACACTATTAAGGTCATTTCTAGGCTATCGAGGTTTTGCATTATCGCGAGCTTTGGCAAAGAAGTTTGACAGATGATTTATTGCTGATGACAAAAAATTATATTTAGGGACAAATAAACACCTCCCAAATTGAATTATTCGAATATCAAACTGTTTTATCAATACTTTTAGTGACATATTGCATTGGGAACTGCATGTGGTTATTCACCAGGTGTCGCTTAGCTTTTGTTGAGAGTTAGCCTCGTTTTGGCGAACACGCCCTGAGCTTAGATCTGATGGATCATGAGAGATTCCGCAAACACAACATATAAACCTATATGCTCTGTCAATGATGGCCCACCCTGTGCGACGCTCGCCCAGCCCTGAATCAACAGTAGGTCAATGTCTGGTGGTAGTTTTGCTGGTAGTCTGTGAAACGCAGTGACGTCACTCGGTGAAAACAAGGTTATATAAGAACCCTCCCCTATACTTCATTATATTAGCCAGCTCGGTGAAAACAAAGGAGATCGCGGTCATTGAGTTTCACAGAACAGATGATACTATGATTATACTATGATACTATGATACTATGATAATATATTCACCTTAATATTTTCACCTTTTTCTGAACCATGGGTAGGGCCTACTGCTATTTTCCACAATTCCTCATTTTTTAGAGCATCCATTATATTGCTAAATTACTGTCGAGACGTGATTGCACCTACATGCAATATATCATCAAATGATCTGTCCAACCTTTCCTAAACTAGCGATCAAAAGTAAATCAATGGATGACGGTTTTGGATACTGTATGCGCCCAGGACACTGTGACATGTGAAAAACACAAATCAGGTTACCACCTGGAAAATAGCTGTAAAAGTTTATGGGCCAAGTGGTTTACCAATTACATTTTGTATGTTTTATGTCGTCATGTTGAGGTGTTAAATATTGCTCAACATTGTCCTGGAGTGGATGGACTTACAGGCCATAAAACTAATTGAAATGATGTATTACAAAAAGAAGAAAATTGAGCTAAAATTGAAATTTGTAGTTATTAAATCTGACTCTACACTTACGGCCATCTTGGGCGCCATCTTGAATAACTGAAAATACAAATTAATTGACCAATAAGCAAGACTTCACTATAACTATAATACCGACACCAATACATCACCATTAATACTAAATTAATTGATTATAAATAATAAAGTTGTCCCAATGGAGATCACAGAGGCGTTTGCTAAAAAGCCTCTTAGGATAAGAGGGTTAAATATGTTTACGACCACGACACTATTTGAAATGGCGTATTACAAAATAAAATCGAACTAAAATCGATCAATTTACGCTAATTATCAAATATGACTATACGCCGGCGGCCATCTTGGACGCCATCTTGAATATGACAAAGTGCATGCAGGGGATTTTCTAGAACGTTTACTATGTTAATCTAAATAATAATAAATGGTTCCTTTCATGAAAAATTGAGTTTGTTTTGAGCTGTCTAATTGTCTTCCTTCTTGAAAAATTGCTGAATGTAGGTCCCAAGTGGCGGCCATTTTGAAATCCAAGATGGCAGCCAAAATATGGACGTGCCAACATGCTTCCATCAAAATTCCTGTAGAGCAATATCTCAACAATGTGTGTGCCAAAATCCACAATTTTATCCAGAAGTGCACACCTAATTACCTCAGAGCCCCCACTATTTAGATAAATCGATAGATAATGATAGCGTGACAATGACAGCGCGTTACTTTTTTCGTCAGTTGACCCCAGACCCCACCAATAAGGTGGAGATTAAAGTGTTTCCAGACATCGTGCTAATAAAATTTTTGTTGCTATTTGCCATATAAATCAAATTGTTACATGGAGATTTCACCCATCAAAGCACAACTTTCTAAAATACTGTCACCTAAAAAAATTTAACATCGATTTGTACAATTATGTCACTAAATGTCAAATCTGATAAAAAAAGTAGTCCACGATGCTAGAAAGTTGACCTCTTATACTGGCAACTTTTGTTACCACTGGGCTTTAAGGAGGTTGAACAAATCACAAACCCCCACCACCACCATACCTGTAGCCCTAAATATCAGTAACATAGGACCTTCTGTATGTAATATCTTAACTTGGTGAATAATAGGCAGAACTTCAAATTATGTAGATCATAATTGAACTGCTTAATAATCATATCAAAACGCCTATAAATTTGAATATGACGTCAATAATTATACTAGAAATATCCAGCTTGAAGTGTCAAAGGAGCTACCAGGTACCATACTAGTATGCGATGGTATATCATACTGAAATGTGTCAGTATCATGCCATCTGATATTGTCTGGGAGCAATGTCACATACGGTGCGTCGGTCCCCGGTGCGTCCGCAGTGACTATAACGCTTCTCGGTTCTTTTTGGCCAGTGACTTGTTTGATGAAAGTGGATGGCATCTTACTCTGCAGATGCACTTGCACACTGTAGGAGCCGGCCCATTTTGGCAGCTTTACCGAAGCGTACAAGCAATTCCTGGTCTGTGGCCCGAGGGTATCATATAGTGTATCATTGTTTCATCAATGCTGCTATTTTCAGAGATGTCAGCCTGCTTGAAGGCTCCATTCAAATCTTCGAAAAGAGGACGAACCTTACAGTATCGATACATTGACAGATTTGTGTCTTCAGCGAAATGGAGATCTCTCATTATCTCGTCAAATTTATTGCATCTCATAAAATTAGAGACCAACGTGTAATACGCACTTCAGTTGAATCTGCCCCGTAGAACCGGCGCTATGGCAGGCGACAGAAGTATTATACCTATTCTAATATGTTAAAACTTCTGACATGTGCATGTTCAAGGTGCGCAGGAGTTAGCTCTAATCTCTATGTCAACTAACAAGTAAATTTACGTGTTAGTTGACATAGACATTAGAGCTTCTTATTTTAAATCTCTTGTTAATATATTTTGTGTCGCTAGTTGCCCCAGGGAGCAAAGTGTTATGATTATGGAGCTTAAAGTGTCAATAAAAAATGTCCCGATGCCATGTGATAAAATATGAAATTTAATTTATTGCTATTAATGAAAGCTACCGGTAAAATAGAGGGAGTAATTTGAAACTAAAGTGGGTAGCTTAAAACTAGTTTCAGATTACCCCGGGGGCTAACCTGAACAGGGGGTAATCTGGAACGTTTACACCGGGCCTAAACAGACTGATGGTTAAAATAATGTAGGGTTAGTTCCATTCTCGACAATTTTGATCCCCTCCCCCCCCCCCCTCCAAAAAAGACGACGGGCCTGAATACACATTTGTTAATGCTATTTAATTTATTATTTATTATATTTTGTCATGACATACTTATTGGAAGCAAATCTTTGGAAAATAGACTTTTCGGAATATAGAGTTGCTTATGGGAATATGGGGAAGTCAGATTATAGGGTTATAGGAATATGGTGATATGGGGTTGTCGGTATATATATTGAGAGTTGTCGGAGTATAGGATTGTCGGAATATATGGTTGTCGGAATGAGGGATTGTCCTTCAAATGGATATATAGCGCTTAAAATCACTTTAAATCGAACCTGCCACCATTTGCGTTGCCACAACTATAGTTCTAATTTAGCCCACTCACAAAATACATTTAACCAGTCATGAAAAATAGTATGCCATAAAACAGTAAAATATGCCATAGATTTATAAAATAGTAACAAATCACATGTTGTGGTGGTTTTCATGATATCACACATGTCAGGTAATAAAATTGTATAATATAATGATAAAATTGTATTGCCTAACATGATAGTGTTGATGGATTTTAACATAATGTACTTACTGTACTTTCACTGTGCTTATGGTATGAAAAAATTGGAGGCTTCATATCTCGACCAAGCTTTTCCATCCTGTGCTCCGGCATGCTGGATTGACGAATTGTAACGGTAAACGGATAGTCCAGGAACACGAATCTGAAAATTTGATTTTGTTTTAACACCAAAAGTAACCAAGGTTGACTAACTAGGATGATTGTATGAACATTTTAGAAAAACACCAGGTAGTCTGTACAATCAAATTGTGGTATCAAAAAACATGTATGGACAATTTTAAGGTATGGGGTGTATTGGTGGTATTGCCTTAGTAATCGGAATATATATATACATAAATGTCATTATCTTTGTCAATACGCAATCAATTTTAAAGATTATAGCATCAAAACGTTTTTAATGGTTTATGTCTATGTAGGAAATATTGGAACAATATCATGACGGTCAATGAAGGTCACATCTTGTGCAACAGCGATCTGTGCAATCAAATCCTACGTCACCGTCTTGATATGTTATATCTTTAAATATTACTATTACCCTTTTTTACCATACTGTTGATTTTAGAAAACGTCAATGTCCCGCAAGCGCGAGACGCTGGGCCGATGTTGGTTTAGTAGTGTTGAACCTTGGCTTAATGTCTCGTGTTTGATGGGTAGATTTTTGTTTTGTTTTATGTTTGTATTGGACTTAGCCCTTTTCTGTGCCCTTGTTGTGTCAGCATCTGTTGATGTTGGCGCAGCATTGGTTCAAAGTTGGGTCGATGTCTTGTGCTGAAAAATGAATTACTTTCATCCATCATTACTGTATTATTATTACTAATATAATTACTTTTAGCTAAAAAAAAATTTGTTGAAAACAGGATGATTAAAATGTATTATTATAATTATTATTATCCTGATTATCAGAATATAGATGAAAAACCTGCAATTCTGAAATCCGTCAAGTTTCAGGTTTTTCGCCATCTCGTCATGTATATCTTGTTATAAATGTCATAACGTTTCTAGTTTTATTTTTATAATATTTTTTACTGGCGTGTGTGCGTGACTATGTACATACATCTATGAGTGGGCATGTATGTGTATGTAGAGGTATACATGTGTGCACGTGATTATGTATGTGTAAGTGTGTAAGTTTGGTCTCTCATAACTATTGGAGAGTGGCCTGGTTACTTTTAACTAGACTGTTTTTATTGTGAATGTAACACATTGTTGTAACTAGGGTGAGACATGAATAAACAATTTGTCTGTCTGTCTGTCTGTCTGTCTGTCAGTATCGATATTTTTTTAAAGTTTTTTTATGTAGGGTGTATCATATGACATATGACAATATATTTGCCAAAAGCCATTCAATAGTAAATATGATGTCACCAAAACGTAAGACGTTTAGCGAGCTGTATACATAAGATAAAAAAACAGGAACATTTACCAGGTTATAAAGGTCAATTTGGTTCAAATCATCATACGATGTTTTTTTTTTCATTGCGGTCATTACGTTGTTTCTATTGTGCTATTACTTGTTGATTACTAAAACTAACCAAGGTTTGACTATATCATATGACAAAATAGAGATTCTAGAACAAAACCAGATGGAATTTATAGCCGAATTAATGTATATAAATATTTTGAAGCCGTTTAATTACACCCGGTGACATATCACATGGCATAGTCTCACACTGCAGAATCAAAAAGACGCCTATTGGCGAAGTGCAACGTTTTTCGGCGCCAAATTGGTAACTTTATCAGAAATCTTTCAAAATACCGTCTGAAAAAAGGCCAAAATGTTCAATTTATGTCAAATAAAGGTGTGCATGGAACAATAGTACAGCTTACGAACCTCCACACATGGAATTTACATGGACAAATTTAATACATTTCTCAGACTAGTGAAAACAGTTTTGGTACGCTACCTCAAAACTGGACACGATTCCATTCAAATGTTTTTTTTTTAAATCTATTTGCATATAAATCTTCTATAATGTGATAGATTATGTTACATTAAGTCTGTTCTACGTCACTGATATCTCATTTATTTGTCTAATGACCCGCGTAGACAATAAACCGTTGTAAAATCAGTGTTGCACGCCTATTGGAGCATAAGAGGTAAATATGGGTAAAATGGTGGGGGGGGGGGAGTGATAACTATAGCCTATGAACTATGGGGTCTAAAGTTACAGAAATTGTTTTTAAACATATGTTTTAGCTCCTGAGGAATCCACTACAATTACTTATATCAATTTTTAACAACTCTTTCTTTTCCGAAAGTGGCAAAAAATGGAAAATTATGAGAATAACCATAAATTTGACGGAGATTCATAAATTTGGTATTTATATATTTGTCCTAGCATCAAACAAAAAAGTGTAGGCCTAATTGAAAGAAAAACCAACCATCACCATTTAATCTCAAAAAACGAAATTGTATATGATGTTGTATTCATTTTTAACAACTTTGCATTCCCAAAAAGTATTTTCATGTATAATGTAGATTGTTAATCACACAATAAAACAGTTAATTCAAACAGTTTATTTCAAAGAGCTTAAACTATTAAATTTTAAACTATTAAACTATTAAACTTTTAAAAACGGTTTCATTATTTTTTCTCAAATTCTAAAATATATAATCTAGATACCAATTTTATGAATCTAAGTAAGTCAAATATCGCTCACATCTTACCCTTATTTACCACTTTTCGGAATGAAAGGGTGATGTTACAGCATCATATCCTTGTGTTGCTTTCTCCTATGGTAAAACATATCCAGGTAGGCTCACAATTTGTGATTATTATGCTATTTTTTTTGCTTTGGGGATGAAAACGTGGTAAAATATTAATACAAATGATAATATTAAACACCCCGGGTATGTTTGGATACAAATTTCATGAATCTAGGTCAAATAAGTTATGATTATCACCCCAATTTTACTTCTATTTACCACTTTTTGGAGGAAAGGGTGGTTAAAAATTGATATGAAAAGTTGTTGCTGGCGATTAAAGGGAGGTCGCCGAATTTAAAAAGTGTTTTTGCTTTTTTCGCCGATGCTAGATACAAATTTTATGAATCTAGGTCAAATAGCTCATAAGCTGTGGATATCATCCCTATTTTCCTATTTACCACTTTTGGGGATGAAAGGGTGGCGAAAAATCAATACAAATAATTTTAATGTATTTCGCAGGTGCTAAAACATATATTTAGATACAAATGTTATGAATTTAGGTTGAAAACTTTTAAATGTATTGTTAATACCAATTGCTTACCCCCATTTACTCCTTAATACCCCAATTTCGGGCACTACACTGTAAAAAAAAGAATGTTTAGAAACACCACTTCTTGTTGCAACACAGCTGCAACCTATTTTGGTGTTTGGAAACACAATTTTGTCGCGTTTTGAAACACAACGAGTGTTTTGAAATCTTCAGTGCGGTTGTTTAAGCCACGGCTGATCAAGTTTGAAAAAACAATAAGTAGAGTTTTGATTAACTGCAATTGGTGTTTTGAAACACCGTATTCGGATAATCAAATCCCTATCTTGATCTTTCAATCCACGGTTGACCAGGTTTTGAATCCTCAGTGTGGTTGTTTGAGCCACGGCTGATCAAGTTTGAAAAAAATATAAGTAGAGTTTTGATTAACTGCAATTGGCGTTTTGAAACACCGTATTCGAATAATCGAATCCCTATCTGGGTCTTTTAATCCACGTTTGACCAGGTTTGGAAACCTCAGGGTGGTTGTCTAAGCCACGGCTGATCAAATTTGAAAAACACTATAAGTAGAGTTTTGATTAACTGCAATGGGTGTTCTGAAACACCATATTCGGATAATCCAATCTCTATCTTGATCATTAATCCACGGTTAAACAGGTTTGGAAAACAGTATGAACGGAGACTCGGATCACTGTAATGTGTGTTCTGAAACACCATTCGGTCACTCGGTATCTATATATCCGCTTTCAACCACTAATGATCAAGTTTAGAAACACTAAGTGGAGTTTTAATCGCCGTAAAATGTGTTTTAAAACACAAATGCCTGCTACTCTAAATTCTATCTAGTTTGAGTCACTACAGACTAGGTCTGGAAAATCTACAAAGTAGTATATTAAACCACCGCAATGAGTGTTTTGTGTCAATGTTCTAAGTCAATCAACTCTCCATATCTAGTTGTTGAAAAATACTTTCAAATTTATGATTATAAGGCTTTGGGCTAATGGCGATTTTTCGCATTCGGAATGTCATACAACGTGATATCAGCACGTGTCACCGAATCTGGACGTCGTCTAAAGAATCGGTCCAGGTTCGTGTAGGGCCTACGTACGCTGATATCAGGATGTACGGCATACGTGTGTCCTCCTCTAGCAATTAAGTCCAAGTCGTACTTGGCTAATCGACGTACATGATCAAATATACAAACTAACGTGAATTTTTAGAATTCACTTTTTTTCTATATTAAACAGTAAAACAAAAATATTCATCGGTAATTGATTGGCTCTCTTATATCCTGCATGCAATAACATTATAATCGAAAATAGCCAAATAAATCGAAATACCATATATTTATTAAAACTAACATATTCAAACTATTAACACATTAACAAGTGATCAACTCGATATACTGAGTTGACAACTCGATATATTGAGTTGACAACTCGATACATTGTTTTTCCAACTCGATATTATTGAGTTGTCAACTCGATATATTGAGTTTACAACTAGATAGCTGACTATCAGAGCAAGTTTCCATTCATCAACACACATATAGTCCTGCGTCGACGTCATGCCCCCATGAACAACTTGATCAGGTCCTGCGTCGACGTCATGCCCCCATGAACAACTTGATCAGGTTGTTTTGCCAGTTAAAGTTATTATATGGTCGCGTGCACGAGATTTCACCTGTGAGGAATGTCATCTATACAATTTGAAGGCGGCGGTAATATTTATTAGTAGAAATGAAATGAATCGGGCTTTAGGCCACCTTTGTGCACATATAGGCTAAACTGGGCCAGGAGAACCTCCTGAGGATGGTGAGATGATTGAGATGACACTGTCCTCCAGACACAGGATTCGAAATTCGAGCCCTGGCGGTCTGAGGCCGAGCACGCTACCTCTCGGTCACGGAGGCTCCCCGCAATACTGACTTTCACACGTGGATGGGGAAGAAACATTTTTGTTTCTTTCAAACCGCCGAGTCCGGGAACCGAACCCCGAACTCTGGCGTGAAAGGCAGCGGTGCTAACCACTACCCTAGGGCCCCCGCCCTGAACTGACCAATACAGCCTTAAAATTTTTTATTTATGTCATCTATACAATTTGAAGGCGGCGGTAATATTTATTAGTAGAAGTATATCACATTAGAAATAGTTCATGTATTTGAATCTGCAAGAAATAATAACCGGCGTGTTTCTCTTCTGTGAAAAATGCATTTAATAATTATATTAAATATTCATCTGTTTATTCAGCTCATACGAAAATTTTATTTTATCATATCATTAAAAATAATAAAATTGAGTAAGATTTACCTAGCACTCGCTGCACGATGATAACTGACTTTTTTTTATCATTCTTTATGTCAGAATTTGTACGTAGGTATAATTTTATAGGCCTTTGTTCACATCCTGGTTGGACCATTTTACGGACATCTGGTCCAACATTAAACCAACATTAAACCAACATTAAACCAGTATAGTTATGTTTGCTGGGAGAAAAAATAATAATAAGAAGAAGAAGAAAAAATAATGGGTTTATTTGTCTAGAGGTTGGCAGCCCTACAGATATTTTTGGCTACCTCTACAGTTAAAACTAATAATTATGTATTCAACTGAACTGCCGTAACACCTGGTTCAGAAATACTTTTTATGTGATAAAATATACAGACAGATTTTTTTTTTTTTTTCATTTTTATGGAATTTTGAAAAATTTTCATTCCGTTGCAAATAAATTAAATATTGAAATTAAATAGAGAACTATTTGTCATATTTGTTGAGCTCATACAGAGCTCATTGTTTAAAGTCGATCCCCGCACTGAAAGAGTAAAATATTTATAATGACTGTAGACCCATAACATAGGTAGGCGAAGTTGAAATGTTTTCCATAACACTGACATTAATCAAATGTGCAGGTAGCTGTTAAAGACCAGAACGTTACACGTTACATATTTAGCCCATTTATACAGTTTGCGATAAGTCGCAGTGGATTAATGTTGGGGCAGCATCGCAAATGTGTTTCAATGTGAAATTATCGAACGTTAAGGTTTCACCACACAAATTCATTCGCGCATAGTTCCTTTTTTTAAATTTGTGGCTCTTTGCAGCAGCCTCGGTGGTACCTATTACAGATATATCATTTTGCTACCAATTAGAATCGATTCTGTGATGATTTGCTGTAGCAAAAGCAGCGAAATAAGCAAAGATATGGTAGCAGGAAGTCCTTGCGCTACCAGTAACTAGGCTCTTCTCAAAACCGCACTCATTTTTGTTGCCAGGTCGCTCAGGGGAGAGTGGGCAAGAGGTTATTATGGCCCAAATGAAAAATACGTCAGTTTCACATGCCTTTTCTATTTATTTATTTATTTATTCAAACATATTTATACAGGGTAAAAACAAAAAGTGAAAACACATATTTAAACAATAATTATCATATTATGTACAATAGTTACAATAACGAAAATAGAAGGTACATTAGACATTTTAGATCATAATCCGATGATATATGCCTTTGCGTTAATTGAATAGGTTTACAAATGTATATACAAGTAAATAGGGCGGGGGCCCTAGGGTGGTGGTTAGCACCGCTGCCTTTCACGGGGTTCGGTTCCCGGTCTCGGCGGTTTGAAAGAAACTAAAATGTTTCTTCCCCATCCACGTGTGAAAGTTAGTATTGTGGGGAGCCTCCGTGACCGAGAGGTAGCGTGCTCGGCCTCAGACCACCAGAGCTCGAATTTCAAATCCTGTGTCTGGAGGACAGTGTCATCTCAATCATCTCACCATCCTCAGGAGGTTCTCCTGGCCCAGTTTAGCCTATATGTGCACAAAGGTGGCCTAAAGCCTGATTCATTTCATTTTTTATACAAGTGAAAAGAAAAGAAAACACAAATGTCCCCACACTGAAACTTCAACAAAAATCTACAAAAATTGGAGAAAGCGATAAGACATGTACAGTTATTGCAGCCCTAACTATGATTGAGTAATGGTTTGATTATTAGCCATATATAGTTTAAGGTTATATTTGAAAGCAGAAAATGTCCTCTTATTTCTTATTTCTGAAGGTAGCTTATTCCAAAGTCTAGACCCATTCACGCTTAAAGATGATTTATATAAAGAATTATTACACCTGTGCTGCTGTAGAGTATTACTTGTTGCATTACGTGTTGAAACAGTATGCTATTCAGAAACGGAGGAAAAAAGATCAGATAAGTAATAAGGAGCTAGATTATTTAGAGATTTATAAGTGAGACAACATGATAAAAAACAATATCTTTCATCAACATTCTGCCACCCTAGACCTCTCACAATATCTATACCACGAATATTCCAGTCAAAGTTTTGTGCAAGAAGTCGTGCTGCTCTATTTTGTAATTTTTGTATTTTACATAAATATTTTTGTGCAGCAGAGCCCCAGACAGTGATACAATAGTCAATAATACTCTGAAATATACCGTAGTAAACACAATTAATATCATCCGTTGGGAGAATTTGTTTCAACCTTCTTAAGATATAAAGTTGCGAAGACAATTTTTTACACAATCCATCTATATGGTTAGACCAGGATAATTTTCTATCTATTTCTACACCAAGATATTTAGCGGACTTAACAAAGGGTAACTTAACACCATTTATAAAAATATCTATGCTGTCTACTATATTTTTGTTAGATATAATTAGTACATTACACTTGTTTATGATTAAAGTTAACTTATTTTGTCCAAACCATTTAATAGCTTCATTTACAGCATTCTGAAGTAGTTGCTGTATTTTTGTTATAAATTTATCACTAACACCTATCATAGTATCATCAGCAAAAATATTACAGAAGGCATTAGATAGACATGAGGGAAAATCACTAATAAAAATAGTAAAAAGCAGAGGACCAAGTATGGATCCCTGTGGAACACCTTTGTCAATGAGTTTTGTATTAGAAATTTTACCATTTATGGTAACAACTTGAGTTCGTTCATTGAGATAATTTATAAACCATTATAATTCAGTGCCATTAAGGCCATATTTGCTTAATTTTTTTAAAAGTAATTTGTGATCAATTGTGTCAAAACATTTAGCAAGATCAAACATACAAATACCATTGATTTCATTTTCGTTAATATTGTCAAGCACATATTCAATCACATTATGCAAAGACGTCTGGGTTGAATGGAGTTTCATGAAAGCTGACTGGGAATGTGTAATGAAAGAGTGAGATTGTAAATATTATTGAGAGTCAACTAAGTTTTCAAATAATTTAAGAATATGCCTAATTGCAGAAATTGGTCGAAAGTTGTTAGGGTCTTGTTTAGAGCCTTTGTTTTTGTAAACTGGAGTAACTCGATCTTTCTTCCATTCATTTGGAATTTCTCCATTATAAAGTGACATATTAAATAAGATTGTTAGACTGCTACAGATAATCTCACTGCTAAGTTTGAGAATACAAGAATCATAGCCTAGAATATCAACATTGGTGTCAGATGGCAATTTGTTTATAAATGCTAGAACATCTTCTTCAAGAAGGCTTTTAAATTTAAAGTTATAAATACTCGAGTTATTTTTCCATATTAGCTCATCATTTTCACTAAATTTACTACACAGTTTATTTCCAACGGACGGAAAGTGTTCATTCCACGCATCAGGTGACAGGTCTGATGTTATGGAACTTTTTCTATTTTTTCCCAGGGATTGGTTTACTGCTCTCCAAACGTCACAGGATTTATTGGCTGTGATTGTTTTCTTATAATAGGATCGTTGCGAGTTTCGAATTGTTGAGATGACCAAATTTCTCAGTTTTTTATATTCATGCATTTTGTCAGAAGAGCTAATGCGGCCATGCCATGCGGTGAGTATAATCACGTTTATATATAAAGGCTAAAATTTCGTTGGTCATCCATGGATTTGACCTATCTTTGACTCTAATTTCTTTAATTTTGACATGTTTGCTAAGCACTGTATTAAATGCATTTGACCAATCTCTCCAGACATCAGATGTTGATTTAGCATCAATAACACCACTATATAGTCCAATATCCATTAAATCGCGAATAAAATCATTTATATTTATTCCATTGTAATCTTTTTTGTGAATAAGTTTTGGAGGAGAAGCTTGGCGCCTAAATTTCAGAGTTGTAAATATAAAGTAATGATCACTAAGAGTATATTACAGTATCCCGTGATCCAAGTGGTTGTGAGGCATCGTGGTATATATATGATCAGGGCGGGGGCCCTAGGGTAGTGGTTAGCACCGCTGCCTTTCACGCCAGAGTCCGGGGTTCGGTTCCCGGTCTCGGCGGTTTGAAAGAAACAACAATTGTTTCTTCCCCATCCACGTGTGAAAGTTAGTATTGTGGGGGGCCTCCGTGACCGAGAGGTAGCTTGCTCGGCCTCAGACCGCCAGGGCTCGAATTTCGAATCCTGTGTCTGGAGGACAGTGTCATCTCAATCATCTCACCATCCTCAGGAGGTTCTCCTGGCCCAGTTTAGCCTATATGTGCGCAAAGGTGGCCTAAAGCCCGATTCATTTCATTTTATATATATGATCAATGACTGACTGAGATGATTGTGTAACACGAGTAGGTTCAACTATCAATTGTTTGCAACAAAGGAGTGTTTTTATAAAGTGAGCTTGATTTTCACATGCATTTTCGTCTAAGATGTAGTTAATGTTTAAGTCACCAAGGATAACAATTTCCTTATTCTTTGCTAAAACATTTTCAAAATTATTTAACATGCATTGGTAATAGTTCTTATCGTCCGCTTTGGCGTTATATACACATGATACATAAAAAGAAGGGGAAGCTTTATTATCAATCCTAACCCAGACCACTTCAGTATTATTAAAATTGGTGAGATCTGGAAAATATGTATGAGGTAAAGTCTCCTTTATATATATTAAAACACCCCCACCATGACTCGGTCTATCCTTTCTATATACATTAAAACCAGGTATATTTACAAGTTCATTCGGTATTTTGTCGGATAACCATGTTTCAGATATAGCTAGAATGTCAAAACTATCCTGATATATTAAAATCTTAATTTCATCTTTTTTTTTCAATAAGCATCGTATGTTCAAATGTCCAATTTTCACTCCTTTGTTTTGTTTTCTATTATATATTTCAGTCTTGGTGTTGCAGTGTTTCATTTTTATATTATTTGTGTCACTATTGTCTATTTTGTTATCATCCAAGTAGGTTGTTCTACTAGAAGGTTGTTTAACATTTGACGGCATGAGGCCTATGTCCTGATTTCCTTTTCCCCCCTGTAGTTTTCAGTAGCATTCACATTTAAATTGCCAGCAGTGGTCACATTGACGGTTATTGGTGTCATGTCTAGTGTTTTTACGAGTGTTGGTGTCATATCCGTGTTGATCTTTTCTGGGATGATATGCGTCACTTCTTTGCTGGTGCCTCTGTCTTAGTATCTGGTGGTCGTCTCTGTTCTGACTACTTCTGTGATGGTAGGAATCATGTCTGTAATAGTGGTTTTGTCGTTCATCTTTCTGGGAATGTTTTAATACATTGTATTCTCTCTCTGTCGGCCTGGTTTGGTTTACATCAGAGCGCCTGTAGTTACTGGCATATCTAGTCTGTCTTGGTCTACCTCTTGATCTGTACAGCGACACACATTTTCAGTTGTTTTGAGCTTCAGATTTAATGCTAATTTATTACTGAGTTGCCAGGTCAGATGTACTCTATCTCTCATCAATAGGGAGTCGTTTACCGTCTTGTCAGCCAGCTTGAAGAAATTGTCATTGTTGACAAATCTGCAGCTATGTGTGTCGCACAGATTTTTTAAGGCTGTATTGGTCAGTTCAGGGCGAGGGCCCTAGGGTAGTGGTTAGCACCGCTGCCTTTCATGCCAGAGTTCGGGGTTCGGTTCCCGGTCTCGGCGGTTTGAAAGAAACAAAAAATGTTTCTTCCCCATCCACGTGTGAAAGTCAGTATTGTGGGGAGCCTCCGTGACCGAGAGGTAGCGTGCTCGGCCTCAGACCGCCAGGGCTCGAATTTCGAATCCTGTGTCTGGAGGGCAGTGTCATCTCAATCATCTCACCATCCTCAGGAGGTTCTCCTGGCCCAGTTTAGCCTATATGTGCACAAAGGTGGCCTAAAGCCCGATTCATTTTATTTCATTTTTTTGGTCAGTTCAATTTTTCTTTGGACGTCTACAGTATCAAGTCGTGGGCAGATACTGGACATAGTCACTCTTCCCTGGCACATAGATTTTGCTTTCTTGATGAGTTTATCATAATTTTTGCTTATGTCCGGGATCAATCTGTCTGAGTAGCAGTCATTTCCTCCAACAACTACAGTGATGGTTTCAAACTCAAGAGTCCATTCTGCCGAGCTTCTCGCTATGTTTTATATTGAAAGAGAACAGACTGATGTTTAAAATAATATATAGGGTTATTTACATTTCTCCACTTTAAGGGCAAAACACACCAACGCGAACGTCAGCGCAATTAGGCACGTGACGAGTGACGCGACGACTGACGCGAAAATTACATGGCTGTCCACACACCAACGCGACGACCAACGCGACATGTGAGGCGCGACAGCCGGCGGGCGGGGGCCCTAGGGTAGTGGTTAGCACCGCTGCCTTTCACGCTAGAGTTCGGGGCTCGGTTCCCGGTCTCGGCGGTTTAAAAGAAACAAAAATGATTCTCCCCCATCCACATGTAAAACTCCGTATTGTGGGGAGCCTACGTGACCGAGAGGTAGTGTGCTCGGCCTCAAAACGCCAGGGCTCGAATTTCGAATACTGTGTCTGGAGGACAGTGTCATCTCATTCATTTCACCATCCTCAGGAGGTTCTCCTGGCCCAGTTTTGCCTATATGTGAACAAAGGTGGCCTAAAGTCCGATTCATTCCATTGCGACGACTGGCGTGACGAAAATGTAACAGTTTTGAAAATGGTCGGGATGCCTATCGCGCTCGCGTACGTCGTCGTCAAATAATGTGTTTGGAAACTGACGCGACGTCATTTAAAGCTGACAATCACGTCACCAATTCCAGCTATATAGAAATGATTGTATGTGTGTGTGATACAGTAAATGATGGGAAAATATCACATTATAAAATGATGTAGCAGGTAGTTTATAAGATAAAGGTTAGATGTAATACAGTAAAATACTGTGACGTTTATCAGAAATATTACCTTTAGATTTTATTTCATTTTAGTGTTGATATATGTTTTAAGTATTGAAGGGCCAGAAGCGTTGTGCAGGCAACTGTTCGTGTTGTATTTGGGGATTTGTTTGTTCGGCTCTCTGTGTTTGCTATGGTACATGCTCTCGCCTCACTCTGGGACAGGGTGACTAAGAAATGAACTATACATAATACGAGAATGGAAAAACAAATAAATTTAATAAATACGTTTAGATTGACTATGATTTTTCCTTTCATTTTTAAGTCATATTTGACCGTGAAAAGGACTTTTTTGGGTGACATTGACCTTGTACAAAACAAATCCCTCCCGAACTGTTTCGTGACGCGAAAACACTACAAAACGAGGTATTATATGATTCTTTGTGACTTTTATTTGTAAAGTTTTGAAATTCTCATTTCTTGATGGCGGCCAATTTGGCGGCCATTTTGAATTTATTAACCCGCAAATTGTTTAGGTTGAGACCAAAATTGTATTTAGTCTGTCTAAACCTTGCTGTGTGCTAAATGTGAAACTTGTATCAATCTGGGATACATAAATTGAAAATGACTAAGGGAAGGGCGGGCAAAGGGGGCCATTTAACGTTTCAATGGTATTTAAGAATAATATTCGAACTATTTTAAAACGAATGACTGTTCTATGTTAGGTACATGCAATGTAGATACATATAAGAGACTCACTTAGTGTTTCAAGGATACCTTATTTTAATTGTAAGCCAAATAGATTTGCTCTCAAAGTGGCCCCTTTTGCCCCAATAACTTGGGCAAAGGGGGCCAGCGCATTGAGCAAAGGGGGCCACCCCCACCCACCCTGTAGAGACTTCAGCTGTATTCGTTCTCACTCTATGGAAGTACACCCTGCACGCAGGTATCCCCCACCTTGGTACTTTTTATTTTTTTGATACACAAGTACATTGAAGTAAGCCTGATAAAACAGATATGATAAAAACCTTTCATTTGATGTATATGGTGACATGCTTTGTTGGACATACTAAGTACTAAGTAATATACTAAATACTTTCGTTCACTGGGATTAGTGTGTGAAACATCTACCCATTGTAAGGTAGAGGGCAAAGGGGGCCATGCTGTATGGTCTTTGTATTGAAATGGCCTGCCCCCCTTTGCCCTGGCTCCCTTTGCCCAAGGGGTAGAGGTGGGAAATTTAGCCTATTATCTCTCCCAAAAGTGATCTCCTGACTAAAGTGATAACTAGAATACAATGGCAATATATAATGTACCACACAAAACAAAAGATTTTCAGAAGAAATCACATAAATTCATCAATAAATTCATAAAAATATATAAGCTTATATTCATAAGATTGTTGCCAAAAACTCCCTGTCGTCTATTACTTCTATCTAAGATATGTATGAGATATCTATTTATGTTTTTTGTATACATATGCTCATAATTCATAACTATGACGTCATTACTATTTCATACAACATGTCACAATTAAAATATCATTGATGGCCCCCTAGGCAGCTGATAAATGATCCACCTTTATAAATATCCAGTAGAAATTGGTGAAAAAGTGACGTCAAAACCATCACGACATGTCGTCACATATGCACGTTTTATGAAAAACTCGAACACTTGCCGCAAAAACTGTTCATGCTTCGTAAAACTAGACGTTCATACATTTGCAGCGATATATTATTTGTCTCTAGGAATTTAAGTGTCAACTAACTCCTTAAATAACTTTAATTTTCAGATTTCCTCCTCCACTAATCGACATAATTGAAACTTCAAGAATGTTGTTATAGGCCCTATACCGTTTCTGGCACTAAAAATTACTTTCAACTTATGAGAACATTTGTATTGACATTTGTCTCGTGTTTTGCTAGGGTGATATTGGACATTTATTTTACATTTAGTTACCATTGTGACTGATTGGAAAATTTACCAAACCGTTTAATGACGTATAATTATGAGGTGAGGTAATAATATAAGGTCGAGTTCCCTTATTATATAGGCCTACATCGTCCATACATGCATCGTGTTATTACGACACAGACCTATCCATTGTGATTGTGTCCCTAAAAACGGTTTAATTATAACGCTTAATACTTAAAGATATCTTCTTGTCTCATGGACTCTTGTTTCTGGAAATCGTGTGGTAAGTTTGTGGTTAAATTAAATTTAAAATGTGTCATCTCAGATCTGGGCCGTGGACTGCGGATGGGGCTGATGGGCAGCTACCCCTCCCCCCCCCTCAAATCATGCCTTATTCTTAGTAAAAAAATCACCTGGGTTAAGATAAAGACCAATCTCAATCGACCCCCGCAAGGTCAAAATCCCTGCAGATATTTCCTGGCACAATGCGAGAATTCGCTGCGCAGTAGTCTATTTTTTCAGCAGAATGATTTATTGTCTACTTTAGGTGCAAAAGTCATTGATCCCAACCAACTGATTTAGGCAGTAACTGAGTACGTAGGCCTCTAGGATAGGATTCGGATCTACGAATGTATCGAATCACGTTCGTTCTCCTTGGCGCAATGGATGACTTCTCTTAAGATCATCTTAGGTCTAAAATGAGGGACAGAATAACGCATAATGAATTTAGGCTT
Organism: Flabesymbios commensalis; assembly: GCA_964017125.1. Taxonomy (NCBI): domain Eukaryota; kingdom Metazoa; phylum Annelida; class Polychaeta; order Terebellida; family Flabelligeridae; genus Flabesymbios; species Flabesymbios commensalis. The sequence continues at coordinate 81,262,891 of OZ024907.1, forward strand.
CATCAGCCACCTGATTTCTTATGTCTATCATACCCCTTTCTAAATGTAGTCGTACAATAAAAATATTGTAAAGGAAAATGGTTGTCGTCACGAAAGATCCACACCTACAATTTGTAGGCCCTATTACTTCCATATTAATACCAGTGATTCATATGATGAAACTCAATGTCAAGTTCAAAGATGGGTGACATTTACCTATTTTTCAAGGCCAATAGCTAATAAAGGAAAACGTTTGTCATCACGATTTGATGATAAATCTTGGTTCATACAATTTGTATCGCTTTAGTATCCATACAATTGATAGAACTGATAAAACTGTATCTCAAATTCGAATATAGTGATCTTGAGCTTTTTTGTTATCAAATATTGTCATTACGATATCTCAGAAAACTCCAGGTCAGGGGGGAGAGTTGATAGAGTAAGCCTACATAGGCCTCATGTGATGGCGGAGGCATACAATTGACGCATACATGTATCAAATTCCCCTTCTAGTTTGACTTAATATTACATCTGAAGCAATATTGTTACGCTAAAGGCTAGATGTGTGGCAAAAAATTACGTTACGTATTTGGGCAACATGAATAATTACCTAAATAAAGAACATATATTGGCCTAAATATATGCTCTAGAATGCATCATTTTAGGCCTTAGATTTCATTTTATTCAGAGGGGGGCGGGGCATGCCCCAGGACCCTCTAGAGCATATAGGAGGTTGGATGTGCCAGCTGTCGTTTATATAAATTATTGTGAAAAAAATTGTGTATCCTCGTCGTCTGTCAATTCCTGGATCCACAACTGTCTTTGGTTGTTCTGGAATACCCCAAAACAGCATTATCTACAATCTTTAGTAGAATGCATACTTCTGTCCTGGCATATAATATAGCTAATTAAATACATAAAATTACACTCGAAATCATTAATGAATCCTTTGTCAAGTCAGTCAGCTAGGAAACGCCATGATATTTTTGTGAGCTCACATTCGCAAAACGGAATTTATTCATGTTAGTAGGGGAGACCGGGGCTAACTGAGACAAGGGGCTAACTCGGACAGGCCTCTAATGGGAAATTCCATGATATGACAATATCAGTGGCCTCGTTTTCAAAAATGGAGGGATACCCCCTTCCACTTGAACTACAATCCCAGTGGAACTAGCAGAGTTGTGTGAGCAGGCAAAACTAAATGTATTTTTTTGCCTTTCAAGTAATTTTTCACGTCTCAATTACGAATCTTATAAAACTTGAATTACTATAGTTGTATTATGCTGAAATATATCACTGAAAACACTCATATTTACTGCCTAATTTACAATTATTAGATGTTCGATGCTGTACCATACCCACATGTCAGGTCATATTTTTCATAAAAGGTCAACCCGGGGCTAACTAGGACAATTCTGGCGGGGCTAACTGCGACAGTCCCAGTTAGCCCCGGTGTGTCCCAGTTTGCCCCAGTTGTAATAGAGCATTGTGGCCCACTTAACCCCTGTGGGTACTGACATGTGAGCTAAATATATGTTTGCGCAACTCAATTAACATCTGTTAGGCCTACTTTAGATTGTATGTATTGGGGATGGACACAATGTGGGTGTTACGTAGTATCAACACATTAGGCTTATAGTGCATCGGGGATCAGCTGTTATTTTCTGCATTATTTTGTTGCACTTTAAACCTTTGTGTTTAAACGGCATATATATGTTTATTTATAGCTCACCCCCTTCAAACTATTTGGAATCATCACAGGATGCAGTATACCTTGTTTAATCTCTATAGATCCTAAATTGCTGAAATTTTAGGAGTGTCCCAGTTAGCCCCTGGCCTTGTCCTACTTAGCCCCGTATACGGGGCAAACTGGGACATACTTTTTTTTTTAATTCACCAAATCTGTATAGGTTTTAGTTGTCATTTATTAAAGGCCCTTGTGACAATAACAAATATCACACCTAGGTTGAATGATTGTTTTGAATCTCTAACTCTATTATTGTCTGCCCCAGGGGTGCAGATATTAACAACTAAACTGTAAACTCCTGGTACTTGCTCGACTTCCGGCAATATTATGGCGCCAGGATAGCTAATTCTTAGCGTGGTTGACTCGAGTTCTATTGCGGCCGATATTTTTCCTTCGTGCACACATTATAAAGTGACCCGAACTGTTGAAATGCACCGCATAATGACAACTGTAAAGTATGGCATCCAAAGCATAAACAGACCAGTAAATCAGATTTGCCATGTGAACAGTCACTAAACCTAGGCACTATAACTGAAAAAACAATGTCTAATATTTTCTCCCCTGAATGCTACTCTGATGGAGGTCCAGGTTATCTTCACCTAATTGCTGATTGATATAATTTGTTACGTGAATAAGGGGTCCTCTAGTATCTGAAACACATTTTGGTGTTTTGAAACACATGTAGCAAGCATCATCTAAATGTGGGGTATTGAAAGACCTAACGCATGTGCGCAACTCCATTTTACGTTCTTTGACAAATTTTAGTGTTTTGAAAAACGAATCAAGCAACAACCAAATGTGGTGTGTCGAAACACCTAAAGCATGTGTGTAACTCTATTTCGAGGGGTTTTGAAATTTTCTTTTTTTACAGTGTAATACCAGGCGGATTTTAGAGGACTTTTGATATGTTTTTCTATGTTGTTTTAAGAACATATGCTGAAATTTTCAGCTTGTTACGAATTTGTTCCGGGTTATTATCTAATAGCCCTGGACTATGTATGTTTCACTTATAGCCCTCCTATCCAAGCTATTGTCACTGAGTCGGGAGCGTTCGAAGGGCCCAGTACTGCTTTTGCGTTCAGCCACAACGTGTCAATGCTTATGGATGGACGCTACAGGATTCTCGGCAAGCTTACAGCCCTTTCGATCTCGCAGGACGGACCAGGACTGGCTGCACTTGCATTGCCTGTCTATCAATTCTAGATGGGACAGGACGTACAAGTGCAGTCACTCACCACTGACTTGATCCCTGACTATGAGCTGCAGCAGGCTGTACATCAAGTAATATATTAACTTTGTACTTCCCGCATGCTTGCAGTCAAATGTACGAAGTGTCTTTATTTTAATTATACATCAGTATTTTTTATCAATACAGCCATGTTGTATGTTTCATATTGCAGCCCATAACTTTAGATAAAATTGAGTATTTCCATATCACTCAAAACTTATATTCTACAAAATCTAACAAATATAAAAACGTAATTATTTAATAACAAAAACTTACACAATTGCATGCTATTAGTTGTGCGCTGCTTTCAATTATTTGTAAGCGCTGAAACAAACTAAATGTCAATGTTTCTCTTATTTTTATCACATTTTTTACTAGGTCGCTTGTAAACAGACTAAATACTACTATAATAAAAAATGATAAGTATCATGAATGCAATTTTCAATAATATTGGTAACAAGTGGTAAAAAAGATGTAGTACATGAGGTGAAATATTAATGCTGTGCATATATTTATATAAAATATACCTTGCGTACATAATTTTGAATCGGATAGAGCACTGGTCATTTGCTCTATATATTTTTCACGTTCTCGCTGATTATTCTCGCAAACTCGCATTCTCGCCCAGAACGCGAGAGTACGAGGGAACGCGGATACGAGGTGAGACGAATCAGCCACCATACATATTATATTACTGTGACATACCCGACTTTTCTGTGAAACTCAATAGCCTAGACCTCCAATGTTTTCACCGAGTCAGCCAATACAATGAATATTATGGGAGGGGGACTTATATAACAATATTTTCACCGAGTTGCCATTCAAAAGGGCTTCCGGTGATGTCACTGCGTTTCACAGAATACAACAGTGACTGATCATAGATAGCTAGTCAAATGCATGTTGACACATGTCGCCAAGCTAACACGAGACGCAATAACAACAACAACATCTGCGACGCTGCCCAGCATTGTTTCAGTCTCTCATGTTTGCTGAAGGCCTGCTGTGGAGTGCCTGTGGGAACATAATTATGGCCGTTTGACCTTGAACTCATGCAGCTTACCACTGTCCACAGTTACTCTCACGTTCTAGAAAATCAATCGAGCATAGGCATATATATATAGTTATAAACATGTTATATAATTCAAAATATATGAGCCCTATATAGCTGAAAATTTCTAAAGCTACATTAATTTTAGTTAAATCAGCTTAGGCCTACTACAACCACCCTGTAGAGACTTCAGTTGTATTCGTTCTCACTCTACCCCTGAATGCGATGAGGCCTTTTCCACCTATTTGAGCACCCCTCTCCACGCGACTCCCAACTGTCGGCCCCTCCCCTAAATTTCAAACTCTGCCCAAAATTGTGAAAGTGGTACATGTAGAACAAATATAGCTTTTATTGTAATAAATATGTTACCCATACATTTCTAATTCAAGTATGTCATAGCATACATATTTTACCATAAATAGAGACACATATAACGTTCTGAATTATTTTCTTGACTTTATATGAGCACATTTAATCTCGAAATTAAGTATTATTTTTCAAAATGAAACCACATATTTTGCGTGCGTTTTCGTTCATAAGTAGATAATTAGGGGGATTATATCGACACAAAATCACAAGAATAAGAGTTTAGCCACTGTTTAAACTGTTTTTGATTTATTAGCTGATGTAATCCCCCGTTTTAGGCTCTAATTATTCAATTTGTAATCAGAGGTGGCAATATTTGACTGTATAATCCAGTTGTACACACTATATAATTGTGTGATAGGCTGTACAAATAACATTTCGCAGATGGCAAGGACACAGTACTGCCTCAACGTTGGACCATTATCATCGACGCTGTCACAACGTTGGAACAGCGTTGGCCAAGGTCTCGCATCGCTTCGCGTATACTGTCACTTGGCTTGATGTTCCCAGGCCAGACGGTGCCGTCTGATTGCCGGCGCGTTGCGATTAGCTTTGATGTCTAAGCTTGGGGGGTGTCGCACGAGAGGCACGTGTGTCCTCCTGGAGTGGGGTCCCAAATAGGTAGACACAGGCTCATATCTGGCAGGGTGTAGTGGGAATAGAAGTACACCCTGCACGCAGGATGACTACAACATGTAACGCTAGCCTATATGTAGATAATAGTTGTAAGCCTTATATAAACCTGAATTATTAGTCGTATATAACTGATGATATTTGATCTAGATCCCTACGTCATGCTGATATTTGGCCTGCTACATAGTGCCGTCACATGATGATAGTCTACGGGGCCCATCAAACACAAGACGTTGAGCCAACGTTGTTTTATTGTTGTACCACTGTCTTCGACGTTGGCTTAGCCTTGAAACAATATTGGTTTAACGTTTCGTGTTTGCTGGGATTGTTGTTATGATTATGCCATCCATGGAGAAGACACAGGTAGGCCTATATGGTCACTCATTATAAAAGGGCGTGGTCAGTAAGAATACTCAACCCATTGCTGAGTTATTGTTGATCCAACAGTGGGCCAGTTGCAAACACGAATGCGTGGTGCATTAAAACAGCAATGGGTCAACGGCTTGTTTGTACCGAGTTGTAATTGCCTGAGCGTGGGCTACATGTAGGTGTGTATACGACCGTGGATATGTATACAAGGTCGTCTGCGTACAAAGCGCGCACTTACAGCCTACATAGCATCCTGCGGACACTCATATTGTTTTGGATGTGACTTTAAGCCTCAACAGCAGATGATAAAAAGCGACCACCTGGAAGTTGAAGCCACATAAATCCTGCTGACAGTGTACATGTAATAATATTACCAGTCATCTGTCGACAGAGTCGCAATATTGCTGATTTGGCAGTAAACCAAACACAATGGATACACAGCACAAGAAAGTGCACATAGCTGTTATTGTCATAACACCATGCGTATTAGCTGTCACTCTGGTGTTCAACTATTTGGCAGCAGCGGGAAATGACAATGGTAAGTAATCAGTGGTAATGATTGTGCGGATGCCTATTCGCATACAAGTTTTTTGGACTGAGAAAATAGAAAGTAATGCCGTTTATTTTCATTTCGTGTGAACCTAGGTTGTTATGTGTAGGCCCCTATCAGCCTGTAGGTCTATTTCATATTTCATTCCATATTATTGACACCACGAGGTCTCTATCATGATAACTACACCTAATTTTCTGTGGTTTAACCCTCAGGCTCCTTCGAAAATGACAAAACTATAATTATTAGAGCTATTCTATTACCATGATTAAATTTATTTTGTGTCCTATAATTTAGTGGAAAGAGGGGTACTGTATGTAGGAAACGGTTGACATTTCTGTACACCAATCCATATGGGCATGTGCAATATAACGTTTCAGGTTATTAGCTTTTGTCTTTGAGAAGTGTTTAGAAATAATAATATTCACGATTATATTTGTGGTTAAGTCTATAATAAAAGATTATCAGCACATTAAGTACCACATTTTAAATATGTTAAAGATAAAATGTGACATCAACCAACAAGATTTACAAAGAGCTGACTTCCAAGTTGTCAAATCTGAATAATTTTCACTGACTTGGAGTTGTGAGTCGCGTCAGCGAGACACAACTTTAGGTGGGTGAAAATTCAAATTGAATAATTTGGCGGTTAAAGGGTTAAATTACTATTATTGAGATCGATTAAATCACTGTTATTGGGACCTAAACGTGCTTAAACACCTGTTTGGTCAGAGAATAACAAATGTAAATAATTTTCAGCCATTTAAAGTGGGTGAAAATTTGAATTATGAAATGGCTACTCGTTAAAAATGTACTGAACTCGTTACCTGATTGGTTTTCCTTCCAGGACTTTTTCACAACCGCACAGGAGACATATCCAACTACTACTACCTGGAGATCACCCCCGCTGGCTGGACCTTCTCCATCTGGGGGGTCATATACCTCTGGCAGCTGCTCTGGATCGGTTATGCGCTGTCCACCATTTGCAGAAAATCTTCTTATGGCTACATTTACCTGATGCCAGGACATATCCCATTGTCCACGTATCTGGAATACTGGGTGAATCTCATCTGCAACGTCACCTGGCTATTGCTATGGGATAGGTAACTATTTATTATGCTATGGCGAATATTGTGGGTTATGTAGGTAATTATCAAAGATGTATACCTTTTATTCTTTGCTATTTATCATATCGAGCCCTGGGATATTTAACTGTTTATGAGATGTAATGGTTGACACTTCCTTTTATTTTTCTAGTGCACAAATGTTTACCCCGTATACTTTTACATCCAGCATAACAAATGATTAAGTAAACAAGTAACTAAAATTATGGCTTTAATTGACGTCACTTTTTGACTGGTAAAGCTATGCAGGTGGTGTGGTTGGGCATGCATATTCAAGTGCAAAGTGACAGAAGTTACATTAATTTTGAGATTCGTACCCACTGTAAAGTTAACTATTATGTTTAAAGACCTGTGTTTTATACATTTTGTATATATATATATATATCTTTAGGCCCTCTTATCAAGTTTATAGAAATCTTAACTTGATTGATTTTCCCCACTTAACGTTCCCTTAGTCATGTTAGTGCATTTTAAGTGATGTCTGATCTTTAAATGTAAAACGCTTGTTTCTTTAAGTGATCGTCCACTACTGTTTGCCTTTTGTACGTAAACATCGCCGTAGACATATATTAATCACTACTATGCTTATTTGTCTGTCAGATTTCTCCCAGAGTACGCACTGATACCTATATCTCTTTGTGCCTTCACGGGGTACATCTGTCTGGCTATCACCTGCAGATCTCTTTACAATTCGGCAGCGGTGCTAACCAGAATGGGACTGTCGAAGGAGATCTGGCTGACTATAGGTTTGCTCCATAACGGACTTGGCATCTACTCTGCCTGGTTCTCCATAGCCACTTTACCCAACTTGGGTGTCGTCCTCACCTACACGTATGTACACTGCACCGCAAAGTCAAACAACAGTAACTTGAAAAGTAAGCAGTTACTGATTGTTCCCTCTGCATATCATCACAGGGATTAGGCCTACATGTTTACTCCCCCCCCCCCTCAGCCCCTTCTGAATATCAACCTGCTTATAGACAAACTTGTATGAACCCCTGGTCGACCCACACTGACTCGATGATATATCGGTTTCAGACCAGTTTGAAACTAATAATATGCCACTAATCTGGTAGTATATTTTGTGTAAATTGTACATTGAATCGAATAATTACATTAATTTTTCATAAAAGATATACATATTTCTCGTCATTGGCAGCTCCAAAAGGCATAGAAGTTTTTACATAAGTAGGCCTACAGATTCTCAATCAAAATCTTCGGTGTGAAATTATTGTTGGTCAGTTTAATAAACATGCTAAATCTATCAGTCAGGCAAACCGGTTAAATTTAGTATCCTAAAAAAAGTTCGCCTTTTATCCTGCGCTTAGAAATCTTAATATTTATGGCTGCCGATGGTTGACACCCAAAATGCCCACGAAAAAAAAAGAATGCCACAAATAGTATACCCTTGGAGCTAAAGGGCCGAATTATTCTCCGGTCACACCTTGAGCATAAGCCTAATAATAATGTTAGATATCTTTACATCATCTTGTTCGAGGCCGATGCCGGCCTTCCCACCTATGACTCAACAGGTGTAACCGTACCAGTGGTGTTCATTAGCGTTGTTCACACCAGTGACTTGCAATGGATTTTTGTTAATTCGGAAAGGGTGGGGTACATGACACGCGATGCCAAGTGTCTGATGTACATGGGGAAGCGTCCTACTGCCTGTATTTTATTGATTGGACTTTTTTTAGTACAAGTACATGTGTATAAAATATACATGAATAAAACTATGCATATCGAGGTGATTAACGACAGGTGTCCAGCACCTATACCATGATACACGAGGCCACTTCCCTTAATGTAAGAAACAAACTGTTTATATACTTTTTACATGTTTTAACAATTTGACTGAAGTAATGCTTGAAGCAAACAATGCTTGAAGTAAAACATCAATTAAAAATAGGCATATATTATTATAATGACTAGGTTGTAGAATCCAATCTGAAATGAGTGGCCGACGAAATAAAGCAAGGTTTCCCATGAAAAGTCAAAGACTATGCGGACGCTATGATAATTGCCTTCATGAGCAATACTTCCACACGCTTGCACTTGTGGGCTGAACAAATGCATGATCACAGGAATATCACAATAGTTCATATGACTGACAGCAGTAGCCTGAACGCATGCCATTCAAACTTCTGACCAAAAGAGAAGCTCTCAATCAACTGAAATATCGAGATGATTCGCTAACCAACTTAGCCAAGTTTAGGGCTGTTGAAATCGTTTGAAGATATATTCCTACTTTTCAAGCAACGATTTGAATATAGGGATTTTCATCCACTTGAAACTGCGGTTTGTGTTTGTGAAGTGGGAGAAATTATTCAGATTTAAAAAAAAATATATGAATTATTTTTAAATGTTTAGTCCCTACTGATCGAAGTTTTAGCTCATCCTGCCTTTAGGTCTTGGGTGAGCTTATGTCATCGTATTTCGTCTGTCGCCCGTCGTCTGTTCACAGTTCACAAGGAATGTTTCTCCTCCCTCAATTCTTATCCGATTTCAATCTTGTTGGGTAAGTAAGGTTGAGCTTCTGTGTCTTTGAAACTCTGGTTTATTTAAATCACTAATTAAAAAGAGTAAATATGTTGAAGTTGTAGTCGTTGGGTTGATTTATGTGGTGATTGAATTTGTTTTCAGATCAGCCTCGTTGCCTCAGGAAGTGTCATCCATGGTGGCCCTGTGTGTGCTGGCTTTGGAGCTGGGACTCTGGTTCATTCTGGATATTTTTCTCCTTGATCGATACGTACGGTATATGGTCACCCCATACTTGGTGTTTGTGGTGGCGCTGTCCGGCAGCATTGACAAGAACTGGGACAAGACCAGCCCTAATTCTGTCTTCACTGCCTTCCTGCTCGCCCTGGCCTGCCTTCTCATCATAGTCAAAGTGATCACCATGCTGGCAAGACATACCCAGCGTCCCCTCTATCAGGAAACATTCAAACCAAGTAAAGATTATGGCACCAAGAAAAGGCGCTGACGTAATTTAGATGAAGTAGAATTAGAATTGTAGGCCTACTGCTCTGCAAAACCAAACTGCCGTAACTGCTTACTTTAAAATCAAACAGTTACTGTTGACTTGTAACTATTAATACTATTACCACAATTATCATTACTACATATAAGCGTACTGTTACTCTTGCCACTCTTACTAGCACCGTTATTACTATTATTTCTACCATCACTATTATCACTACCTTACTAAAAAATAGGGTGCTGGTACTATTACTACTATTATCATTAATTATAATAGTACCATTAATATTACCACTTCTTCTGCTGTTACTTTGACTATTATCGGTATTACCACTCTTACTGCTACTGTTGCTAATATTATCACCACAACTATTACTGCTACAGCTACTGCTACTACTTCTAGTAGCCCAACCACTACTGCCACTGCTGCCACATCTAATACTGCTACCACTACTCCTTCTAGCACCACTACTTACAGTAGGCCTACTGTTACTGATAATACTGGTATACTTGTTTAGCCATAACTAGTACAAACGTAAAAACACTATTATTATTATTATTATTATTATTATTATTATTATTATTATTATTATTATTATTATTATTATTATTATTATTATTATTATTATTATTATTATTATTATTATTATTATTATTATTGTTATTATTATTATTATTATTATTATTATTATTATTATTATTATTATTATTATTATTATGAACTTTGGTAATGTTTTTACCAGAAAGACAATTTTAAATGATTATGTTTGTGTCCATCTTTTACTTTCAGCCACAGATATTAGCCGAGCCTACCATGATGTCTCAACAAGTGAAAAATGATGCTGACATGCGTACCCTTGGTTGGTGCTTCTTCCACGGTTTTGGAGCGGCAACATGAATGACACGTGTTTAAATCGTTTTGGGGGAGCCAATCAATACAACTCGATTGTCTGCACACAATGCACAGACTTATGCTTCACCAACGTCAGCGTCTTCGCATATCTAATTCTATTGCTCACAGAATTCGTACTATACCTAATGTTGTACCTAGTCTTTGGTGCAGGACAGTGTTAATCGTTGTAATTAATGTAGCTCTGTCACCTGTCGGTCCATAAATGAGATACGTAAATCAAATTATGTCACGAATGACAATTATTGTCAAAGTGGTGTATTATATCAAGAGTTAAAGCAGCCCCTTGGGATGACTTCAATTTTCGTTTTTAGTTTTGAAATTAAGTATTGTATTCCCAAGATCAAGATTTTATTTTTTTCAGAGTTTTTTGATTTTTAAAAATATTTCTTATTAATATTTCTATGAAACCGCTTAAAACCCAAACAAACTTTTTGCATACCTAAACACATGCTGAAGGACGATTGAATGTTCCTACAGCACTGGGCCGTCGGCCCAGCGTTGGGCAGACAATCAGTGTTGCAGGTGTATCACTTCATGTCCTGACTATAAGACACCAATCAGACACCAATTAGCGGCAATTGCTTTGATCTTCTCGGCCAAGACGTGGGAATATGTGGTGTGAAGTGCTGTATATTGCTGACTTGTTTTGTTTACATGGCAATATACGAACTGGGAATATAACTATCTCACCCTTTTCCGCTGCTTTAAAATTGTTTTTTGACTTTTTTGTATTTTTAGTTCAGATCAGTAGGCTATATAGCTTCATATAAGTTAAATTTTCAAAATTGACAACATTGAAAATGACTCATCCAAAGGGGTACCTTTAAGATATAAGTAAAGCATTCTGGTTACCAACTGAAAATTGTTGATCCAACATTGTATAAATGTTTTGTGTTTATTGCATTATTTCCTAATTGTCGACCTGCGCCATCCGTAAGCTGACCAACATGATTTCTTTCCAGATAATTTCACATTGTAATATATATATTTTGTCTGATCCTCCTCCATTAGCCCATATTGTATGTACTTACCAGGAGATACTGTGCCACATATTCGGCCAATGTTTGCTTAATGTTGGGTTAGCGTCGCAGATGGTGAGGCAACGTTAAACTACCATTGGTTCTACATCTCGTATTGTATGAGTAAGCATGATATGTTGTGAAAAGCCGCCATGCACTTGTAATATCGGATTGATTTAGCTGATTGATTTACACAATAAAATTATATCATCACTTTTACTATTTTGTACAATTATCATTTTCACATATTAGTAAAGAGTGAATGAATATTGTTTCACGTCGCTTTCTGCACAATCATGGCAATATCGCGGCAGAAGGTATCCCGAAGTTAGGACTATGCCTAGCACTGAACGACCTACGGCGCTGAATTGAGTGGAGCAGCTGTCCTGCCGCAGACAATAACGATGCTCAGTTCGGCTTCAAAATCGCACTTGACCGACTACACTACAAAGTAGGCGTCTTCAGCACCATATTGGCCGCTTATGTGAAGATTTTTGGTGGTTAAAAAGAGAAAAGTATGTTGATATTTAGGTTATTTATCCGAATCTATACTTGATATCTCCCAAGTTATTTCAGTTGGAGTGCGGTGTCAAGACGAGACTTTGTGAGATTGGTAATATAGTCAGGTAAACAGGTAAAAGAGTCAAACGGTGACGTCATCACGCTTGTCATTTGCGGTCCGACGCACGTGTTTTCGTGTTTATCAACAGCTTCAAGCGGTTCTGAGCATTTTCCTCATGTCGCACTGGCAAAGATTGATACAAAATATATCGCCGTGAATTGTAGTTGTATTTTACTTAAATTCAGGTCCGATATGTCACATATCAGCTCAAGAATCACAGGGCTGTAATTAAATGTATCTATTAGGCTTGGTCCAAAGGAGGTTGGAAGCGAGGTCACGTGACCACATTTTCGGGTCATATTATCGACGGGCGAGTTGCGGAATCATTCGTAAACAACGTCAGCAGACAAGAAACATCTCCTGTCATATTTAACGGACTAGTTTCTAATACAACTTCGGCGGCCGAAACCACATAAAAATAATTCTAGCGAACATCTAATGAAAATAGTCTTAATCGTTTTCCCTTTAATATCGCTCACTTGATTCCCTTATTATCATCAACCGACCCGGTCATAAACTCCTAAATGTACCCCATACTCTGGGCATGTGCAGTCGCAGACGAATTCTCCTGACATAGATGTCTTTCATGTCGCACCGGCAAAGATTGATGCCAAATAAATCGCCGTGAATTGTAGTTGTATTTTACCTAAATTCATGTCCAATATGTTACATATCAACATATGAATCACATAAATGTAAGTTAATATATTTATTATAGACAAGATGATGTTAGATTGGTCATAGCTCATCAGATTGAGTCCAGAGTAGTACTATCGGAAGGCCCGGGCAACTCCATTCAGGGCTAGCTTTCCACAAACAAACACAAAACATCGCTATATATAACCAACTTCATGTTTTCAAAAAAATATGTTTTTAAGAGAAAGATAGAGGTTTTTGGGTGCCAAAATGACCATTAACATTCCGTCTTTCACCTCAGAGGATTTCGAAAGTACTAGAATGTATAGAACAATCACCAACAAGCGTTGTGTTCAACAGGAATTTGTGCAACCGTATCCCAGTCAAACACATCTTAAATGTCGTATTTCTTCTTTTTGACATGGTAGTCAATAATTAGAAATCAGGAATATTGTCTTTATATCTAGCCTAACTGGTGAATGCGCAGCACAAAATAAAGCTAAAATAAAATCACCGATTTTTTGATGATTTTAGACCTGGGCATGTTCCTTTAATAAGTATGAACTAAAACATTATAATGACATTTTATTAACAAAGAAAGCCAGCAATAGCTATAAATATATCTATTGTCATTCCAGATAAAAAAATGTACGTAATAACGACATTGATGGCGGATAAAATAATCATTTATCTTATAGATAATCATGATAAGTAGCTTTTCACGAAGGACATGGCACTAACACAACAATATTACAACTTGCTTTTAATTACTGATTAATTTATACCACCTTCACTCACGACATAGTTAAAAACACATAATCGGAGTTATATAGCCTACTGATCCTAATTTAAAAAAAATCGAAAAAAATTAAAGCACTGACTATTTCTATTACCAAGTTTTACAGATGGCCTGAATAATTTTATGACAGGCCAGAATAATTTCATGACACAATCGCAAAACGATGTTACCATGGCTATCCCACGGAAAATTTGGTTGTAAACCAAACCCAATATATTCGCGAGTTCTGGGTCTCCAGCAGTCACAGCATATTGATCTACATAATGTCGTCTACTTCAATATAAGCAGCACCAGTGCCTCGTAGTTTAGCAGATAAGGTAACCTATTGTGCATTTTATGATTAAAGCATGGAATTTCTACCACTTGTAGAACATATCCTAAGGGTCATTTTTAGATGTGCAGGTAAACTGGATTTGACCTTTGGTGACCCTTAGAGGTCATTGACCTCGAAAGGTCAAAATATTTACTAGCAAAACCAAAAAGTAGTGAAAATTGTATATTACAATGTCTATGATTTGTTTCTGTGTCGTAAAATTGTGTCAAATACTCGAAGAGACTAGCTGCTTTGAATTATAAACATAACACCAAGGTCATATCAAGCTCACACCAAGGTCATATAAAGGTCAAACTGCAGAAAATAGTTAAAATGTCCACTTTTTATCAATTCCTACGCTCTTGTTGTGCAGTAATTTATCACAAAGGACTGGTTTTGACATATTATTCGTCCTATGTATTTTCCACACACATTTTAGGATATTAAGGGCAACATCAACATTGGGAAGGAGGCTACAATGTAGGTATTTAACTTATTACCCTCCTTCCTCAATATTTAGGTGAACGGGCCAAATTACAATTATGCAGCATAGTAAAATATTAGCTTGGGCTCCTATAGCAAACTATTGATAAATAATTTGGTTATGAAGTTTGACATGGTGTGGGGTTGTGTTTTACTGGAGTACCATCCGAAAGCAATTTGAAAGTCATGTCAAGGTCATTTCAAGGTCGAACTGGCAGAAACTGCTACCATGATCACATGTCTTCTTCAGAGCTTTTCCCATTTCTTTTTCAAACGTGTCTTCACTTAAAGGAGCCAGAGCTTCAGTCTGGTGGCATGTATACAATTTTTCTAGAATCACATCTATCTACATCAACCTAACTTTATGCATGTGAGCCATATCTGATAATTTAAAGACAGCTCAGTTTTATCATCGTGATTTCCATCATTGTAATTGGTTTTAGGCCTATCGGTTATATATTTACTAGTCTTCATGTAGCAATCATGTATTCTTCAATAAGTTTGGTCAAAAAAGCAGTGTCTTCCAATTCGCGACCACATTAGTATTGGCAGCTGGCTGACGGATGGCTGGCGGCTGACTGAAGGTTGGTTGGCTGGATAGCTGGCTAGCTGGTTTAAGGCTGGCTGGCTGTCTGGCTGGTGGGCTTGAAGAATATTTGGCAATTTTCTTAACTTTTTTACCCTAACGGAAGTTAGTAAAGGCTTATACATTTTGGTAAAGTTTTACAAATACAGCTGGCGGATGTCTGGCGGCAGCCGGCTCGCGGCTGGCTGGCGGTTGGCTCGAGGCTGGCTGGCGCTGGCTGGTAGGCGGCTGGTTGGCTGGCTGGATGCTGGCGGCTGGCTGGCTGGTGGCTGGCTAACGGCTGGCTGGCGACTGGCTGGTGGTTGGCTCGAGGCTGGCTGCGCTGGCTGGTAGGCGGTTGCTTGGTTGTCTGGCTGGCAAGCTTTAAAAATATTTGGCAATTTTCTTTATTTTTTTACACTAACAGAAGTTAGTAAAGGCTTACACATTTCGATAAAGTTTTATAAATAAAGCTGGCGGCTGGCTGGCGGCAGACTGGCGGCTGGCTGGCGGCTGGCTGGCGACTGGCTGGCGGCTGGCTAACGGCTGGCTAATGGCTGGCTGGCGGCTGGCTGGCGCTGGCTGGTAGGCGGCTGGCTGGCTGGATGCTGGGTCGATGGCGAGCTTTAAGAATGTATCGCAATTTTTTTTTCACCCTCTTCAATATATCTTTATCATGCGATTCTAGATTTACCTGTGAATAAAAAAAGCGTTTTTTTTAAAACGTTAACAAATAATCACTTTTGTTGTTGGGATTATTCAAAGCACTGTTGTACAAACCAGAAGTTAGTAAAGGCCTACTTTTTTGGCGGATGGCTGGCGGCTGGCTGGTGGCTGACTGAAGGCTAGTTGGCTGGATAGCTGGCTGGCTGGTTCAAGGCTGGCTGGCTGACTGGCTGTCTGGCTGACGGGCTTTAAGAATATTTGGCAATTTTCTTCATTTTTTACCCTAACGGAAGTTAGTAAAGGCTTATACATTTAGATAATGTTTAAAAAATAAAGCTGGCGGCTGGCTGGCGGCTGACTGGCGGCTGGCTTGCGGCTGGCTGGCGTCTGGCTGGCGGCTGACTGGCGACTGGCTGGCGGCTGGCTGGCGGCTTGCTAACAGCTGGCTGGCGGCTGGCTGGAAGGCGGCTTGTTGGCTGGCTGGATGCTGGCTGGCTGGCGAGCTTTAAGAAATGTATCGCACTTTTTTTCCACCCTCTTCAAGACATCTTTATCATGCGATTTTAGATATAGAATTTACATGTGAATAAAAAATGCGTTAATATAAAAACGATGGCGGTTGGCTCAAGGCTGGCTGGCGCTGGCTGGTAGGCGGCTGGTTGGCTGGCTGGATGCTGGCTGGCTGGCTGGCGAGCTTTAAGAATGTATCGTAATTTTTTTTCACCCTCTTCAAGATATCTTTATCATGCGATTTTAGATATACAATTTACATGTGAATAAAAAATGCGTTATTTTAAAAACGTGAACAAATAATGACTTTTGTTGTTGGGATTATCCAAAGCACTGTTGTACAAAGCCAGAAGTTAGTAAAGGCTTACTTTTTTGGCGGCTGGCTGGCGACTTGCTGGCGGCTGACGTAAGGCTGGTTGGCTGGATAGCTGGATGGCTGGTTCAATGCTGGCGGCTGGCTGGCTGGCTGACATGCTTTAAGAATGTATCGCAATTTTTTTTTCACTTTCTTCAAGACATCTTTATCATGCGATTTCAGATATACAATTTCAGGTGAATAGAAAATGAGTTATTATAAAAACGTTAATCACTTTTGTTCTTGGGATTATTCAAAGCACTATTGTACAAAGCCAGAAGTTAGGGAAGGCTTACTTTTTTGGCGGCTGGTTGTCGGCTGGCTTGCGGCTGGCGACTGGCTGGCGGCTGGTTGGCGGCTGGCTGGCGGCTGGCTATCGGCTGGCTGGCGGCTGGCTAACGGCTGGCTGGTAGGCGGCTGGTTGGCTGGCTGGATGTTGGCTGGCTGGCTGGCGAGCTTTAAGAATGTATCGCAATTTTTTTTTCACCCTTTTCAAGACATCTTTATCATGCGATTTTAGATATACAATTTACATGTGAATAAAAAATGCGTTATTATAAAAACTTTAACAATTAATCACTTTTGTTGTTGGAATTATTCAAAGCACTGTTATACAAAGCCAGAAGTTAGTAAAGGCTTACTTTTTTGGCGGCTGGCTGGCGGCTGGCTGGTGGCTGGCTGGCGGCTGACTGAAGGCTGGCTGGCTGGATAGCTGGCTGGCTGGTTGAAGGCTGGCTGGCTTTCTGGCTGGCGTGCTTCAAGAATATTTGGCAATTTTCTCTATTTTGTCTCCCTAACGGAAGTTAGTAAAGGCTTATACATTTCGATAAAGTTTTACAAATACAGCTGGCGGCTGGCTGGCGGCAGACTGGCGGCTGGCTGGCGGCTTGCTTGCGGCTGGCTGGCGGCTAGCTGGCAGCTGGCTGGCGGCTGGCTGGCGGCTTGCTAACGGCCGTCTCGCGGCTGCCTGGCGGTTGGCTCGTGGCTGGCTGGCGCTGGCTGGTAGGCGACTGGTTGACTGGCTGGATGCTGGCGGCTGGATGGCGGCTGGCTGTTGGCTGGCTGGCGGCTGGCTGTCGGGTGGCTCGAGGCTGGCTGGCGCTGGCTGGTAGACGGCTGGTTGGCTGGCTGGTAGGCGGCTGGTTGGCTGGCTGGATGCTGGCTGGCTGGCTGGCGAGCTTTAAGAATGTATCGCAATTTTTTTTTTCACCCTCTTCAAGACATCTGTATCATGCGATTTTAGATATACAATTTACATGTGAATAAAAAATGTGTTATTATAAAAATGTTAATCACTTTTGTTCTTGGGATTATTCAAAGCACTGTTGCACAAAGCCAGAAGTCAGTAAAGGCTTACTTTTTTGGCGGCTGGCTGGTGGCTGGCTGGCGGCTGACTGAAGGCCGGTTGGCTGTATAGCTGGCTGGGAGGTCGAAGGCTGGCTGGCTGGCTGGCTGGCGGGCTTTAGAAATATTTGGCATTTTTCTTTATATTTTTACCCTAACGGAAGTTAGTAAAGGCGTATACATTTCGATAAAGTTTTACAAATAAACCTGGCGGCTGGCTGGCGGCTGGATGGCGGCAGACTGGCAGATGGCTGGCGGCTAGATTGCGGCTGGCTTGCAGCTGGCTGGCGGCTGGCTGGCGGCTGGCTAACGGCTGGCTCGCGGCTGCCTGGCGGTTGGCTCGAGGCTGGCTGGCGCTGGCTGGTAGGCGGCTGGTTGGCTGGTTGGATGCTGGTGACTGGCTGGTGGCTGGCTAACGGCTGGCTGGCGGCTGGCTGGCGGTTGGCACGAGGCTGGCACGCGCTGGCTGGTAGGAGGCTGGTTGGCTGGCTGGATGCTGGCTGGCTGGCCGACATGCTTTGAGAATGTATCACAATTTTTTTTCAACCTCTTCAAGACATCTTTATCATGCGACTTTAGATATACAATTTACATGTGAATAAAAAATGAGTTAATATAAAAACGTTAATTACTTTTGTTGTTGGGATTATTCAAAGCACTATTGTACAAAACCAGAAGTTAGGGAAGGCTTTTTTTTTTGGCGGCTGGCTGTCGGCTGGCTTGCGGCTGGCGGCTGGCTGCCGGCTGGCTGGCGGCTGGCTAATGGCTGGCTGGCGGCTGGCTAACGGCTGGCTGACGGCTGGCTGGTATTGGCTGGTTGGCTGGATGGATGCTGGCTGGCTGGCGAGCTTTGGGAATGTATCGCAATTTTTTTTCTCACCCTATTCAAGACATCTTTATCATGCGATTTTAGATATACAATTTAGATGTGAATAAAAAATGCGTTATTATAAAAACGTTAACAAATAATCACTTTTGTTGTTGGGATTATTCAAAACCGCTGGTAGGCGGCTGGTTTGTTGGCTGGATGCTGGCTGGCTGGCTGCCGAGCTTTAAGAATGTATCGCAATTTTTTTTTCACCCAAGAAAATCTTCAAGACATATTTATCATGCGATTTTAGGTATACAATTTACATGTGAATAAAAAATGCGTTATCATAAAAACGTTAACAAATAATCACTTTTTTTGTTGGGATTATTCAAAGCATGTTGTTACACAAAGCCAGAAGTTAGTAAAGGCTTACTTTTTTGGCGGCTGGCTGGCGGCTGACTGAAGGCTGGTTGGCTGGATAGCCGGCTGGCTGGTTGAAGGCTGGCTGGCTTTCTGGCTGGCGGGCTTTAAGAATACTTTGCAATTTTCTCTATTTTTTTACCCTGACGGAAGTTAGTAAAGGCTTATACATTTTGGTAAAGTTTTACAAATACAGCTGGCGGCTGGCTGGCGACAGAATGGCGGCTGACTGGCGGCTGGCTGGCGTCTGGCTGGCGGCTGACTGGCGACTGGCTGGCGGCTGGCTGGCGGCTTGCTAACAGCTGGCTGGCGGCTGGCTGGAAGGCGGCTTGTTGGCTGGCTGGATGCTGGCTGGCTGGCGAGCTTTAAGAAATGTATCGCACTTTTTTTCCACCCTCTTCAAGACATCTTTATCATGCGATTTTAGATATAGAATTTACATGTGAATAAAAAATGCGTTAATATAAAAACGATGGCGGTTGGCTCAAGGCTGGCTGGCGCTGGCTGGTAGGCGGCTGGTTGGCTGGCTGGATGCTGGCTGGCTGGCTGGCGAGCTTTAAGAATGTATCGTAATTTTTTTTTCACCCTCTTCAAGATATCTTTATCATGCGATTTTAGATATACAATTTACATGTGAATAAAAAATGCGTTATTTTAAAAACGTGAACAAATAATGACTTTTGTTGTTGGGATTATCCAAAGCACTGTTGTACAAAGCCAGAAGTTAGTAAAGGCTTACTTTTTTGGCGGCTGGCTGGCGACTTGCTGGCGGCTGACGTAAGGCTGGTTGGCTGGATAGCTGGATGGCTGGTTCAATGCTGGCGGCTGGCTGGCTGGCTGACATGCTTTAAGAATGTATCGCAATTTTTTTTTCACTTTCTTCAAGACATCTTTATCATGCGATTTCAGATATACAATTTCAGGTGAATAGAAAATGAGTTATTATAAAAACGTTAATCACTTTTGTTCTTGGGATTATTCAAAGCACTATTGTACAAAGCCAGAAGTTAGGGAAGGCTTACTTTTTTGGCGGCTGGTTGTCGGCTGGCTTGCGGCTGGCGACTGGCTGGCGGCTGGTTGGCGGCTGGCTGGCGGCTGGCTATCGGCTGGCTGGCGGCTGGCTAACGGCTGGCTGGTAGGCGGCTGGTTGGCTGGCTGGATGTTGGCTGGCTGGCTGGCGAGCTTTAAGAATGTATCGCAATTTTTTTTTCACCCTTTTCAAGACATCTTTATCATGCGATTTTAGATATACAATTTACATGTGAATACAAAATGCGTTATTATAAAAACTTTAACAATTAATCACTTTTGTTGTTGGAATTATTCAAAGCACTGTTATACAAAGCCAGAAGTTAGTAAAGGCTTACTTTTTTGGCGGCTGGCTGGCGGCTGGCTGGTGGCTGGCTGGCGGCTGACTGAAGGCTGGCTGGCTGGATAGCTGGCTGGCTGGTTGAAGGCTGGCTGGCTTTCTGGCTGGCGTGCTTCAAGAATATTTGGCAATTTTCTCTATTTTGTCTCCCTAACGGAAGTTAGTAAAGGCTTATACATTTCGATAAAGTTTTACAAATACAGCTGGCGGCTGGCTGGCGGCAGACTGGCGGCTGGCTGGCGGCTTGCTTGCGGCTGGCTGGCGGCTAGCTGGCAGCTGGCTGGCGGCTGGCTGGCGGCTTGCTAACGGCCGTCTCGCGGCTGCCTGGCGGTTGGCTCGTGGCTGGCTGGCGCTGGCTGGTAGGCGACTGGTTGACTGGCTGGATGCTGGCGGCTGGATGGCGGCTGGCTGTTGGCTGGCTGGCGGCTGGCTGTCGGGTGGCTCGAGGCTGGCTGGCGCTGGCTGGTAGACGGCTGGTTGGCTGGCTGGTAGGCGGCTGGTTGGCTGGCTGGATGCTGGCTGGCTGGCTGGCGAGCTTTAAGAATGTATCGCAATTTTTTTTTTCACCCTCTTCAAGACATCTGTATCATGCGATTTTAGATATACAATTTACATGTGAATAAAAAATGTGTTATTATAAAAATGTTAATCACTTTTGTTCTTGGGATTATTCAAAGCACTGTTGCACAAAGCCAGAAGTCAGTAAAGGCTTACTTTTTTGGCGGCTGGCTGGTGGCTGGCTGGCGGCTGACTGAAGGCCGGTTGGCTGTATAGCTGGCTGGGAGGTCGAAGGCTGGCTGGCTGGCTGGCTGGCGGGCTTTAGAAATATTTGGCATTTTTCTTTATATTTTTACCCTAACGGAAGTTAGTAAAGGCGTATACATTTCGATAAAGTTTTACAAATAAACCTGGCGGCTGGCTGGCGGCTGGATGGCGGCAGACTGGCAGATGGCTGGCGGCTAGATTGCGGCTGGCTTGCAGCTGGCTGGCGGCTGGCTGGCGGCTGGCTAACGGCTGGCTCGCGGCTGCCTGGCGGTTGGCTCGAGGCTGGCTGGCGCTGGCTGGTAGGCGGCTGGTTGGCTGGTTGGATGCTGGTGACTGGCTGGTGGCTGGCTAACGGCTGGCTGGCGGCTGGCTGGCGGTTGGCACGAGGCTGGCACGCGCTGGCTGGTAGGAGGCTGGTTGGCTGGCTGGATGCTGGCTGGCTGGCCGACATGCTTTGAGAATGTATCACAATTTTTTTTCAACCTCTTCAAGACATCTTTATCATGCGACTTTAGATATACAATTTACATGTGAATAGAAAATGAGTTAATATAAAAACGTTAATTACTTTTGTTGTTGGGATTATTCAAAGCACTATTGTACAAAACCAGAAGTTAGGGAAGGCTTTTTTTTTTGGCGGCTGGCTGTCGGCTGGCTTGCGGCTGGCGGCTGGCTGCCGGCTGGCTGGCGGCTGGCTAATGGCTGGCTGGCGGCTGGCTAACGGCTGGCTGACGGCTGGCTGGTATTGGCTAGTTGGCTGGATGGATGCTGGCTGGCTGGCGAGCTTTGGGAATGTATCGCAATTTTTTTTCTCACCCTATTCAAGACATCTTTATCATGCGATTTTAGATATACAATTTAGATGTGAATAAAAAATGCGTTATTATAAAAACGCTAACAAATAATCACTTTTGTTGTTGGGATTATTCAAAACCGCTGGTAGGCGGCTGGTTTGTTGGCTGGATGCTGGCTGGCTGGCTGCCGAGCTTTAAGAATGTATCGCAATTTTTTTTTCACCCAAGAAAATCTTCAAGACATATTTATCATGCGATTTTAGGTATACAATTTACATGTGAATAAAAAATGCGTTATCATAAAAACGTTAACAAATAATCACTTTTTTTGTTGGGATTATTCAAAGCATGTTGTTACACAAAGCCAGAAGTTAGTAAAGGCTTACTTTTTTGGCGGCTGGCTGGCGGCTGACTGAAGGCTGGTTGGCTGGATAGCCGGCTGGCTGGTTGAAGGCTGGCTGGCTTTCTGGCTGGCGGGCTTTAAGAATACTTTGCAATTTTCTCTATTTTTTTACCCTGACGGAAGTTAGTAAAGGCTTATACATTTTGGTAAAGTTTTACAAATACAGCTGGCGGCTGGCTGGCGACAGAATGGCGGCTGACTGGCGGCTGGCTGGCGGCTGGGTTGCGGCTGGCTTGCGGCTGGCTGGCGGCTGGCTGGCGGCTGGCTAACGGCTGGCTCGCGGCTGGCTGGCGGTTAGCTCGAGGCTGGCTGGCGCTGGCTGGTAGGCGGCTGGTTGGCTGGCTGGATGCTGGCTGGCTGGCAAGTTTTAAGAATGTATCACAATTTTTTTTCACTCTCTTCAAGACATCTTTATCATGCGATTTTAGATATACAATTTACATGTGAATAAAAAATGCGTTAACGGCCGGCTCGCGGCTGCCTGGCGGTTGTCTCGAGGCTGGCTGGCGCTGGCTGGTAGGAGGCTGGTTGGCTGGCTGACATGCTTTAAGAATGTATCGCAGTATTTTTTAAACCCTCTTCAAGACATCTTTATCATGCGATTATAGATATACAATTTCAGGTGAATAGGAAATGAGTTATTAGAAAAACGTTAATTACTTTTGTTGTTGGGATTATTCAAAGCACTATTGTACAAAGCCAGAAGTTAGGGAAGGCTTACTTTTTTGGCGGCTGACTGTCGGCTGGCTTGCGGCTGGCGGCTGGCTGGCGGCTGGCTGACGGCTGGCTGGCTGGCGGCTGGCTGGCGGCTGGCTGGCGGCTGGCTAACGGCTGGCTGGTAGGCGGCTGGCGCGCTTTAAGAATGTATCGCAATTTTTTTTTCACCCTTTTTAAGACATCTTTATCATGCGATTTTAGATATACAATTTTCATGTGGAATAAAAAATGCGTTATTATAAAAACGTTGACAAATAATCACTTTTGCTGTTGGGATTATTCAAACCGCTGGTAGGCGGCTGGTTTGCTGGCTGGATGCTGGCTGGCTGGCTGGCTGGCGAGCTTTAAGAATGTATCGCAATTTTGTTTTTCACCCTCTTCAAAACATCTTTATCATACGATTTTAGATATACAATTTACATGTGAATAAAAAATGGGTTATTATAAAAACGTTAACAAATAATCACTTTTGTTGTTGGAATTATTCAAAGCACTGCTATACAAAGCCAGAAGCTAGTAAAGGCTTACTTTTTTGGCGGCTGCTGCCGGCTGGCTGGTGGCTGGCTTTTGGCTGACTGAAGGCTGGTTGGCTGGATAGATGGCTGGCTGGTTGAAGGCTGGCTTTCTGGCTGGCGTGCTTCAAGAATATTTGGCAATTTTCTCTATTTTGTCACTCTAACAAAAGTTAGTAAAGGCTTATACATTTCGATAAAGTTTTACAAATTCAGCTGGCGGCTGGCTGGCGGCAGACTGGCAGCTGGCTGGCGGCTTGCTTACGGCTGGCTTGCGGCTGGCTGGCGGCTAGCTGGCAGCTGGCTGGCGGCTGGCTGGCGGCTGGCTGGCGGCTGGCTGGCGGCTGGCTGGCGGCTTGCTAACGGCCGACTCGCGGCTGCCTGGTGGTTTGCTCGTGGCTGGCCGGCGCTGGCTGGTAGGCGACTGGTTGGCTGGATGGATGCTGGCGGCTGGATGGCGACTGGCTGGTGGCTGGCTAACGGCTGACTGGCAGCTGGCTGGCGGTTGGCTCGAGGCTGGCTGGCGCTGGCTGGAAGGCGGCTGGTTGGCTGGCTGGTAGGCGGCTGGTTGGCTGGCTGGATGCTGGCTGGCTGGCTGGCGAGCTTTAAGAATGTATCACAATTTTTTTTTTAACCCTCTTCAAGACATCTTTATTATGCGATTCTAGGCATACAACTTACATGTGAATAAAAAATGCGTTTTTACAAAAACCCTAACAAATAATCACTTTTGTTGTTTGGATTATTCAAAGCACTGTTATACAAAGCCAGAAGTTAGTAAAGGCTTACATTTTTGGCGGCTGCGTGGTGGCTGGCTGGTGGCTGGTTGGCGGCTGACTGAAGGCTGGTTGGCTGGATAGCTGGCTGGTTGAAGGCTGGCTGGCTTTCTGGCTGGCGGGCTTTAAAAATATTTTGCAATTTTCCCTATTTTTTGGTTACTCGAGGCTGGCTGGCGCTGGCTGGTAGGCGGCTGGTTGGCTGACTGGATGCTGGCGGCTGGCTGCCGGCTGGCTAAAGGTCTGGCTGGCGGCTGGCTCGAGGCTGGCTGGCACTGGCTGGTAGGCGGCTGGTTGGCTGTCTGGATGCTGGCTGGCTGGCTGGCATGTTTTAAGAATGTATCACAATTTTTTTTCACTTTCTTCAAGACATCTTTATCATGCGATTTTAGAAATACAATTTACATGTGAATGAAAAATGCGTTATTATAAAAACGTTAACGGCTGACTGGCAAATGGCTGGCGGCTGGCTTGTGGCTAGCTGGCGGCTGGCTGGCGACTGGCTGGCGGCTGGCTGGCGCATTTTTTATTCACACTAGCCAGCTTCGAGCCAACTGCCAGCCAGCCGCCAGCCAGCCGTTAGCCAGCCGCCAGCCAGCCGCCAGCCAACCGCCAGCATCTAGCCAGCCAACCAGCAGCCAGCGCCAGCCAGCCTCGAGCCAACCGCCAGCCAGCCGCGAGCCAGCCGTTGCTGGCTGGATGGCTGGATGGAGACTGGCGGCTGACTGGCTAATGAGTTATTGACTGACTAATGAGTTATTATAAAAACGTTAATCACTTTTGTTGTTGAGATTATTCAAAGCACTGTTGTACAAAGCCAGAAGTTAGGGAAGGCTTACTTTTTGGCGGCTTTGCTGGTGGCTGGCTGACGGCTGGCTGGCGGCTGGCTAACTGCTGGTAGGCGGCTGGTTTGCTGGCTGGATGCTGGCTGGCTGGCGAGCTTTAAGAATGTATCGCAATCTTTTTATCACCCTCTTCAAGACATATTTATCATGCGATTTTAGATATACACTCTACGCGTGAATAAAAAATGTTTTATTATAAAGAAGCTAACAAATAATCACCCTAACGGAAGTTAGTAAAGGCTTACATTTCGATAAAGTTTTACAAATAAAGCTGGCTGGCTGGCGGCTAGCTGGCGGCAGGCTGGCGGCTGGCTGGCTGGATGGAGGCTGAAGGCTGGCTGAAGGCTGGCTGAAGGCTGGATTGCTGGCTGGATAGCTTGCTGGCTGTGTGGCTGGCAGCTGGCTGTCGGGCTTGAGGAATATTTGGCAATTTTCTTTATTTTTTCACCCTAACGGAAGTTAGTAAAGACATTTTGAACTCAGATTTAAAAACTAAACCTGAGAAAGAACTTCCAAAACTCTGTAAACAATTTGATACCATTCTGCAAACTATTTTAAACAAACATGCTCCACTACTCACTAAAACTGTTTCGGAAAGACCCCCTACCCCTTGGATGACACAAGAAATATTAAAAGTAAAAGTTCGACATCGTCGCTTGGAAAGAGTTTGGCGCAGAACTCGTCACAGACACGATAGACCACGTTACAGAGTTCAGTGCAATCTGTGCAATATAATTATGGAGAAAGCAAAAGCAACCGCTGGCTTGTAGTGGCCGGCTGGCTTGATGGAGGCTGGCAGCTGACTGGCGGCTGGCTGGCGGGCTTGAGAAATATCTGGAAAATTTCTTTTTTTTTCACCCTGACGGAAGTTAGTAAAGGCTTACATTTTGATAAAGCTTTACAAATAAATCTGGCTGGATGGCGGCTGGCTGGCTTGTAGTGGATGACTATTTTGATGGTAAATTCAAGCTTTAAAGGGTTAGGGAATAAATTAGAAAACGAAAGACCATGAGAAGCATCACTCCGTTAATCTTTTTTTCTAAACTTGTCAAAAGAAAGTTACAAATTAATGTACAATAAGCCGCAAATTAGTAAAGGCTTACTTTACAAAGGCGGGCTTCAAGGATATTTGGAAATTTTCTTTTTTTTTCACACTGTTTAAGACATCTTTATCATGCGATTTTAGATATACAATTTACATGTGAATAAAAAATGCGTTATTACAAAAAAGTTAATAAATAATCACTTTTGTTGTATGGATTATTCAAAGCACTGTTGCACAAGGCCAGAAGTTAGTAAAAGGCTTACTTTTCAATTAGGCATTTACCATTTCTTTGCTTTACAAACCAAGCTGGCTGGCTGGCTGGCTGGCGGCTGGATGGCGGCTGACTGAAGGCTGGCTGGCTGTCTGGCTGGCGGTTGGCTGGCGGGCTTTTAGAATATTTGGCAATTTTCTTTATTTTTTCACCCTAACGGAGGTTAGTAAAGGCTTACATTTTGATAAAGTCTTGCAAAAAAGCTGGCGGATGGCTGGCGGCAGACTGGCGGCTGACTGGCGGCTGGCTGGTGTCTGGCTGGTGGCTGGCTGGCGGCTTGCTGGCGGCTTGCTGGCTGGCTGGATGGAGGCTGGCTGGCTGGCTGGCTGACTGAAAGCTTGCTGGATGGCGGCTGGCTGGCTTGTAGTGGATGACAATTTTGATGGTAAATTCAGGTTTGAAAGGGTTAGGGAATATATTAGAAAACAAAAGACTATGAGAATATCACAACGGTAATCATATTTTCAAAAGAAAGGTACAGATTAATGTACAATGTTGCACGATAAGCCGGAAATTAGTAAAGGCTTACTTTTCAAAGGCGGACTGTAAGAATATTTTTTTCCACCCTCTTCAAGACATCTTTATCATGCGATTTTTGACATACAATCTACACGTGAATAAGAAATGATTTATTATAAAAAAGCTAACAATAATCACTTTTGTTGTTCCAATTATTCAAAGCACTGTTGTACAAAGCCAGAACTTAGTAAAGGCTTACTTTTTAATTAGGCATTTACTGCCTTTTTGCTTTACGAACCAAGCTGACTGGCTGGCTGGCTGGCTGGCTGGCTGGCTGGCTGGTGGCTGGCTGGCTGACTGGCTGGCGGCTGGCTGGATGGAGGCTGGCGGATGGCTCGGGGCTGGCTGAAGGCTGGCTGACTGGCGAGATAGCTGGCTGGAGGCTGGCTGGATGGCGACTGGCTGGCTTGTAGTGGATGACGATGACGACTGGCTGGCTGTCTGGCTGGCAGCTGGCTGGCGGACTTGAGTAATATTTTGAAATTTTCTTTATTTGTTCACCCTAACGGAAGTATGTAAAGGCTTACATTTCGATAAAGTTTTCCAAATAAAGCTGGCGGCTGGCTGGCGGCAGACTGACGGCTGACTGGCGGCTGGCTGGCGGCAGGCTGGCGTTTGGCTGGTGGCTGGCTGGCGGCTGGCTGGCGGCTTGCTGGTGGCTGGCTGGCGTCTTGCTGGCTGGCTGACTGGAGGCTGGCTGGCTGGAGACTGGCTGGATGGCGGCTGGCTGGCTTGTAGTGGGTGACGATTTTAATGGTAAATTCTGGCTTGAAAGGGTTAGAAAACGAAAGACTATGAGAAGTATCACTTCTGTAATCATTTTTTCTAAACTTGTCAAAAGAAAGGTACAAATCAATGTACACTGTTGCACAATAAGCAGGCTATTAGAAAAGGCTTACTTTTCAAAGGTGGGCTTTAAGAATAAATTTGGCAATTTTCTTTTTTTTTCACACTCTTCAAGACATCTTTATCATGCGATTTTAGATATACAATCTACACGTGAATAAAAAAGGATTTATTATAAAAAAGCTAACAAGTAATCACATTTGTTGTTGGGATTATTCAAAGCAGTCTTGCACATAGCCAGAAGTAAGTAAAGACTTACTTTTCAATTAGGCATTTACAGCCTTTTTGCTTTACAAACCAAGCTGGCTGGCTGGCTGGCTGGCTGGCTGGCTGGTGGCTGGTGGCTGGCTGGTGGTTGGCTGAAGGTCACTGGCCGGATAGCTGTCTGGCTAGCTGAATGCTGGTTGGCTGGCTGGCTGGCTGTCTGGCCAGCGGTTGGCTGGTGGGCTTTAAGAATATTTGGCAATTTTCTTTATCTTTCACCCTAACGGAAGTTATTAAAGGCTTACATTTCGATTTTTACAAATAAAGCTGGCGGCTGACTGGCGGCTGGCTGGCGGCTTGCTGGCGGCTGGCTGGCGGCTTGCTGGCTGGCTGTCTGGCTGGCTGGTTGGAGGCTGACTGGCTGGCTGGATGCTGGCTGGATATATTAGAAAACGAAAGACTATGAGCAGTATAACTCCGGTAATCATTTTTTCTAAACTTGTCAAAAGAAAGGTAGAAATTAATGTACTCTGCTGCACAATAAGCCGTAAATTACTAAAGGCTTACTTTTCAAAGGCAGGCTTTAAGAATATTTGGCAATTTTTTTCCACCCTCTTCAAGACATCTTTATCATGCGATTTTAGATATACAATCTACATGTGAATAAAAAATGATCTATTAGAAAAAAGCTAACAATAATCACTTTTGTTGTTGCAATTATTCAAAGCACTGTTGTACAAGGCAAGAAGTTAGTAAAGGCTTACTTTTCAATTAGACATTTACTGCCTTTCTGCTTTACAAACCAAGCAGACTGGCTGGCTGGCTGGCTGGCTGGCTGGCTGGCTGGCTGGCTGGCTGGCTGGCTGGTTGGCTGGCTGGCTGGCTGGCTGGCGGCAGGCTAGACGGAGACTGGCGGCTGGCTGGCGGCTGGCTGGCTGGACGGATAGCTGGCTGGCTGGCTGAAAGCTGGCTGGCTGTCTGGCTGGCAGCTGGCTGGCGGACTTGATGAATATTTGTCAATTTTCTTTATTTTTCCACCCTAACGGAAGTTAGTAAAGGCTTACATCTCGATAAAGCTTTATAAATAAAGCTGGCTGGCGGCTGGCTGGCGCTGGCTGTCTGGCAGGCGGCTGGTTGGCTGGCTGGATGCTGGCTAGCTGGCGGCTGGTTGGCTGGCAGTTGGCAGGCTGGCGGCTGGCTGGCGGCTGCCTGGTGTCTGATTGGCGGCTGGCTCAAGTATGGCTTGTGCTAACTGGCTGGCAGGTTGCTGGTTGGCTGGCTGGCTGGCGGCTGGCTGGAGGCTGGCGGCTGGCTGGAGGCTGGCTGGCTGGCTGGCTGGCTGGCTGACTGGCTGGCTGGCTGGCTGGCTGGCCGGCTGGCGGCTGGCCGGCTGGCGGATGGCTGGCTGGCGGCTGACTAGCGAGGTTAAAGAATATTTGGCAATTTTCTTTTTTTCACACTCTTCAAAACTTCTTCATCATGAGATTTTAGATATACAATCTACATGTGAATAAAAATGTTTTATTATTAAAAAGCTAACAAAGAATCACCCTAACGGCAGCTAGTAAAGGCTTACATTTCGATAATTGATGTCGGCTGGCTGGCGGCTTCCTGGCGGCTGGCTGGCGGCTTGCTGGCTGGCTGGCTGGCTGGCTGGAGGCTGGCTGACTGAAGGCTGGCTGGATGGTGACTGGCTGGCTTGTAGTGTTTGACGATTTTAATAGTTAATTCAGGCTTGGAAGGGTTAGGGAATATATTAGAAAACGAAAAACTATGAGAAGTATCACTTTGGTAATCATTTTTTCTAAACTTGTCAAAAGAAAGTTACAAATTGATGTAGGCCTACATTGTTGCACAATAAGCTGGAAATTAGTAAAGGCTTACTTTTCAAAGGTTGGCTTTAAGAATATTTGACAATTTTCTTTTTTTTACCCTCTTCAAGACATCTTTATCATGCTACTTTAGATATACAATTTACATGTGAATAATAAATGCGCTATTATAA
This sequence comes from Flabesymbios commensalis, assembly GCA_964017125.1. Taxonomy (NCBI): domain Eukaryota; kingdom Metazoa; phylum Annelida; class Polychaeta; order Terebellida; family Flabelligeridae; genus Flabesymbios; species Flabesymbios commensalis. Next base: position 81,293,441 of record OZ024907.1, read on the forward strand.
ATTTTTTTTTAATAATCACTTTTGTTGTTGGGATTATTCAAAGCACTGTTGTACAAAGCCAGAAGTCAGTATATAAAGGCTTACTTTTCAATTAGGCATTTACTGCCTTTTCGCATTACAAACCAACAAGCTACAATCTACACGTGAATAAAAAAAGGATTTATTATAAAAAAGCTAACAGTATTCACTTTTGTTGTTGCAATTATTAAAAGCACTGTTGTACAAAGCCAGAAGTTAGTAAAGGCTTACTTTTCAATTGGGCATTTACAGCCTTTTTGCTTTACAAACCAAGCTGGCTGGCTGGCTGGCTGGCGGCTGGATGGAGGCTGGCGACTGGCTGGCTGGCGACTGACTGAAGGCTGGCTGGCTGGCCAGATAGCTGTCTGGCTAGCTGAAGGCTGCCTGGCTGTCTGGCTGGCTGTTGGCTGGTGGGCTTTTTTGGCAATTTTCTTTATTTTTTCACCCTAACGGAAGTTGGTAAAGGCTTACATTTCGATAAAGTATTATAAATTCTGAATTTTTATACAACTGAGTTTTTCCACCAATGACCGATTTGAGTTGAGGTTAATGTATTAGCCTGTTGGGTATCTAGCTGCCAGGTAAGTTCTGGAGTAGCCTCTACCAGCAGGGCTGGTCTTGATTCACTCAAGTCAAGACTACATACACTCAGACACACTGCTGTCTGGTTTACCATGGTCATACATAGATGTTACTTGGGGAGTAATGTCACAGATAAAGGACTTAACAAAATCTTTCTGGGCGGCCGCACATACCAACAAACTATTGCATAGAGGAGTAGGTAGACATAATTATGTCACATATAGGCGATATGCTATTGTCCAGTGTATGCAATGTGCTAGTGATATTACCAGGTTCCACCATGGACGAACATACATCTTCATCGTCGTGAAGTGATAGTTTATTGTCATCAGGACAACTGATGATATACCATCTGATTCATGTCTGGGAGTTGGATCACAATTCTTTAACTCTGGCCAGTCTACACTAGGGTGCTCAGAATGACAATCACTGGATGGTGACGACAAAGAAGTATGTGTGTCCGTGTTAATGGATTCAGCAAACATTGCTTCTGATCGACCACAAACTGACTCAGGACGGCTTTTCCCATCAGTCTGTGGGCAGTCCTGAAACATCGACAATTCAGAAGGGAAATTACTATCAATATGCCTACCATATGGTAGTTCCGGAGCGACTATGTCTATCTTCGCTATCTTTTTCAGCATATAAGACTTTACTAACCACAGGCGGGTTAATCAACTGCTTACTAGTATTATCAGATGTAATGTGTGATGATGTCACAGGACTGATGGCAGGTGTAGCTGTAGCAGTGTGCGGACGTCGTTCACTGGCTATACCTCCAGCTGTCGCCACACTGGGCGATTTATAGCCAAACGTCATATCAACGTCAATTGGTCTGTGCTACGCTTGCAACTTTCATCAGATCTTTTCTGAATACGGAAATCGAGTTTATTAAATCAGTAAATTTCTGGTTCAGTTCAATTCGATTTCGATCCATTGCAGATCCGAGAACACTATCAGGCTCGAAATTTACACCCATGGTGAGTGGAGTGAATTGATGGACAAAAACAACTAATGAAAAAACGCAGATTACACAAAACGAAGCAAACAATCAGCCACCAAACATCAGATTGCAACGATTATCTACTGAACTAGACAATGTCGTGCACAACAATATCACATAAGAATGTTTCATAGAAATGGCCAAAAGATATCAGCGCAAGCACCGTCGTCTAACTTGGCAGCAGCAGGTCGCGAATGTCGCAAGGACGCAACGGCACCACAAAATGTTTTATAGGCAGATCACTATTTATTTAACCACGCGCACTATTTATATAAGTGCAACATTGCTGGCAGGCAACAAACAGAAGCGGTCTCAAACCCAAATATATGAGCGCAAGCACTTGGCAGCGACAGGTTACGACTGTCGCAAGTACGCAACAATATCGAACACAATAGAGATTCACTCACACAGAAACAATGAATAGTGATTCAGCCACAGCTTTCAGACACAGCAGATCACACACCAAAATATATCAGCACAAGCACTGTCGTCTAACTTGGCTGTGATCCACCAGGAATAAAACAGGTACACAGAATCACACCCATAAACCCTCATCCCCGTCGAAAAAAAAAAAAATTGATTCGAAATTATATTTGGTAGACCTACTTTTTATATAAAGTCGGGCTACCAGGGCATGTATGTTAACTAAGTAGTGTGCCTGTTCGCCAATATTGTTGGAAAAGTTGTACCCCTTAATTGCAATATTTATATCATTGCCAGAAGTCGGGGATATAACCTCTTCTTCGTGTAAATCCAGCTGGGCTATACGAAGAAATATCAGAGTTACGATTTATCCCTTTTTCTGGCAAATTAAAACAAAAGTGCAGCATATAATATATGTTAGGAAGCGTAGTTGTACATGACAAATAAACAAAGTAACCGTATAGTGACACACGCTTATAATAGCAATATTAGGCCTATCATAAGCTTGTCAAAAACTAAAAAAAAAAAAAAAAAAATAACATCAATCATCAATGATGATTAGACAATCTGACAGGCAGATGATCAGCTAATAGAATTTGCCCAACTTTACCAACTTGACCTGTGGATAAACATATCTAGCATAACTGTTCACGATTTAATATCGTAAACATGATTTATTTGCAACACAATTACAATATTTTTTTAAGCATATTTTAAACACAAAATTAATCTAATTATAATATAGTACAAGGAATAGGCCTAGCACGCTCTCATTACTGTGCGTGTGCAGGGTTCTATAGGGGCTGCAAACTATTAACATGAGACGGCGACCCAATACTGGCTCAATGTTGGCCCGGCATATACGACGTCGGCCCAACGACAAACCAATAGCGGGAGAACGTCAATAGTTCAGAGCACTGTATGCAGTATGAAGGGCTTACAAAGCGCGGTCACGACCACGCGTCACGCGCGATGCGCTCATTGGACATCAGTATCCAGTTTGCTTGAAGTTATGCAAATTAGACATGCTAGATACTTCACCATTTTAAGTGAACAAGAATCGATTTAAAAAAAAATATGCCACTCATTCTATTCGTTGTTGGGATTATTCAAAGCACTGTTGTACAAAGCCAGAAGTTAGTAAAGGCTTACTTTTTTGGCGGCTGGCTGGCGACTGGCTGGCGGCTTACCGAAGGCTGTTTGACTCGATAGCTGGCTGGCTGGCGGCAGACTGGCGGCTGACTGGCGGCTGGCTGGGGGATGGCTTGCGGCTGGCTTGCAGCTGGCTGGCGGATGATTGGCGACTGGCTTGCGGATGGCTGGCGGCTAGCTGGCGGCTGGCTAACGGCTGGCTGGCGGTTGGCTCGAGGCTGGCTGGCGCTGGCTGGTAGGTGGCTGGTTGGCTGGCTGGATGCTGGCGGCTGGCTGGCGGCTGGCTAACGGCTGGCTGGCGTCTGGCTGGCGGGTGGCTCGAGGCTGACTGGCGCTGGCTGGTAGGCGGCTGGTTGGCTGGCTGGATGCTGGCTAACGGCTAGCTGGCGGCTGGCTGGCGGTTGGCTCGAGGCTTGCTGGCGCTGGCTGGTAGGCGGCTGGATGGCTTACTGGATGCTGGCTGGCGAGCTGGCTGGCGAGCTTTAAAAATGTATCGCAATTTTTTTTTTACTCTCTTCAAGACATCTTTATCATGCGATTTTAGATATACAATTAACATGTGAATAAAAAATGCGTTATTATAAGAACGTTAACAAATAATCACTTTTGTTGTTGGCATTATTCAAAGCAATGTTGTACAAAGCCAGAAATTAGTAAAGACTTATTTTTTTGACGGCTAGCTGGCGGCTGGCTGTCGTCTGGCTGGCAGCTGACCGAAGTCTGGTTGGCTGGATAGCTGGCTGGCTGGTTGAAGGCTGGCTGTCTGTCTGACTGGCGGGCTTTAAGAATATTTGGCAATATTCTGTATTTTTCTACCCTAACGGAAGTTAGTAAAGGCTTATAGATTTCGCTCAAATTTTACAAATAAAGCTGGCGGCTGGCTGGCGGCTGACTGGCGGCTGACTGGCGGCTGGCTTGCGGCTGGCTTGCGGCTGGCTGGCTGGCTGGCGGCTGGCTGGCGGCTGGCTGGCTGGCGGCTGGCTAACGGCTGGCTGGCTGGCGGTTGGCTGGCGGTTGGCTCGAGGCTGGCTGGTAGGCGGCTGGTTGGCTGGCTGGCAAGCTTTAAGAATATATCGCAATTTTTTTTATTTCACCCTCTTCAAGACATCTTTATCATGCGATTTTAGAAATACAATTTACATGTGAATAAAAAATACGTTATTATAAAAACGTTAACAAATAATCACTTTTGTTGTTGGCAATATTCAAAGCACTGTTGTACAAAGCCAGAAGTAAGTAAAGGCTTACTTTTTTGGCGGCTGGCTGGCGGCTGGCTGGCGGCTGACTGAAGGCTGGTTGGCTGGCTGGCTGGCTGTCTGGCTGGTGAGCTTTAAGAATATTTGTCAATTTTCTTTATTTTTTTACCCTAACGGAAGTTAGTAAAGGCTTTTACATTTCGATAAAGTTTTACAAATAAGACTGGCGGCTGACTGGCGGCTGGCTTGCGGCTGGCTTGCGGCTGGCTTGCGGCTGGCTGGCGCTGGCTGGCGCTGGGTGGTAGACGGCTGGTTGGCTGGCTGGATGCTGGCGGCTGCCTAACGGCTGGCTGGCGTCTTGCTGGCGGTTGGCTCGAGGCTGGCTGGTAGGCGGCTAGTTGGCTGGCTGGCTGGATGCTGGTGGCTGGCTGGCGGCTGGCTAATAGCTGGCTGGTGGCTGGCTGGCGGTTGGCTCGAGGCTGGGTGGCGCTGGCTGATAGGCGGCTAGTTGGCTGGCTGGATGCTAGCTACCGAGCTGGCTGGCTGGCGGCTGACTAAAGGCTGACTAAAGGCTGGTTGTCTGGATAGCTGGCTGGCTGGTTGAAGGCTGGCTGTCTGGCTGGCGAGTTTTAAGAATATTTGGCAATTTTCTTTATTTTTTACCCTAACGGAAGTTAGTGAAGGCTTATACATTTCGCTAAAGTTTTACAAATAAAGCTGGCGGCTGGCTGGCGGCTATCTAGCGGCTGGCTTGTGGCAGGCTTGCTGGTGGCTGGCTGGCGGCTGGCTGGCGGCTGGCTGGCGGCTGGCTGGCGGCCGGTTAACGGCTGGCTGGCAGCTGGCTGGCGGTTGGCTCGAGGCTGGCTGGCGCTGGCTGGCGGCTGGCTGACGGCTGTCTGGCGGCTGGCTGGCGGATGGCTGGCGGCTGGCTAACGGCTGGCTGGCGGTTGGCTCGAAGCTGGGTGGCACTGGCTGGTAGGCGGCTGGTTGGCTGGCTGGATGCTGGCTGGCTGGCGAGCTGTGAGAATGTATCGCAATTTTTTTTTTCACCCTCTTCAAGACATCTGAAGGGACACATGTGGAGGAGAAAATAAAATTAAATCGTCCCCACGATTTATAATCCGTTCCCACGATTTATAATCCGTGGCCACGATTTATAATCCGTGCCCACGATCTACGATCTATAATCCGTGGCCACGATCTATAATCCGTAGCCACAATTTATAATCCGTTCCCACGATTTATAATCCGTGGCCACGATTTATATTCCGTGACCACGATTTATAATCCGTGGCCACGATTTATAATCCGTGGCCACGATTTATAATCCGTTCCCACGATTTATAATCCGTTCCCACGATTTAAAATCCGTGCCCACGATTTATAATCCGTGGCCACGATTTATAATCCGTGGCCACTATTTATAATCCGTGGCCACGATTTATAATTCGTTCCCACGATTTATAATCTGTTTCCACGATTTATAAACCGTTCCCACGATTTATAATTCGTTCCCACGATTTAAAATCCGTGGCCACGATGTAAAATCCGTGGCCACGATTTATAATCCGTGGCCACGATTTATAATCCGTTCCCACGATTTATAATCCGTGGCCACGATAATTCGTGGCCACGGATTATAAATCGTGGCCACGGATTATAAATCGTGGCCACGGATTATAAATCGTGGCCACGGATTATAAATCGTGGGAACGAATTATACATCATGGGAACGAATTATAAATCGTGGGAACGAATTATAAATCGTGGCCACGGATTATAAATCGCGTGAACGGATAATAAATCGTGGCCACGGATTATAAATCGTGGCCACGGATTATAAATCGTGGCCACGATTTATAATCATAAATTATAAATCATAAATCGTGGATCATAAATCGTGGGAACGAATTATAAATCGTGGGAACGGATCATAAATCATGGGAACGGATTATAAATCGTGGGAACGGATTAAAAATCGTGGGAACGAATTATAAATCCTGGGACCGAATTATAAATCGTGGGAACGAATTATAAATCGTGGGAACGAATTATAAATCGTGGCCACGGATTATAAATCGTGGGGACGGATTATAGATTGTGGCCACGGATTATAGATCGTGGCCACGGATTATAGATCGTAGATCGCGGGCACGGATTATAAATCGTGGCTAAGGATTATAAATCGTGGGAACGGATTATAAATCGTGGGCACGATTTAATTTTATTTTCTCCTCCACATGTGTCCCTTTAGGGGCTTCGTAGATATACAATTTGCATGTGATAAAAATGCGTTATTATAAGACCGTTAACAAATAATCACTTTTGTTGTTGGCATTATTCAAAGCACTGTTGTACAAAGCCAGAAGTTAGTAAAGGCTTACTTTTCAAAGGCGGGCTGTAAGAATATTTTTTTCCACCCTCTTCATGACATCTTTATCATGCGATTTTAGGCTGGCTGGCTGGCTGGCTAGCTGGCTGGCTGGCTGGCTGGCTGGCTGGCTGGCTGGCTGGCTGGCTGGTGGCTGGCTGGCTGGCTTTGTTGGCTGGCTGGCGGCTGGCTGGATGGAGGCTGGCGTATTGCTCGGGGCTGGCTGAAGGATGGCTGGCTGGCGAGATAGCTGGCTGAAGGCTGGCTGGATGGCGGCTGGCTGGCTTGTAGTGGATGATGATGACGACTGGCTGGCAGCTGGCTGGCGGACTTGAGCAATATTTTGAAATTTTCTTTATTTGTTCACCAGTTTTCAAGGAGTCGGAGCCTCCGTGAACACTTTCCAAAAGTTAACCACAAATGTAAAGAGCTCAGTAGATTAACAAGCGGATTTATTTTATTTTTATTATTTACACAATGAGTGAGCTATAGATATCTTCGTCGCGTTCTGCACTCTACGAGGCATTATTAACCCTTACAACAGTCAAATATTTTAGCTAAAAACATGGAGAACTAAGGGGGGTTTTCATTTGTTTTTTGTCATAAAAGTCTTAGTTAATTAGGTCTTTCTCTGGATTAATTTGATGAGCATACTTTTTTTTCATAAATGCCGTTTATGTGCCCAACTGACTTGCGCCGGTATGAGGTTATACAGCTCACAATTTATGGATTTTGCATTCCGAAGTATGCAATTGACATCATACATGTATCTAGCTACAACTTTTAATGCCCTTACACTTGTACATTGATACTCAATTTTCAAGGTTCGAACTTATGTCTAAGTCTGAGTTTATCAGACTGGTTTTATGTTATATACAGGCAACAGTGGCGGATCCAGAGGCAAGCTGTCCCTCTCCTCAAAGCCAATGAGACCCTTTTGTTGGGAATTTTTACTGACCTTTTCTATCCCGAACCCATATGAGAAGCGTACCTGCCCCGGATCAGTCACTGTACCGGCCTACAATAATTATATCTGACTGATATTGAAAAACAAGCCTACAAAGGATCAGATTTAAAAAGCAGAAACTAGATTCCCAAAAGAAAAATATTTTTTAGGTAGTACAGGTGCCGCTTCTTGTGTATTTTTGGAGCTGGCGCATTTCAGGTGTTTCCATAGAATCTTTGGATGTTTCTTGTTAGTTTCAATAGCTTCAATATAAAACTTCTTTTTTGCACATTTGATTAACTGTACTACCTTATTTCGCCATGATTTATATTCTGTAAAATTGTTTTTCTTTTTATGAAAATCTCTTGTTTGTATTGCACTTCTAATTTTATCATTAATCCAGTTTGATTGACTATCACGCTTAACTTTTTTACGAACAATAGGCATATGTTTGTCAACAATATTTTTTTAAATGTCACTCCAGTAAGCCAAGGCTTTATCAGCACAATGGAGTGAAGTAATGTTGGACCACGGTGCGTTCAACATGTCATAAATAAATAGATCTTCATTAAAGTTTTTTCTGCTTCTAAAATAAATTATTTTACAGCTATTCTTAGTTTTACGACGCACAGATCTTCTAATTGCACACACGGGGTAGTGATCACTAATAGCATAACATGGTACAGAGTGATTTACAATATAATCGGGATTAGAAGTATATATATGATCTATTAATGTTTTAGATTTGGAGGTAACTCTAGTCGGTTTTGTGATAACTTGTACAAGATTTACGCTGTTCAATACATGCATAAGTTTATGTGGAGAAGCGGAATTAATATCATCTGAGTTCAACATATTAATATTCATATCTCCGAGAAGGAGCAATTCTTTACATTCATCGTATACATTTTCAAGATGGTCACTAAACATATCAAGCCATGAGGATTTTGAATCGGGTGGTCTGTAGAAAAAACAAACGAGGAGATTTTTTGAACCAGAAAAAAAATATTTCTAGCCAAATTAGCTCAAGGTCAGTTTCTAAATCTAATCGTCTTTTATATTGAATATTTTCTCTGACATAACATAGTATACCGCCACCCGATTTCCCAGACAATCTGTCTTTTCGTTCAGTTACATAGTTCTTATGTTGAACCAATTGATTGTCTACATTATTATTTAAAAAAGTCTCACATAGTCCAAATACATCTGGTGTGTGATTATCAAGACACATTTTTATTTGGTCTAACTTACCAATCAGACGATTCACATTCAACGAAGCTACTTTTAGTCCACTTTCTGTAAACCATTTTTCGTCGTTACCATTAAAGTTACTGTCGATTGAGTTGACAGGATGAAGGTTTTGTAAATCATTTGTAGTTTCCGACAACGAGATAGTCCTAATGTTTACACTATTGTCACACTGGACCTCCACAACACGTGTATCCAATTGTCCACTATGGTTTACATTAATGTGTTCACAATCACATTGAGTCCCTACCACCAAGGGTTTAGATGTAGAGGTCGTCGTGACGCTTTCAGTCCTGTTACCACATTGATTTGTTGTATTACTGGTGGCAGTGTCAGTGGTTCTCGTGGTATTTTCATATGACCATTGTGAAAACTTGTATGTTCTTCAACAATGGCATTGACGATATTCTGGGCCATCATTTTACAACCTTTAGCGTTCATGTGTAGTCTAAAAATAAAGCCGTCGCGCTACCTAAAAACAATATACATACTCATAAAAGTCGGACATGGTGGTTCGTCGACTGCCAACACCTAAGTATAAACATCAGAACCATCCGTCAACCTCGCTGTCGATTTTTTGTAAGAGTAGCGAAAAGCTTTCCCCATCAGCTCAAGCTCAGGCAGTACAGGTTGCGGTGATATCAATGTAGATTACATGTTTCTCAGAGCAAGAATTATCGTACATCACTCCCAGAACAGCAGCAGATAATACCCCTTGTACAACGATTGTTGATATCGAAATCAATTAAAACACCCAACTGTCTTTTAAATGAGCTTAAACTATCTGACATGCGAATATGTTGTGGAAGCTTGTTCCATAGACGAGCTAGTCTGTTAAAGTTCATATATTGCGCTTGTACAGTTTTTGTCATGTTGAAATAAAATAATGTTGGCTCATCGTCTCATGCGTCCGCTGGTATTTGACTTTACAATTTGTAGGTATGTATTAATGTTAATATCAATTTCACCATGTAACCTAGACAATTAAATAGGAAACACAGATCGATAAACTCTCTGCGGTAACAAAGTAGCAGTATACCTAAAGTTATAAATATATATTATTTTGGTGCGGAAAACATATGAGTCATTATGAAATTGGAGCACTATAATCATGCTAATAAGAATTGTAGATAGGAGTTCAAATTAGTGTTTGAACAAGCATACTACTGTCTAAATGTCCGCAAATGTTTGCAATATGCATTGTTTACAATATGTTTGCTCAACATTTATATGTGACACCGGTCCGTCTATGCTGGTCTATCTATGCTGATAACCATGACTAAGTCAATTATTTGTTTTAAAATTCAACATGCATTGAGAATTATTTTAAGTACGATTAAGGTCAGTTGCAAAATCGATTATAAAGTGAAGTGTTGTGTTGTATAATTATGACATATTCGTAGGTTATGATGGGCTTATTGCAGCACGCAGACTGTAAAGGGTCTTAAATCGCGGCACGCGTTATCAGCAAGTCATTACCCTTATTTTGCTGATGATCACAGTCAACATCCTAAAATAGAATATTTATTGTTTGAATAATTATCATTGTATTATTTTACGTTAATAACGTGCTAAAGTCGTGAAAATGATAATAATTATAAAAAAAATTATCTATAATTTTCATCCATTTGAAAATTGTGCTTGCACTATCTTGACATAAGTATCATAACTGTACCGGTATATCACTGATTTTTTTATTTCTAAAATAATATGCATGAGATTTGAAAAAAAATGACTATAGAACTGTATTAGGTTTCCCTATGCATAATACCGTCCGAAATCACTGTCCGAAAGTATCGATATTAGTACAGGAACAGTCATTTAAAAAAGTAATCTGTTAAGGTTTTTTATACATCACACCGTCGGAAATCGCCGTCAGAAATCACCGTCTGAAATCACAATTCGAAATTAGCGATAATATTACTCAAATAGTGATATAAATTTTCATCCATTTGAAAATTGTGCTTGCACTTTCTTGACATAAGTATCATAACTGTACCGGTATATCACAGATTTTTTTTTATTTCTAAAATGATATGCATAAGATTTGAAAAAAATGACTATATAACTGTATTAGGTTTCCTTATGCATATTACCGTTCGAAATCACTGTCCGAAAATATCGATATTAGTACAGGAACAGTCATTTAAAAGAGTAATCTGTGAAGGTTTTTTATACATCACACCGACGGAAATCACCGTCAGAAATCACCATCTGAAATCACAATTCGAAATTAGCGATATTATTACCAAAATAGTGATATAAAAGACTACTAATTTAGGCGACCGAATTCACCGCACACCGTCCGAAATTACCGTCCGAATTCACCGCGGCGTCAGAATTTACCGCACACCGTCCGAAATCACCGTCTGATTTCACCGCACACCGTCCGAAATCACCGTCTGAAATCACCGATAGGCGTCTGAAATCACCAGGTACGAAATGGTCGAGGTCCGAAATCAGCATGAGATCTAACCAGATGTTATACGTCCCAGTAAGCACGAGTCATCGAGCTAATGTTGTCTAAATGTTTGCCCACCGTCTACGACGTTGGGCCAACATTGAAGCAGCATCAAATCAACGTATCGTGTTTGTACGGGATTACTGATTCAGCAGATCTGAGATCATGAGTAGCTCTTCTAGGCAGCGGAGGAGCTATATCCCCAGTAAACACAAAACATCTGTATAACATTTGTACAATACTGGACCAATGTCGAAGACGTTGGGCAGACGCTGTACAAAAGTTAAACGGATGTTTTATGTTCCTTGGGATACTACTGTGCAAAGCCTAAACGTGGTAACTGCTCACGCTTCAAAAACAGTTACAAAACAAATCAAGTTTATTCTCTTAATCTTGTTACAAGACATGTAAGATATGTGAGATATATGTGAGAAATATATACTACATTTGTTTACCAAGAAGGCATACAGTAAAATTACAACATTTTTTTATCCGTTAACATTCTTAACGATAATTTGTTTGAGTTTAGACAGTTTCAGTAATTTAGTTCCACTAGCATTCATAGCATGATTAAAAGTAAGAATCGAGGGATGTGTGAATATGCGTTTTCCTAGTAATAACATTCCCTGCTAGGCAAATAAAGGACATTTTATTACGTCATGGAACTCGTCTCTCATTTCCTTTATGTGGCATAAAGTGCAGTATCTTATATTTCTGTCCTCTGATTTTTGTGTGAATTTTTCAAGAGGGAGTTTATGATTTCGACATCTAAATTTACAGAGCGGAATTCAGAGTGCTGGTGGTAGACTGATTAGATAATTTTCCTTTTCAAAATTTAGTTTTAACATTCTGAGCTTGATCAATTTGGGGCTATTATCAATGTCGGAGTTCCATTGCTGTATAAACTGATCTCGGAGGCGCTGTAAAATATTATTGGTAAAGAGGTCTATTCCAGTGGAAGAAATTTGGCTTTGCCAGACCCCCGAGAAACCACAATGTTTTACAGCATTTTGGCTTTCACGACAGTGCCGGTGAGGGGGCAGTACGGGCGGTTCCCTCTAGGCTGCCATTTTATGGTGAGAAATTGGTAGCCTGCTGTAGCCCACATAAAAACATAAAAGAGAAACAACTACGATCAAGTGTATTTTTGTGACTGCTCTTGAGAACACTTCATGTGACCAAGTTCCAATTCCGCCAAACTCGGTGTATTTTATCAACACTTTAAATGCTACTCTCATTTATAGTCTTTTATCTGTCGTTCAGAAACGAAAAATTGAGTATGAGAAAATTAATTAGCATTTAACAGGGGTGGTTGGAAAGTTAATCTTATAAAGTAGCGCTAAATTTTATGAATTATAAATCTAATAATAAGTATAGATGTATAAATATTCTGATAAATGGAAGACAAATTGATACAAAACAATTCAATTTTGGTCAGTTTTTGTAGCAGTGGAGCGATCGAATTGTGTATCAAACTGCTACGCTACATCACACTAATTATTCCCTGACTTTCGTTGTTTTGTACTTTCGTTGTTTCGCATCTTTCCACTTTCATTGTTTCGCACTTTCGTTGTTTTGTACTTTCGCACTTTCATTATTACCTTGCTTCGTCGTTTTGGGCGGGGGCCCTAGGGTAGTGGTTAGCACCGTTGCCTTTCACGCCAGAGTTCGGTTCCCGGTCTCGGCGGTTTGAAAGAAACAGAAATGTTCTTCCCCATCCACGTGTGAAAGTCAGCATTGCGGGGAGCCTCCGTGACCGAGAGGTAGCGTGCTCGGCCTCAGACCGCCTGTCTGGAGGACAGTGTCATCTCCTGGCCCAGTTTAGCCTATATGTGCACAAAGGTGGCCTAAAGCCCGATTCATTTCATTGCTTCGTCGTTTTATACTTTCATTGTTTCGTATTTTCATTGTTTCGTACTTTCGTTTTTTAGCAGCTTCGTTTTTTCGTACTTTCGTTTCTTAGCAGCTTCGTTTTTTCGTACTTTCGTTTTTTACGTACTTTTGTTGTTTCGCAATTTCGTTGTTTTAAACTTTCGTTGTTTCGTACTTTCGCTGTTTCTCGCTTGCTTTGTTTAGTGCTTGCGTTGTTTCGACGTGATCGACGGCTGCGTCAACCTCAAGGGTTCCAGCGTGGTGGAAGGCATCGTTAATTTCCAGTGCTCCGGCCTGATGGACGTCAACCTCTTCACCAGAGCTCAGGCGTGACCGACGGCCGCGTTAACCTCTTCACCACGACACGTATCATTTCCAAATGTATTTATTTATTTATTACAAAAAACGAAAGTGCGAAACAGCGAAAGAGCGAAACAACGAAAGCACGAAACAACAAAAGTGCGAAACAGCGAGAGGGCGATGCGAAAAAACGAGACTGCGAAACAACCGAGAGACAATGGGAGAACAGAACAAAACTGCGAAAGGGCGATGAAAAAGAGCGAGACTACGAAACAAAGAAACTTCAAAACAACGAAAGAGCGATGCGAAACATCGTGACCAGGTGACACCACTGCTTGTACTAGCTCGTTAGAGCTAATATTATATGTTTTACTCTTATAAACTTTTAAACTTATCTTATCATATGTATCTTATCTATCTTGATGGATAAGGGCTTTGGTGTAGGGCTTTGCGCCTTAGATTGTGCCCGTTTAGCAGCTTCAGCAGGCTGCGTCGCTTGTAGACGACCTTTGTCAATGAGATCTCCCGTCCGGTCATTGAAGCTTATAGCCTTCGATCAAATAAGGTTCATGTACGGTAGGCCCTATTTATAGCTGAGCTCGACATACCGATCCCAACAGATCACCTGGTAAATAGGAGACAACCCCAATATTTGTGTAATGCTGGGCTAGCGTCGTTGACGGCGGACCAACATTACATCAATATAGGGTCAACGTCGTAAAGGATTGGAAAGTACTGTTTGTTGAATTTCCACATACCGAAATCTTTTGTTGAAATCATACCATGGAAGAATAAGTGTCATTGTACAAAATAAAATAATACTTAACTATTATATATATGTAATTGGTATAATAAAATATTTAAAATATATCAAGAAGTGTGACTAGAGTATTATGTGTGGTCTGGAGTGCCTACTGCCATAGTCATGACTATGTAGTAATACCCTAAGAGTGTCTGTCCACAACACTATTTCCTTTAACTGTCACAATGCTCAATATATCGGGATGATTCATTTTTTTATATGTCATGTTTTTAAGAGAGAAACAGCTTCCATACCATATAAAAGTGTGGCACCATTAATACCAAATGTGTGGTCTATAATTATGGTTGGGCTATGCCCAAACATACTGAGTTTGTAACGGTTCTATCTTATTTTTATTCCTCCGTGTTCAAATTTCGGAGTGCTATTTCTCCCTGGGTTTTCATCCAATCGAATTCAAACCTTGGCACAATTATACTTAGGTATTGTGGTTTTATGCTGTGACTTTTTTAAAGAGATCGGGAGATTTTAACTGGATTAAAACCGGATTTTAGTGTCTCCAAAAGAGGTAACGCCAAAGAGAGGTATCTCTATTGAATGAGGGATTGTCACTTTAGCTTTTTAGTTCTTCCTCAATTTTCCAGGACTGATCATTCCTCGAGTTTTCGATATTTTTAAAACTTGTTTGTTGTACCAGCATGCCATTTGAATGCGAGGGGGGGGGGGGGATAATTTTCATGTCATTTGAATGGCGGGTGAAAGCTTCACATGTTGGCTGAAATCCATTCAATGCATCAATACACTCAGGCCGAAATGCGGGCAGTGTGTCCAGCCCAACAAACACGAGGCATTAACCCAATGTTGCTTTAATGTGTAGACGGTGGCCCAACATTAAACAAACATTGGGTTAATGTCTCTTGTT
This sequence comes from Flabesymbios commensalis, assembly GCA_964017125.1. Classification (NCBI taxonomy): domain Eukaryota; kingdom Metazoa; phylum Annelida; class Polychaeta; order Terebellida; family Flabelligeridae; genus Flabesymbios; species Flabesymbios commensalis. The sequence goes on from OZ024907.1 coordinate 81,308,695, forward strand.
TGCTGGGAGGCTGGATCGCCATATTAACCTATTAAATGCAAGATTTGATAATTTAATTGAATTTGCCTAATGCTGTTTCAATATAAGGCCAGTCTTGCAGACGGATGCCCACCATTGAATCAAACTTGAGTGTTTACAATAGTCAGTAGTAATCTTTTAAGTGCTAGATTTGACAAGTAAAATAACTGCTGTAATACCAGCAAACACGAAACGTCGATCCAATGTTGTTTTAATGTTGGGCCAGCGTCGCAGACAGTGATACAACATTCAATATACAGAGAGACAAATCAATATGTTTACTGGGGCGCCTTCTGAATGTATTCCCATTTGACAAACTAATATATATCTATATAAAAGTACAAAACCTGAGTGGAGACTTCTCATCTCTGAAGTCTGAGTTCTGAAGTCTAAATTTCCACTTCTAAATGGCTGCCAAAAACCCATTAACAAAATTCCAATCAATCAGAATTAAAAAACCAACAAAACTCAAAATGGCCGCCAAAGATTTATTGTTATTTGAAAAGTCACAATTCCCCTCTAGTTCGGATTTAAAGTTGTTGTTTTTCAAGGACAGGAATTATAACACACAAAGTAAAAGACAGATAAGATGATCATTATTTTTTGAGATGTCGGCCACTATCTGTGGCGCTGACCTAACATTGGCCAAACATAGATTAAACTTATAGGGGCCTACTGTTTGCAGTGGGACGTTCTGCAGCCATCCAGTCTATCCACGCTCACACACACGCAATGGTCAGTATATTCACTTTGACGCCATTGTTATAGAATTGACACCCAATTTACAGCACTCTGCACTGAATAAAGAGCAGTTCGCTTTTCGTAATTGTATTTGTATGTTTTTTGTGGAAATGGGTCATTTATTTTTGCGATGTGTGTATACAGATAATGTATACATACGTTAGATTATATATTCCAGCGGCTTTCTGTATTCGGCGAAACTAAACGAAACGAAACAAAGCTGACGAAACTGACAAAACGAAACGAAACTGACGAAACGAAACTGGTTTCCTGTAATCGACGAAACAAAACTGACGAAACGAAACTGACGAAACTGGTTTCCCGTAATCGACGAAACTGACGAAATTGAGTTCCTTTAATCGACGAAACTGACGAGACTAAGCTCATGTGACGACTACGGCTCGAATTTCGAACCCTGAGAGGTTGACCCAATATTGATAGTGGACCAGCATTGTAGATGTAAGTACAAGTAGATGTAATGTCAACTTCCTATAAACACTCATGCTATTCTAATGTTGTTTTAATTTTGGGCACTACCTACGACGCTGGTCCAGCATTAAATTAACATTGTCGTAAGGCTTCGTGTTCGCGTGGGCTATATCTTCTTCCAGTCTGTCAGAGGCAGGATGTGAAATATGTGTTAATGGTACTTCTATGTGTTGAGAGATATGTGCCGTATGGTACATATCAGGAAACGGCGTGATCCCAAGAGGCTCCACCCTGTACCGCACCCAGGCAGTCTGTCTTGGGATGAGGCTGGTAACACCTCTACGTCTCTCAGTCTATATATGTACCCAGGGTAAACACTATCAACAATATGGTAACCCTTTAAGCGCTATAAAACACACGTATGGTATTTCTAATAGCAAGGTTAAACCATATACAATCGACTAATACGTTGACATGAGGTTAGTAGGCCCTATGATATTGGGCCATAATCGTTAATGGTGAACCAACTTAAAACCAATGTCCTTGGGTCGACGTTGGGCTGGGCTTACACGTGATCAGGTTTGATGATGTGTCAGTCACAACGTAGGCTACGTCATTCCAATGCTGGGTCAACATCATAGAATAAAACAAATACGATGACAAGCCAGTATTACTAGGCCTTAGTAGGGTTAATGTTAGTCCACCGTCTGTGGCCTAACTTAGGAAAGAAAAACATAGTAACGTTAGGCCTACGTCAGTTTTGTCCCTTCAATTTTTCGTCGATTAGAGCAAGGAAAATTAAATCATATTCCATTTTCCTTGATTAGAGAAATCAGTTTTGTCGATTACAGGAACTCAGTTTCGTCGATTACAGGAAACCAGTTTCGTCAGTTTCGTTTCGTCAGTTTCGTGTCGTTTCGTTTCGCCGAATAAAGAAAGCCTATGCCAGCACATTTGCTTACTCTATGGAATATGTACACAAACAAAACAAGGTCACTCAACATTATTGTTTTGGAGTAGGCCTAGGTTAGGTACAATGTAGTGGTCGAATATTTGAGTGTCCGTGATGATTTTGTTTTAGTCACTGATCTACCTTCAGATACACAAAAACAACACGGTATGGTATGTACGTTCAATGATGGGCTAGTCATATAATAGCTGTGATGCCCAATGAACAGCATGAGATCTAACAAGATGTTATACGTCCCAGTAAGCACGAGTCATCGAGCTAATGTTGTCTTAATGTTTGCCCACCGTCTACAACGTTGGGCCAACATTGAGCAGCATCAAATCAACGTATAGTGTTTGTATGGGATTACTGATTCAGCGGAGGAGCTATATACTACCGTGCAAAGCCTAAACGTAGTAGCTGCTCACGCTTCAAAAAACAGTTACAGTATTTTGGTTTTCACGACAGTGCAGGTGAGGGGGGGGGGGGCAGTACGGGCTGTTCACTCTAGGCTGCCATTGTATGGTGGGAAATTGGATCTGATGTAGCCTACATAAAAACATAAATAAGGAACAGCTACGATAGAGTGTATTTTCATGTATTCTTGGGAACGCTTCATGTGACCAAGTTCCAATTTCGCCAGATTAGGTATATTTTATCAACCCTTCAAATGCTGATCACATTTATAGCCTTTTATCTGTCGCTCAGAGACGAAAAATTGAGAATGAGAAAAATAATTAGCATTAAATTTGTTTGATTAACATATCACCTGATTTAGAAGATTCGACATAATATTTACCCACTTGAATTTGTGGGTTACGGTAACGAGACACAAAATTCAATATGGGTGGGTATAAATTTAAATCGTATCAATTAGTGCTGCATCTTATCAATTATACATCTTATAAATAATAAATCTTATAAATCTTATAAATTATCTTATTATCTTTTAAATTTGCGCTAAAAAGGGTTAACATATTAAATTAACCACATATATAACCATAGTAGATGGAGTTCAAACAAACAAGTGTGTCGATCGTTACATCAAGATAACAAGTATAAATAAGTTTGAATAAGCCTACATATTCTGATTAGATGAAAGGCAAACTGATACAAGACATATCAATTTCTGTCAGTTTTTGTGGCAGTGAATTGTGTAGCAAACTGCTACGCTACACCGGACAGATTATTCTCTGACTTTTTTGTTTTGTACTTTTGTTCTTTCGCAGTTTCGTTGTTTCGTACTCTCGTTGTTTCGTACTTTCGTTCTTTCGCAGTTTCACACTTTCGTTGTTTCGTACTTTCGTTGCTTCGTACTCTCGTTGTTTTGCAGTTTCCTTGTTTCGTTTTTTTGCACCTTCGTTGTCTCATACTTTCGTTGTTTCGTACTTCTGTTGTTTTGCAGTTTCGTTGTTTCGTATATACTTTCGTTGTTTCGTTTTTTCGTTGTTTTGTACTTTTGTTGTCTCGTACTTTCGTTGTTTTGTACTTCTGTTGTTTTGCAGTTTCGTTGTTTCGTATATATTCGCGTTGTTTCGTACTCTCGTTTATTCCCAGATTCGCACGTTCGTTGTTTCGTACTTTCGTTGTTTTGTACCTTCGTCGTTTTGGATTTTCGTCGTTTCATACTATCGTTGTCTTGTACTTCTGTTGTTTTGCAGTTTCGTTGTTTTTGTACATTCGTTGTTTCGTACTTTCGCTGCTTGCGTTGTTTCGTGCTTGCGTTGTTTCGTTTTGATGAACGGCAGCGTCAACCTCTTCACCAGGGCTCTGGCGTAATGGACGGCAACGTTAACCTCCGGGGCTCCGGCGTGATGGACGGCATCGTTAACCTTTAGGGATCCGGCGTGATGGACGGCATCGGTAACCTCCATGGCTCCGGCGTGATGGACGGCATCGTTAGCCTCCATGGCAGCGGCCTGATGGACATCATCGTTAGCCTTTAGGGCTCTAGTGTGATGGACGGCATCGTTAATCACCGGGGCTCCAGCGAGATGAACGCCAACGTTAATCTCCAGGGTTCCGGCGTGATGGACGGCAACGTTAATTTCCAGGTTTCCGACGTGATGGACAGCAACGGTAATGTCCAGAGCTCCGGCGTGATGGACGGCAACGTTAATCTCCAGGGCGCCGGAGTGATGTTCGGCAACGTTAATCTCCAGGGCTCTGGCGTGATGGACGGCAACGTTAATCTCCAGGGCTCTGGCGTGATGGACGGCAACGTTAATCTCCAGGGCTCTGGGGCGGGGGCCCTAGGGTAGTGGTTAGCACCGCTGCCTTTCACGCCAGAGTCCGGGGTTCGGTTCCCGGTCTCGGCGGTTTGAAAGAAACATAATTGTTTCTTCCCCATCCACGTGTGAAAGTTAGTATTGTGAGGAGCCTCCGTGACCGAGAGGTAGCGTGCTCGGCCTCAGACCGCCAGGGCTCGAATTTCGAGTCCTGTGTCTGGAGGACAGTGTCATCTCAATCATCTCACCATCCTCAGGAGGTTCTCCTGGCCCAGTTTAGCCTATATGTGCACAAAGGTGGCCTAAAGCCCGATTCATTTCATTTTCCAGGGCTCTGGCGTGATGAACAGCAACTTTAATCTCCAGGGTTCCGGCGTGATGGACAGCAACGTTAATCTCCAGGGTTCCGGCGTGATGGACGGCAACGTTAATCTCCAGGGCTCTGGCGTGATGGACAGCAACGTTAATCTCCAGGGTTCCGGCCTGATGGACAGCAACGTTAATCTCCAGGGCTCTGGCGTGATGAACAGCAACTTTAATCTCCAGGGTTCCGGCGTGATGGACAGCAACGTTAATCTCCAGGGTTCCGGCGTGATGGACGGCAACGTTAATCTCCAGGGCTCCAGCGAGATGAACGCCAACGTTAATCTCCAGGGTTCCGGCGTGATGGACGGCAACGTTAATTTCCAGGTTTCCGACGTGATGGACAGCAACGGTAATGTCCAGAGCTCCGGCGTGATGGACGGCAACGTTAATCTCCAGGGCGCCGGAGTGATGTTCGGCAACGTTAATCTCCAGGGCTCTGGCGTGATGGACGGCAACGTTAATCTCCAGGGCTCTGGCGTGATGAACAGCAACTTTAATCTCCAGGGTTCCGGCGTGATGGACAGCAACGTTAATCTCCAGGGTTCCGGCGTGATGGACGGCAACGTTAATCTCCAGGGCTCTGGCGTGATGGACAGCAACGTTAATCTCCAGGGTTCCGGCCTGATGGACAGCAACGTTAATCTCCAGGGCTCTGGCGTGATGGACGGCAACGTTAATCTCCACGGTTCCGGCGTGATGGACGGCAACGTTAATCTCCAGGGTTCCGGCGTGATGGACGGCAACGTTAATCTCCAGGGCGCCGGAGTGATGTTCGGCAACGTTAATCTCCATGGTTCCGGCATGATGGACAGCAACGTTAATCTCCAGGGCTCTGGCGTGATGGACGGCAACGTAAATCTCCAGGCCTCTGGCGTGATGTACAGCGACGTTAATCTCAAGGGCTCCGGTGTGATGGACGGCAACGTTAATCTCCAGGGTTCCGGCGTGATGGACAGCAACGTTAATCTCCAGGGTTCTGGCATGATGGACGGCAACGTTAACATTCAGGGCTCCGGCGTGATGGACAGCAGCATCAACCTCTCCACCAGAGCTCCGGCGTGATCGATGGCAGCGCTAACCTCTTCCCCAACGTCACGTATGATTTTCAATTTTATTTATTTAATTATTAAAAAAAGCAAAAACAACGAAAGTGCGAAACAGCGAAAGTACAAAACAAAGCAAATATAAAAAAAAAAGTACAATAAAAGGATTGCGAAACAACGATACTACAAAACAACGTAAGAACGATGCGAAACTAGGAATGTGCGATGCAAAAGATCGAGACTACGAAACAACGAAACTGCAAAACAATGAAAGAGTGATGCGAAACAGCAAAAAAAGCGATGCGAAACAACGAAAAGGTGATGTAAAACAACGGATCTGTGAAACAAACAACGAAACTGCGAAACAACGAGAGTGCGAAATGGCGAGATGTTCCTATCTGGACACCATATACTTATCTGTCATATTAGAGGTTAATTTCTTGCAACTAATATTGCAAAGATATGGTCCAAACTGTCAATCCTAGAAAAATAATATTGTATATTTGCCAGTAAAACATGTTGAAGGGCCAAAGGGTTATATTTCTCACTTGTTTGTTTGATGATTCACTTAGCGAATCGTAGTTCTAACACTAGGTGGCACCACTGCGTAATATATTACACACATTTGCATGGCGAAATCTTACTGTACGTCCTTGATAATACCATGTCGCATCTAATGTAACCTGCAATATGCTTTAAAAAAAAACTGTCATTTTTATATTTTATACTTAAATGATGTGTGGTTATTGTAAATATCAAACATTTGGATGATTTCAACAAAACATAAAATAAAATGCGTCTCATGGGTTCAGTTCTGTTCATGACAATGGTACATTTTGTTTTCATTAATAGCTTAGCAATGATTATCACTAGTTGACTTGCAGATTAAAAATGGTGACATGCAAGGCATTTTTCATATCTAATTAGATGTTTAAAATAGACTATATACTCGGGAAAACTGCGTAAGATAATAATTTACTTCAAGAACTGTGTTATATAAAAATGTATTAAAGTTTAAATTTTTCAGCGCTTCGCCGAGCCGGGTTGAAATAAATATTTTCCCCGCGAAAAAAACTCCAGCCCCCACCTCCTGGGGATTGAATTGTGACCCCCTAAGCATCTTTGTATTGAAATATGAACATATTTATGACCTAATTCAATTGGTAAAATATTGATATCATAATAAGAATGACATAACTGTAAAACCACCAAAAACAGCTTGTGTATATACTTTTTTGACAATATAAGGTATATATTACTAATCAGTATCAACTTTCTGCTGATTTAAAATTAAGTATAAATATGACTAAGAACATGATAAAACAATAATCATTTTTCATTGATTTCCAAGACTGTTGACGACATATAGAGGTCAATTTACCATCTGCCGTTTTTTATGTCCAGACAGTAAATAATACAATTTTAAAGTCAAGCCTATTAGACCTCGACAGTCCTACTAAATCTTAGCTAGCTCCTATAGTAATATTGTACAGATGAAAGTGATGTATGGAATGATTCTGATTAATCTCTTTAATAAGCACAGTTTGGCGGCCATTTTGGTCCGCCATTTTGGATTTCAAACACATATATTTTGACTGTGGTGTAGGGCCTATGTGAAGTACAATATGTACCATATTACACCTAAAACAAGTGAAACCCATCAAAATGAGTCATTTCGTATGAATAATGGGCAAATAATTAGACAATTATACTTTTCGCATAGTCAGATTTTGGTAAACTATTTATATGTAATTAAGCACAACTGAAACTACAATTAACCGTTGAGAAACCATATTAGCAGCTGACTAACGTCTAAAGTCGATCCCCGCGCTGTGAGGATTAAATATTTCTAATGGTCGTAGACCCATAACATAGGTATTCAAAGGAAGCGACAAGAGCTGACTAAGGGAGCTTTATGACGACTCCATATTGAAAAAACCCTTTGATCTCCATCAGAACAGCGACCCATATATAGCCTTGCAAGACGAATGGAATGAGTAAATATTGCATTTAACCGTTTTCTGCTCATCGTGGTTATATCTCCACAGAAAGAAATCCTGCTCTTATCGAGCTCTAATCGAGTTCTTTATACTGCCCTAAGAACCCAAATGCAGTAGCCACTCACTTGAAAAATAAGTAATTGTTGTATTTTGTCTTGGCACGGCAGAATACTGTGCAGTCCATAGACAGTCCTACACACCTCACATTTTAGAGTGCTGTATTATATAACCATGCTGACGAGAAACCGTTCTGGTCGGGATTCGAACATGAGAAATTGTGTAGGGCGTAATTTTATTGTAAATACTGAGCTCGACTCCTCACTTGGCTGGCCTCGATTTTTCCACATGCCTTCTCCACCCAGCGAGTGAAAAGTAATTCTGTCAGGTGTCAATCACAGAGGATGTTCTGAGTTGTCTGTGATTTATGTATAACCTCCATGTAATATATGACACTTTATTCTGCAGTACAGTGCAAATTCCAAAGCAGTAACTGCTTACTTTTCAAGTAAGGCCGCGCCAAATTAATATAATGTTTGATAGATTCACCGCACCACATTTTTTTTGGTGTTCAGTTTTTTTTTAGAAAGATCACATTCGCACGTCAGGTTCAACCTCGTCAAAATGAAAAAAAAAAACATTTCACCCGCCCGTTTTTTGTCACACTTGGGAATTTAAAACTAAACATAAATGTGCACCCGCTGCATTATCCAAAAAATGCTCAATTGTTTGTAGCTACTTTTCATCAACTCAATTATTCTTAGCCCAGATTTCCCACAGAAACGTACTCTTGAAACCTGAGTTTATTTTTAAAGATGGTAAAATGCAACCATTAGACATCAGGTGTCGCTTAACTTTTTTTGAGAGTTAGCCTCGTTTTGGCGAACACGCCCTGAGCTTAGATCTGATGGATCATGAGAGATTCCGCAAACACAACATATAAACCTATATGGTGTGTCAATGATGGCCCACATTGTGCGACGCTCTCCCAGCCCTGAATCAACAGTAGGTCAATGTCTTTTGTAGTAGTTTTGCTGGTAGTCTGTGAAACGCAGTGACGTCACTCGGTGAAAACAAGATCATATAACACCCCCCCCCATACTTCTTTCTGTGAAACGCAGTGAGGTCACTCGGTGAAAACAAGGTTATATAAGAACCCTCCCCTATACTTCATTATATTAGCCAGCTCGGTGAAAACAAATGAGATCGCGGTCATTGAGTTTCACAGAACAGATGATACTATGATGATACTATGATACTATGATACTATGATAATATATTCACCTTAATATTTTCACCTTTTTCTTAACCATGGGTAGGGACTTTCTTAAATTTATATGGGGCCTACTGCTATTTTCCACAATTCCTCTTTTCTTAAAGCATCCATTATATTGCTAAATTACTGTCAAGATGTGATTGCACCTACATGCAATATATCATCAAATGATCTGTCAAACCTTTCCTAAACCAGCGATCAAAAGTGAATCAATGGATGACGGTTTTGGATACTGTATGCACCCAGGACACTGTGACATGTGAAAAACACAAATCAGCTTCCCACCTGGAAAATAGCTGTAAAAGTGTATGGGCCAAGTGGCTTACCAATTACATTTTGTATGTTTTATGTCGTCATGTTGAGGTGTTAAATATTGCTCAACATTGTCCTGGAGTGGATGGACTTACAGGCCATACAACTAATTGAAATGATGTATTACAAAAAGAAGAAAATTGAGCTAAAATTGAAATTTGTAGTTTTTAAATCTGACTCTACACTTACGGCCATCTTGGACGCCATCTTGAATAACTGAAAATACAAATTAATTGACCAATAAGCAAGACTTCACTATAACTATAATACCGACACCAATGCATCACCATTAATACTAAATTAATTGATTATAAATAATAAAGTTGTCCCAATGGAGATCACAGAGGCGTTCGCTAAAAAGCCTCTTGGGATAAGAGGGTTAAATATGTTTACGACCATGACACTATTTGAAATGGCGTATTACAAAATAAAATCGAACTAAAATCGATTAATTTACGCTATTTATCAAATATGACTATACGCCGGCGGCCATCTTGGACGCCATCTTGAATATGACAAAGTGCATGCAGCGGATTTTCTAGAACGTTTACTATGTTAATCTAAATAATAATAAATGGTTTCTTTCATGAAAAATTGAGTTTGTTATGAGGTGTCTAATTGTCTTCCTTCTTGAAATATTGCTGAATATAGGTCTCAAGTGGCGGCCATTTTGAAATCCAAGATGACAGCCAAAATATGGACGTGCCAACATGCTTCCATCGAAATTCCTGTAGAGCAATATCTCAACAATGTGTGTGCCAAAATCCACAATTTTATCCAGACGTGCACACCCAATTACCTCAGAGCCCCCACTATTTAGATAAATCTATAGATAATGATAGCGTGACAATGACAGCGCGTTACTTTTTTCGTCAGTCGACCCCAGAGATAATAAGGTGGAGATTAAAGTGTTTCCAGACATCGTGCTAATAACATTTTTGTTGCTATTTGCCATATAAATCAAATTGTTACATGGAGATTTAACCCATCAAAGCACAACTTTCTAAAATACTGCCACCTAAAAAAATTCAACATCGATTTGTACAATTATGTCACTAAATGCCAAATCTGATAAAAAAAATAGTCCACGATGCTAGAAAGTTGACCTCTTACACTGGCAACTTTTGTTACCACTGGGCTTTAAGGGTGTTGAACAAATCACAAACCACCACGACCACCATGCCTGTAGCCCTAAATATCAGTAACATAGGACCTTCTGTATGTAATATCTTAACGTGGTGAATAATAGGCAGAACTTCAAATTATGTAGATCATAATTGAACTGCTTAATAATCATATCAAAACGCCTATAAATTCGAATATGACGTCAATAATTATACTAGAAATATCCAGCTTGAAGTGTCAAAGAAGCTACCAGGTACCATACTAGTATGCGATGGTATATCATACTGAAATGTGTCAGTATCATGCCATCTGATATTGTCTGGGAGCAATGTCACCTACGGTGCGTCGGTCCCCGGTGCGTCCGCATTGACTATAACGCTTCTCGGTTCTTTTTGGCCAGTGACTTGTTTGATGAACGTGGATGGCATCTTACTCTGCAGATGCACTTGCACACTGTAGGAGCCGGCCCATTTTGGCAGCTTTACCGAAGCGTACAAGCAATTCCTGGTCTGTGGCCCGAGGGTATCATATAGTGTATCATTGTTTCATCAATTTTCAGAGATATCAGCCTGTTTGAAGGCTCCATTCAAATCTTCGAAAAGAGGACGAACCTTACAGTATCGATACATTGACAGATTTGTGTCATCAGCGAAATGGAGATCTCTCATTATCTCGTCGAATTTATTGCATCTCATAAAATTAGAGACCAACGTGTAATACGCACTTCAGTTGAATCTGCCCCGTAGAACCGGCGCTATGGCAGGCGACAGAAGTATTATACCTATTCTAATATGTTAAAACTTCTGACATGTGCATGTTCAAGGTGCGCAGGAGTTAGCTCTAATCTCTATGTCAACTAACAAGTAAATTTACGTGTTAGTTGACATAGACATTAGAGCTTCTTATTTTAAATCTCTTGTTAATATATTTTGTGTCGCTAGTTGCCCCAGGGAGCAAAGTGTTATGATTATGGAGCTTAAAGTGTCAATAAAAAATGTCCCGATGCCATGTGATAAAATATGAAATATAATTTATTGCTATTAATGAAAGCTACCGGTAAAATAGAGGGAGTAATTTGAAACTAAAGTGGGTAGCTTAAAACTAGTTTCAGATTACCCCGGGGGCTAACCTGAACAGGGGGTAATCTGGAACGTTTACACCGGGCCTAAACAGACTGATGGTTAAAATAATATAGGGTTAGTTCCATTCTCGACAATTTTGATCCCCTCCCCCCCCTCCAAAAAAGACGACGGGCCTGAATACACATTTGTTAATGCTATTTAATTTATTATTTATTATATTTTGTCATGACATACTTATTGGAAGCAAATCTTTGGAAAATAGACTTTTCGGAATATAGAGTTGCTTATGGGAATATGGGGAAGTCAGATTATAGGGTTATAGGAATATGGTGATATGGGGTTGTCGGTATATATATTGAGAGTTGTCGGAGTATAGGATTGTCGGAATATATGGTTGTCGGAATGAGGGATTGTCCTTCAAATGGATATATAGCGCTCAAAATCACTTAAAAATCGAACCTGCCACCATTTGCGTTGCCACAACTATAGTTCTATTTTAGCCCACTCACAAAATACATTTAACCAGTCATGAAAAATAGTATGCCATAAAACAGTAAAATATGCCATAGATTTATAAAATAGTAACAAATCACATGTTGTGGTGGTTTTCATGATATCACACATGTCAGGTAATAAAATTGTATAATATAATGATAAAATTGTATTGCCTAACATGATAGTGTTGATGGATTTTAACATAATGTACTTTCTGTACTTTCACTGTGCTTATGGTATGAAAAAATTGGAGGCTTCATATCTCGACCAAGCTTTTCCTTCCTGTGCTCCGGCATGCTGGATTGACGAATTGTAACGGTAAACGGATAGTCCAGGAACACGAATCTGAAAATTTGATTTTGTTTTAACACCAAAAGTAACCAAGGCTTGACTAACTAGGATGATTGTATGAACATTTTAGAAAAACACCAGGTAGTCTGTACAATCAAATTGTGGCATCAAAAAACATGTATGGACAATTTTAAGGTATGCATGGTGTATTGGTGATATTGCCTCAGTAATCGGAATATATATATACATAAATGTCAATATCTTTGTCAATACGCAATCAATTTTAAAGGTTATAGCATCAAAACGTTTTTAATGGTTTATGTCTATGTAGGAAATATTGGAACAATGTCATGGCGGTCAATGAAGGTCACATCTTGTGCAACAGCGATCTGTGCAATCAAATCCTACGTCACCGTTTTGATATGTTATATCTTTAAATATTACTATTACCCTTTTTTTACCATACTGTTGATTTTAGAAAACGTCAATGTCCCGCAAGCGCGAGACGCTGGGCCGATGTTGGTTTAGTAGTGTTGAACCTTGGCTTAATGTCTCGTGTTTGATGGGTAGATTTTTGTTTTGTTTTATGTTTGTATTGGACTTAGCCCTTTTCTGTGCCCTTGTTGTGTCAGCATCTGTTGATGTTGGCGCAGCATTGGTTCAAAGTTGGGTCGATGTCTTGTGCTGAAAAATGAATTACTTTCATCCATCATTACTGTATTATTATTACTAATATAATTACTTTTAGCTAAAAAAAAATTTGTTGAAAACAGGATGATTAAAATGTATTATTATAATTATTATTATCCTGATTATCAGAATATAGATGAAAAACCTGCAATTCTGAAATCCGTCAAGTTTCAGGTTTTTCGCCATCTCGCCATGTATATCTTGTTATAAATGTCATAACGTTTCTAGTTTTATTTTTATAATATTTTTTACTGGCGTGTGTGCGTGACTATGTACATACATCTATGAGTGGGCATGTATGTATATGTAGAGGTATACATGTGTGCACGTGATTATGTATGTGTAAGTGTGTAAGTTTGGTCTCTCATAACTATTGGAGAGTGGCCTGGTTACTTTTAACTAGACTGTTTTTATTGTGAATGTAACACATTGTTTTAACTAGGTTGAGACATGAATAAACAATTTGTCTGTCTGTCTGTCTGTCTGTCAGTATCGATATTTTTTTAAAGTTTTTTTATGTAGGGTGTATCATATGACATATGACAATATATTTGTCAAAAGCCATTCAATTATAAATATGATGTCACCAAAACGTAAGACGTTTAGCAAGCTGTATACATAAGATAAAAAACCAGGAACATTTACCAGGTTATAAAGGTCAATTTGGTTCAAATCATCATACGATGTTTTTTTTTTCATTGCGGTCATTACGTTGTTTCTACTGTGCTATTACTTGTTGATTACTAAAACTAACCAAGGTTTGACTATATCATATGACAAAATAGAGATTCTAGAACAAAACCAGATGGAATTTATAGCCGAATTAATGTATATAAATATTTTGAAGCCGTTTAATTACACCCGGTGACATATCACATGGCATAGTCTCACACCGCAGAATCAAAAAGACGCCTATTGGCGAAGAGCAACGTTTCTCGGCGCCAAATTGGTAACTTTTTCAGAAATCTTTCAAAATACCGTCTGAAAAAAGGCCAAAATGTTCAATTTATGTCAAATAAAGGTGTGCACGGAACAATAGTACAGCTTACGAACCTCCACACATGGAATTTACATGGACAAATTTAATACATTTCTTAGACTAGTGAAAACAGTTTTGGTACGCTACCTAAAAACTGGACACGATTCCATTCAAATGTTTTTTTTAAATCTATTTGCATATAAATCTTCTATAATGTGATAGATTATGTTACATCAAGTCTGTTCTACGTCACCGATATCTCATTTATTTGTCTAATGACCCGCGTAGACAATAAACCGTTGTAAAATCAGTGTTGCACGCCTATTGGAGCATAAGAGGTAAATATGGGTAAAATGGGGGGGGGGGAGTGATAACTATAGCTTATAAACTATGGGGTCTAAAGTTACAGAAATTGTTTTTAAACATATGTTTTAGCTCCTGAGGAATCCACTACAATTACTTATATCAATTTTTAACAACCCTTACTTTTCCGAAAGTGTCAAAAAATGGAAAATTATGAGAATAACCATAAATTTGACAGAGATTCATAAAATTGGTATTTATATATTTGTCCTAGCATCAAGCCAAAAAGTGTAGGCCTAATTGAAAGAAAAACCAACCATCACCATTTAATCTCAAAAAACGAAATTGTATATGATGTTGTATTCATTTTTAACAACTTTGCATTCCCAAAAAGTATTTTCATGTATAATGTAGATTGTTAATCACACAATAAAACAGTTAATTCGAGTTTATTTCAAAGAGCTTAAACTATTAAATTTTAAACTATTAAACTATTAAACTTTTAAAAACGGTTTCATTATTTTTTCTCAGATTCTAAAATATATAATCTAGATACCAATTTTATGAATCTAAGTAAGTCAAATATCGCTCACATCTTACCCTTATTTACCACTTTTCGGAATGAAAGGGTGATGTCACAGCATCATATCCTTGTGTTGCTTGTTGTCGCATAAGTTTGAAATGCTTTTACATTTTCTCCTATGGTAAAACATATCCAGGTAGGCCCTAACAATTTTATACATCCAGGTAAAATAGCTCACAATTTGTG
Organism: Flabesymbios commensalis; assembly: GCA_964017125.1. NCBI lineage: Eukaryota > Metazoa > Annelida > Polychaeta > Terebellida > Flabelligeridae > Flabesymbios > Flabesymbios commensalis. The sequence goes on from OZ024907.1 coordinate 81,323,788, forward strand.
ATTATTATGCTATTTTTTTTGCTTTGGGGATGAAAAGGTGGTAAATTATTAATACAAATGATAATATTAAACACCCCGGGTATGTTTGGATACAAATTTTATGAATCTAGGTCAAATAACTCATTAAGTTATGATTATCACCCCAATTTTACTTCTATTTACCACTTTTTGGAGGAAAGGGTGGTTAAAAATTGATATAAAAAGTTGTTGCTGGCGATTAAAGGGAGGTCGCCGAATTTAAAAAAGTGTTTTTGCTTTTTTCGCCGATGCTAGATACAAATTTTATGAATCTAGATCAAATAGCTCATAAGCTGTGGATATCATCCCTATTTTCCTATTTACCACTTTTGGGGATGAAAGGGTGGCGAAAAATTAATATAAATAATTTTAATGTATTCCGCAGGTGCTAAAACATATATTTAGTTACAAATTTTATGAATTTAGGTTGAAAACTTTTAAATGTATTGTTAATACCCATTGCTTACCCCCATTTACTCCTTAATACCCCAATTTCGGGCACTACACTGTAAAAAAAAGAGTGTTTAGAAACACCACTTCTTGTTGCAACACAGCTGCAACCGATTTTGGTGTTTGGAAACACAATTTTGTCGCGTTTTGAAACACAACGAGTGTTTTGAAATCTTCAGTGTGGTTGTTTGAGCCACGGCTGATCAAGTTTGAAAAAACTATAAGTAGAGTTTTCATTAACTGCAATTGGTGTTTTGAAACACCGTATTCGGATAATCCAATCCCTATCTTGATCTTTCAATCCATGGTTGACCAGGTTTTGAATCCTCAGTGTGGTTGTTTGAGCCACGGCTGATCAAATTTGAAAAAAATATAAGTAGAGTTTTGATTAACTGCAATTGGTGTTTTGAAACACCGTATTCGAATAATCGACTCCCTATCTGGGTCTTTTATCCACGTTTGCCCAGGTTTGGAAACCTCAGGGTGGTTGTCTAAGCCACGGCTGATCAAATTTGAAAAACACTATAAGTAGAGTTTTGATTAACTGCAATGGGTGTTCTGAAACACCATATTCGGATAATCCAATCTCTATCTTGATCATTAATCTACGGTTAAACAGGTTTGGAAAACAGTATGAACGGAGACTCGGATCACTGTAATGTGTGTTATGAAACACCATTCGGTCACTCGGTATCTATATATCCGCTTTCAACCACTAATGATCAAGTTTAGAAACACTAAGTGGAGTTTTAATCGCCGTAAAATGTGTTTTGAAACACAAATGCCTGCTACTCTAAATTCTATCTAGTTTGAGTCACTACAGACTAGGTCTGGAAAATCTACTAAGTAGTATATTAAACCACCGCAATGAGTGTTTTGTGTCAATGTTCTAAGTCAATCAACTCTCCATATCTAGTTGTTGAAAAATACTTTCAAATTTATGATTATAAGGCTTAGGGCTAATGGCGATTTTTCGCATTCGGAATGTCATACAACGTGATATCAGCACGTGTCACCGAATCTGGACGTCGTCTAAAGAATCGGTCCAGGTTCGTGTAGGGCCTACGTACGCTGATATCAGGATGTACGGCATACGTGTGTCCTCCTCTCGCAATTAAGTCCAAGTCGTACTTGGCTAATTGACGTACATGATCAAATATACAAACTAATGGGAATTTTTAGAATTCACTTTTTTCTATATTAAACAGTAAAACAAAAATATTCATCGGTAATTGATTGGCTCTCTTAAATCCTGCATGCAATAACATTATAATCGAAAATAGCCAAATAAATCGAAATACCATATATTTATTAAAACTAACATATTCAAACTATTAACACATTAACAAGTGATCAACTCGATATACTGAGTTGACAACTCGATATATTGAGTTCACAACTCGATACATTGTTTTTCCAACTCGATATTATTGAGTTGTCAACTCGATATATTGAGTTTACAACTAGATAGCTGACTATCAGAGCAAAATAAGTTTACATTCATCAACACATATATAGTCCTGCCTGAGCAAAGTTTTCAGAGTGTATATGGCTTCGAAAAAGTGCTATCCGACTTTTTTTCTGTGGACAATGGAAACACCCGTTGGCGCAGTGCAGTCCAACAACAAGAATATAATTCAGCTGTGCAAAAATATTTTGTAAGTCTAAATATTGTTCATTGAAATATTTACAACATAATGTTCAACTTCATTAGGTTAAGTATACATGTAACGTTTCTTCTCACAAACTTACTGAATTTTTTACCACGTACACATCACTAAAGTACACCTGAAGATTTTTTGGTGGGAATGTGCAAAACCATTTGAAGCATATATTCACCCACACAATGTTCACTTTGATCTATCGCATTGTTGAAAATATATACACATGCTCGTTAACATGGTTAAATAAATTACTAAGATTTCACAATAGGTACACATTATAATAAATTATAAATAGTGGCTTATTTATTGAGAAAACTTATTCCCAAATTTAACTGTAAAGTTAGGTTATTAATGATGAACACATGCTCACATTAAATTTCATTTTGATGCGTATACTTGAAACAATGTGACAGCTGTACTTGTCGCACAAGTATAAAAAGCAGTGGTAATTGCAATACCATTGCAAACAACAGCATAACAAATTGAGTTGTCATATGTACAAAGTACACAAGCAACAACATGATCATAACTTAATCCGTAATATAAACGAACTGTCGCAAACAACGTGTAAGGTACGGGTGTCACCTTGTTGTTAGCAACAAATGTAACATGTGAAAAGAGAGCGTCCATGTCACCTTGTTGCAGGCAACCATTTACGAAAGAACCCTAATATTAACTTTACTTTTCTTATTTAGAAGCAATCAATCTCAAGAGTCTAGATGGTATTGGATCACTGTATCATTACTTCTTCTATATATGATGGTTTGGATATGCATCAAGGTATACCTTAAGTCCTCGGGATATTGAAGCCAGAATACGTAGTAGCTCATGAATACGATGATGAATCCAGCCAGTATGTTTTTCACCTCCACGCACTTGACACCCTCAATATACATCACATACCTCGCGTTGTGCATGTCATGCATGTTGCCGAAAATTGCCATATATGGTGTCCAGGCCCGTAGCCAAGGGGGGGGGGGGGGTCGGAGGAGTCGTACGACCCCCCCCCCCCCTGACGGCTGAAGGTCCACATTTTGGCCATACATCTAGTACAAGAGGAATGAACCCATTTTTGGAGTTGAGTTGACACTTAAATTCCTAGAGATAAAAATTATATCACGGGAAAGGTTTAAGTCTCTAGTTTATGGTGGCGTATATCGTTTTTGCTGTACGTGGTCGATATTTTTTTCAAACGTACGTTTGTGACGTCATGTCGCTATGGCAATGACGTCATTTTATGAACCAAATTGGCCAGACAAACTACAAAATAGGGGTCATGTTTAAATCACTGCTCAGTATTAGTATGATGCGGTGTCGATTCTTAATGTGTCAGCACATACTACGCACACCTGGTAATAATTGTATATATTCATTATATCGTAAATTCATATGTAATTATCTAAATAGCAGTGGTGTAAACAGAAGTGGGTTCTATTTTAATATGGCATCCAAAATTTCTAAGGGGTACGGTCGACGTCATGCCCCCATGAACAACTTGATCAGGTTGTTTTGTTAAAGGTATTATATGGTCGCGTGCACGAGATTTCACCTGTGAGGAATGTCATCTATACAATTTGAAGGCGGCGGTAATATTTATTAGTAGAAGTATATCACATTAGAAATAGTTCATGTATTTGAATCTGCAAGAAATAATAACCGGCGTGTTTCTCTTCTGTGAAAAATGCATTTAATAATGATATTAAATATTCATCTGTTTATTCAGCTCATACGATTATTTTATTTTATCATATCATTAAAAATAATAAAATTGAGTAAGATTTACCTAGCACTCGCTGCACGATGATAACTGACTTTATTTTATCATTCTTTATGTCAGAATTTGTACGTAGGTATAATTTTATAGGCCTATGTTCACATCCTGGTTGGACCATTTTACGGATATCTGGTCCAACATTAAACCAACATTAAACCAACATTAAACCAGTATAGTTATGTTTGCTGGAAGAAAAAATAATAATAATAATAATAATAAGAAAAAATAATGGGTTTATTTTTCTAGAGGTTGGCAGCCCTACAGATATTTTTGGCTACCTCTACAGTTAAAACTAATAATTATGTATTCAACTGAACTACCGTAACACCTGGTTCAGAAATACTTTTTATGTGATAAAATATACAGACAGATTTTAATTTTTTTTTCATTTTTATGGAATTTTGAAAATGTTATATTCCGTTGCGAATAAATTAAATATTGAAATTAAATAGTCATCTATTTGTCATATTTGTTGAGCTCATACAGAGCTCATTGTTTAAAGTCGATCCCCGCACTGAAAATATTTACAATGACTGTAGACCCATAACATAGGTAGGCGAAGTTGAAATGTTTTCCATAACACGTCAACTGACATTAATCAAATGTGCAGGTAGCTGTTAAAGATCAGAACGTTACACGTTACATATTTAGCCCATTTATACAGTTTGCGATAAGTCGCAGTGGATTAATGTTGGGGCAGCATCGCTAATGTGTTTCAATGTGAAATTATCTAACGTTAAGGTTTAACCACACAAATTCATTCGCGCATAGTTCCTTTTTTTAAATTTGTGGCTCTTTGCAGCAGCCTCGGTGGTACCTATTACAGATATATCATTTTGCTACCAATTAGAATCGATTCTGTGATGATTTGCTGTAGCAAAAGCAGCGAACGAAATAAGCAAAGATATGGTAGCAGGAAGTCCTTGCGCTACCAGTAACTAGGCTCTTCTCAAAACCGCACTCATTTTTTTTGCCAGGTCGCTCAGGGGAGAGTGGGCAAGAGGTTATTATGGCCCAAATAAAAAATACGTCAGTTTCACATGCCTTTTCTATTTATTTATTTATTTATTCAAACATATTTATACAGGGTAAAAACATTATTAGCCTTTGGCTATTTTGCATATGTGACTTGTTTTATGACAAGTATTTGCATAAAAAGTGAAAACACATATTTAAACAATAATTATCATATTATGTACAATAGTTACAATAACGAAAAAAGAAGGTACATTAGACATTTTGGATCATAATCCGCTAATATATGCCTTTACGTTAATTGAATAGGTTTACAAATGTATATACAAGTGAAAAGAAAAGAAAACACAAATGTCCCCACACTAAAACTCCAACAAAAACCTACAAAAATTGGAGAAAGCGATAAGACATGTACAGTTATTGCAGCCCTAACTATGATTGAGTAATGGTTTGATTATCAGCCATATATAGTTTAAGGTTATATTTGAAAGCAGAAAATGTCTTCTTATTTCTTATTTCTGAAGGTAGCTTATTCCAAAGTCTAGACGTATTCACGCTTAAAGATGATTTATATAAAGAATTATTACACCCGGGCTGCTGTAGAGTATTACTTGTTGCATTACGTGTTGAAACAGTATGCTATTCAGAAACGGAGGAAAAAAGATCAGATAAGTAATAAGGAGCTAGATTATTTAGAGATTTATAAGTGAGACAACATGATAAAAACAATATCTTTCTTCAACATTCTGCCACCCTAGACCTCTCACAATATCTATACCACGAATGTTCCAGTCAAAGTTTTGTGCAAGAAGTCGTGCTGCTCTATTTTGTAATGTTTGTATTTTACATAAATATTTTTGTGCAGCAGAGCCCCAGACAGTGATACAATAATGAATAATACTCTGAAATATACCGTAGTAAACACAATTAATATCATCCGTTGGGAGAATTTGTTTCAACCTTCTTAAGATATAAAGTTGCGAAGACAATTTTTTACACAATCCATTTATATGGTTAGACCAGGATAATTTACTATCTATTTCTACACCAAGATATTTAGCGGACTTAACAAAGGGTAACTTAACACCATTTATAAAAATATCTATGCTGTCTACAATATTTTTGTTAGATATAATTAGTACATTACACTTGTTTATGATTAAAGGTAACTTATTTTGTCCAAACCATTTAATAGCTTCATTTACAGCATTCTGAAGTAGTTGCTGTATTTTTGTTATAGATTTATCACTAACACCTATCATAGTATCATCAGCAAAAATATTACAGAAGGCATTAGATAGACATGAGGGAAAATCACTAATAAAAATAGTAAAAAGCAGAGGACCAAGTATAGATCCCTGTGGAACACCTTTGTCAATGAGTTTTGTATTAGACATTTTACCATTTATGGTAACAACTTGAGTTCGTTCATTGAAATAATTTGTAAACCATTATAATTCAGTGCCATTAAGGCCATATTTGCTTAATTTTTTTAAAAGTAATTTGTGATCAATTGTGTCAAAACATTTAGCAAGATCAAACATACAAATACCATTGATTTCATTTTCGCTAATATTGTCAAGCACATATTCAATCACATTATGCAAAGACGTCTGGGTTGAATGGAGTTTCATGAAAGCTGACTGGGAATGTGTAATGAAAGAGTGAGATTGTAAATATTCTCTCAATTGAGAGTCAACTAAGTTTTCAAATAATTTTGGAATATGCCTAATTACAGAAATTGGTCGAAAGTTGTTAGGGTCTTGTTTAGAGCCTTTGTTTTTGTAAACTGGAGTAACCCGATCTTTCTTCCATTCATTTGGAATTTCTCCATTATAAAGTGACATATTAAATAAGATTGTTAGACTGCTACAGATAATCTCACTGCTAAGTTTGAGAATACAAGAATCATAGCCTAGAATATCAACATTGGTTTCAGATGGCAATTTGTTTATAAATGCTAGAACATCTTCTTCAAGAAGGCTGTTAAATTTAAAGTTATAAATACTCGAGTTATTTTTCCATATTAGCTCATCACTTTCACTAAATTTACTACACAGTTTATTTCCAACGGACGGAAAGTGTTCATTCCACGCATCAGGTGACAGATCTGATGTTATGGAACTTTTTCAATTTTTTCCCAGGGATTGGTTTACTGCCCTCCAAACGTCACAGGATGTATTGGCTGTGATTGTTTTCTTATAATAGGATCGTTGCGAGTTTCTCAGTTTTTTATATTCATTCATTTTGTCAGAAGAGCTAATGCGGCCATGCCATGCGGTGAGTATAATCACGTTTATATATAAAGGCTAAATTTCGTTGGTCATCCATGGATTTGACCTATCTTTGACTCTAATTTCTTTAATTTTGACATGTTTGCTAAGCACTGTATTAAATGCATTTGACCAATCTCTCCAGGCATCAGATGTTGATTTAGCATCAATAACACCACTATATAGTCCAATATCCATTAAATCGCGAATAAAATCATTTATATTTATTCCATTGTAATTTTTTTTGTGAATAAGTTTTGGAGGAGAACTTGGCGCCTAAATTTCAGAGTTGTAAATATAAAGTAATGATCACTAAGAGTATATTACAGTATCCCGTGATCCAAGTGGTTGTGAGGCATCGTGGTATATATATGATCAATGACTGACTGAGATGATTGTGTAACACGAGTAGGTTCAAGTATCAATTGTTTGCAACGAAGTAGTGTTTTTATAAAGTGAGCTTGATTTTCACATAAATTTTCGTCTAAGATGTAGTTAATGTTTAAGTCACCAAGGATAACAATGTCCTTATTCTTTGCTAAAACATTTTCAAAATTATTTAACATGCATTGGTAATAGTTCTTATCGTCCGCTTTGGCGTTATATACACATGATACATAAAAAGAAGGGGAAGATTTATTATCAATCCTAACCCAGACCACTTCAGTATTATTAAAATTGGTGAGATCTGGAAAAAATGTATGAGGTAAAGTCTCCTATATATATATTAAAACACCCCCACCATGACTCGGTCTATCCTCTCTATATACATTAAAACCAGGTATATTTACAAGTTCATTCGGTATTTTGTCGGATAACCATGTTTCAGATATAGCTAGAATGTCAAAACTATCCTGATGTATTAAAATCTTAATTTCATCTTTTTTTTTCAATAAGCATCGTATGTTCAAATGTCCAATTTTCACTCCTTTGTTTTGTTTTCTATTATATATTGCAGTCTTGGTGTTGCAGTGTTTCATTTTTATATTATTTGTGTCACTATTGTCTATTTTGTTATCATCCATGTAAGTTGTTCTACTAGAAGGTTGTTTAACATTTGACGGCATGAGGCCTATGTCCTGATTTCCTTTTTCCCCCTGTAGTTTTCAGTAGCATTCACATTTAAATTGCCAGCAGTGGTCACATTGACGGTTATTGGTGTCATGTCTGATGTTTTTACGAGTGTTGGTGTCATATCCGTGTTGATCTTTTCTGGGATGATATGCGTCACTTCTTTGCTGGTGCCTCTGTCTTAGTATCTGGTGGTCTTCTCTGTTCTGGCTCCTTCTGTGATGGTAGGAATCATGTCTGTAATAGTGGTTTTGTCGTTCATCTTTCTGGGAATGTTTTAATACATTGTATTCTCTCTCTGTCGGCCTGGTTTGGTTTACATCAGAGCGCCTGTAGTTACTTGCATATCTAGTCTGTCTTGGTCTACCTCTTGATCTGTACAGCGACACACATTTTCAGTTGTTTTGAGCTTCCGATTTAGTGCTAATTTATTACTGAGTTGCCAGGTCAGATGTACTCTATCTCTCATCAATAGGGAGTCGTTTACCGTCTTTTCAGCCAGCTTGAAGAAATTGTCATTGTTGGCAAATCTGCAGCTATGTGTGTCGCACAGATTTTTTAAGGCTGTATTGGTCAGTTCAGGGCGGGGGCCCTAGGGTAGTGTTTAGCACCGCTGCCTATTATGCCAGAGTTCGGGGTTCGGCTCCCGGTCTCGGCGGTTTAAAAGAAACAAAAAATGTTTCTTCCCCATCCACGTGTGAAAGTCAGTATTGTGGGGAGCCTCCGTGACCGGGAGGTAGCGTGCTCGGCCTCAGACCGCCAGGGCTCGAATTTCGAATACTGTGTCTGGAGGACAGTGTCATCTCATTCATTTCACCATCCTCAGGAGGTTCTCCTGCCCCAGTTTTGCCTATATGTGGACAAAGGTGGCCTAAAGTCCGATTCATTCCATTGCGACAACTGGCGTGACGAAAATGTAACAGTTTTGAAAATGGTCGCGATGCCTATCGCACTCGCGTACGTCGTCGCGCTGGTACGTTTTGGCAATGATCAACTAATGTGTTTGAAAACTGACGCGACGTCATTTAAAGCTGACAATCACGTCACCAATTCCAGCTATATAGAAATGATTGTATGTATGTGTGATACAGTAAATGATGGGAAAATATCACATTATAAAATGATGTAGCAGGTAGTTTATAAGATAAAGGTTAGATGTAATACAGTAAAATACTGTGACGTTTATCAGAAATATTACCTTTAGATTTTATTTCATTTTAGTGTTGATATATGTTTTAAGTATTGAAGGGCCAGAAGCGTTGTGCAGGCAACTGTTCGTGTTGTATTTGGGGATTTGTTTGTTCGGCTCTCTGTGTTTGCTATGGTACATGCTCTCGCCTCACTCTGGGACAGGGTGACTAAGAAATGAACTATACATAATACGAGAATGGAAAAACAAATAAATTTAATAAATACGTTTAGATTGACTATGATTTTTCCTTTTTTTCATTTTTAAGTCATATTTGACCGTGAAAAGGACTTTTTTGGGTGACATTGACCTTGTACAAAACAAATCCCTCCCGAACTGTTTCGTGACGCGAAAACACTACAAAACGAGGTATTATATGATTCTTTGTGACTTTTATTTGTAAAGTTTTGAAATTCTCATTTCTTGATGGCGGCCAATTTGGCGGCCATTTTGAATTTATTAACCCGCAAATTGTTTAGGTTGAGACCAAAATTGTATTTAGTCTGTCAAAACCTTGCTGTGTGCTAAATGTGAAACTTGTATCAATCTGGGATACATAAATTGAAAATGACTAAGGGAAGGGCGGGCAAAGGGGGCCATTTAACGTTTCAATGGTATTTAAGAATAATATTCGAACTATTTTAAAACGAATGACTGTTCTATGTTGGGTACATGCAATGTAGATACATATAAGAGACTCACTTAGTGTTTCAAGGATACCTTATTTTAATTGTAAGCCAAATAGATTTGCTCTCAAAGTGGCCCCCTTTGCCCAATAACTTGGGCAAAGGGGGCCAGCGCATTGAGCAAAGGGGGCCACCCCCACCCACCCTGTGGAGACTTCAGTTGTATTCGTTCTCACTCTATGGAAGTACACCCTGCACGCAGGTTTCCCCCACCTTGGTACTTTTTATTTTTTTGATACACAAGTACATTGAAGTAAGCCTGATAAAACAGATATGATAAAAACCTTTCATTTGATGTATATGGTGACATGCTTTGTTGGACATACTAAGTAATATACTAAATACTTTCGTTCACTGGGATTAGTGTGTGAAATATCTATCCATTGTAAGGTAGAGGGCAAAGGGGGCCATGCTGTATGGTCTTTGTATTGAAATGGCCTGCCCCCCTTTACCCTGGCTCCCTTTGCCCAAGGGGTAGAGGTGGGAAAATTAGCCTATTATCTCTCCCAAAAGTGATCTCCTGACTAAAGTAATAACTAGAATACAATGGCAATATATAATGTACCACACAAAACAAAAGATTTTCAGAAGCAATCACATAAATTCATCAATAAATTCATAAAAATATATAAGCTTATATTCATAACATTGCTGCCAAAAACTCCCTGTCGTCTATTAATTCTATCTAAGATATGTATGAGATGTCTATTTATGTTTTTTGTATACATATGTTCATAATTCATAACTATGACGTCATTACTATTTCATACAACATGTCACAATTAAAATATCATTGATGGCCCCCTAGGCAGCTGATAAATGATCCACCTTTATAAATATCCAGTAGAAATTGGTGAAAAAGTGACGTCACAACCATCACGACATGACATCACATATGCACGTTTTATGAAAAACTCGTACACTTGCCGCAAAAACTGTTCATGCTTCGTAAAACTAGACGTTCATACATTTGCAGCGATATATTATTTGTCTCTAGGAATTTAAGTGTCAACTAACTCCTTAAATAACGTCAATTTTCAGATTTCCTCCTCCACTAATTGACATAATTGAAACTTCAAGAATGTTGTTATAGGCCCTATACCGTTTCTGGCACTAAAAATTACTTTCAACTTATGAGAACATTTGTATTGACATTTGTCTTGTGTTTTGCTAGGGTGATATTGGACATTTATTTTACATTTAGTTACCATTGTGACTGATTGGAAAATTTACCAAACCGTTTAATGACGTATAATTATGAGGTGAGGTAATAATATAAGGTCGAGTTCCCTTATTATATAGGCCTACATCGTCCATACATGCATCGTGTTATTACGACACAGACCTATCCATTGTGATTGTGTCCCTAAAAACGGTTTAATTATAACGCCTAATACTTAATGGTATCTTCTTGTCTCATGGACTCTTGTTTCTGGAAATCGTGTGTTAAGTTTGTGGTTAAATTAAATTTAAAATGTGTCATCTCAGATCGGGGCTGTGGACTGCGGATGGGGCTGATGGGCAGCTACCCCTCCCCCCCCCCCCATGGAATTTTCAAATCATGCCTTATTCTTAGTAAAAAAATCACCTGGGTTAAGATAAAGACCAATCTCAATCGACCCCCGCAAGGTCAACCCTGCAGATATTTCCTGGCACAATGCGAGAATTCGCTGCGCAGTAGTCTATTTTTTCAGCAGAATAATTTATTGTCTACTTTAGGTGCAAAAGTCATTGATCCCAACCAACTGATTTAGGCAGTAACTGAGTACGTAGGCCTCTAGGATAGGATTCGGATCTACGAATGTATCGAATCACGTTCGTTCTCCTTGGCGCAATGGATGACTTCTCTTAAGTTCATCTTAGGTCTAAAATGAGGGACAAAATAACGCATAATGAATTTAGGCTTCATCAGCCACCTGATTTCTTATGTCTATCATACCCCTTTCTAAATGTAGTCGTACAATAAAAATATTGTAAAGGAAAATGGTTGTCGTCACGAAAGATCCACACCTACAATTTGTAGGCCCTATTACTTCCATATTAATACCAGTGATTCATATGATGAAACTCAATGTCAAGTTCAAAGATGGGTGACATTTACCTATTTTTCATGGCCAATAGCTAATAAAGGAAAACGTTTGTCATCACGATTTGATGATAAATCTTGGTTCATACAATTTGTATCGCTTTAGTATCCATACAATTGATAGAACTGATAAAACTGTATCTCAAATTCGAATATAGTGATCTTGAGCTTTTTTGTTATCAAATATTGTCATTACGATATCTCAGAAAACTCCAGGTCAGGGGGGAGAGTTGATAGAGTAAGCCTACATAGGCCTCATGTGATGGCGGAGGCATACAATTGACGCATACATGTATCAAATTCCCCTTCTAGTTTGACTTAATATTACATCTGAAGCAATATTGTTACGCTAAAGGCTAGATGTGTGGCAAAAAATTACGTGCCACTATTTGGGCAACATGAATAATTACCTAAATAAAGAACATATATTGGCCTAAATATATGCTCTAGAATGCATCATTTTAGGCCTTAGATTTCATTTTATTCAGAGGGGTGGGCGGGGCATGCCCCAGGACCCTCTAGAGCATATAGGAGGCTGGATGTGCCAGCTGTCGTTTATATAAATTATTGTGAAAAAAATTGTGTATCCTCGTCGTCTGTCAATTCCTGGATCCACAACTGTCTTTGGTTGTTCTGGCATACCCCAAAACAGCATTATCTACAATCTTTAGTAGAATGCATACTTCTCTCCTGGCATATAATATAGCTAATTAAATACATGAAATTACACTCGAAATCATTAATGAATCCTTTGTCAAGTCAGTCAGCTAGGAAACGCCATGATATTTTTTGTGAGCTCACATTCGCAAAACGGAATTTATTCATGTTAGTAGGGGAGACCGGGGCTAACTGAGACAAGGGGCTAACTCGGACAGGCCTCTAATAGGAAATTCCATGATATGACAATATCAGTGGCCTCGTTTTCAAGAATGGAGGGATACCCCCTTCCACTTGAACTACAATCCCAGTGGAACTAGCAGAGTTGTGTGAGCAGGCAAAACTAAATGTATTTTTTTGCCTTTCAAGTAATTTTTCACGTCTCAATTACGAATCTTATAAAACTTGAATTACTATAGTTGTATTATACTGAAATATATCACTGAAAACACTCATATTTACTGCCTAATTTACAATTATTAGATGTTCGCTGCTGTACCATACCCACATGTCAGGTCATATTTTTCATAAAAGGTCAACCCGGGGCTAACTAGGACAATTCTGGCGGGGCTAACTGCGACAGTCCCAGTTAGCCCCGGTGTGTCCCAGTTTGCCCCAGTTGTAATAGAGCATTGTGGCCCACTTAACCCCTGTGGGTATTGACATGTGACCTAAATATATGTTCGCGCAACTCAATTAACATTTGTTAGGCCTACTTTAGATTGTATGTATTGGGGATGGACACAATGTGGGTGTTACGTAGTATCAACACATTAGGCCTATAGTGCATCGGGGATCAGCTGTTATTTTCTGCATTATTTTGTTGCACTTTAAACCTTTGTGTTTAAACGGCATATATATGTTTATTTATAGCTCACCCCCTTCAAACTATTTGGAATCATCACAGGATGCAGTATACCTTGTTTAATCTCTATAGATCCTAAATTGCTGAAATTTTAGGAGTGTCCCAGTTAGCCCCTGGCCTTGTCCTACTTAGCCCCGTATACGGGGCAAACTGGGACATAATTTTTTTTTTTAATTCACAAAATCTGTATAGGTTTTAGTTGTCATTTATTAAAGGCCCTTGTGACAATAACAAATATCACACCTAGGTTGAATGATTGTTTTGAATCTCTAACTCTATTATTGTCTGCCCCAGGGCGATAAATGATAAAAGTGTCCCAGTTAGCCCCGGTCTCCCCTATAACTATTCATGTTGAACTATACGTTCTTTTTCATTCAAAAAGCATGTATTAAATTGCTCAACATCATGACATCTATACAGTGGTAGACACATAAATAGTGTAGTGGTTAAGCTCTCATAATGAAACCATTGTGCATTTTATGATTAAAGCATGAAACTCCCACCATTATTAGTACATATCCTGGGGTTTATTTTAAGATGTGGAGGTAAGTTAGATTTGACCCCTGGTGACCTCTAGAGGTCATTGACCTCGAAAGGTCAAAATATCCAATTGCGAAGCCAAAAAGTGGTGAAAATTGTGTATTACACTATCTACAAGATGTTTTTTGTATTCTAGAAATGTGCCAAATACTCTAAGAGACTGATGGTAATCATAAACATAACACCAAGGTCATGTCAAGGTTACTTTCGGGTCATTTGGATGTCAAAATGGCAACAAATAGCAATATCCACTGTTAATCAATTGGAACAATACTAGTGGTGCAGTCATCTATTACAAAGGATTGGTTTTGACACATTATTGGTCAGATATCTTTTCCATGTACATTTTAGGAGATTGAGGGCGGTATCTAACTTGAGAGGGAAATACACCCTTAGTATTCCCCTGACTACACCCCTTCGTCAATGTTTAATTGGACGAGCAAAGTTACAGTGTGCAGCAGCTGTTATCAGTTTGGGTTCGCATGGCAGTCTATTGATACATAAATGGGCTATGAAGTCTGACATGGGTTGGGATTATGCTTTACTGGGGTACCGTCGAAAAAAAACGTTAAGGTCATATCAAGGTCATTTCAAGGTCAAACTGTCAAAAATCATTTTAAAAAATGTATTTTTACTTTCATACCGGATACCGGAATTAATTTCTAGGCTGCATCATTTTTTTCAGAAAGTTCGGCAAAATACATAGTGCAGCGTTTAAGCTCCCATAATGAAACAATTGTGCATTTCATGATTAAAGCATGAGACTTCTAACTTTATTAGCACATATACTGATATTTATTTTAAATTGTGAGGTAAGCTAGATTTGACCCCTAGTGACCTCTAGGTGTCATTGACATCGATATGAAAAGACACACCCTTGAAATGATATTAACTTGACCTTGGAAGCCCAATCTCAGGAAGCCGAAGGGCGCCATTTTTGTATGTCAACTGTAGCCGTCTTGTACACTTCTCTGGTTTATACAAGAGTGAGAGGCAACGTTATTCAGAATTTTAAAATATACAGCGATATGATGTTATTCCCAGTGTTATAGTCCAATACTATTATGTTTTTGTGGTATCGTGACTAGGGCTATACCACACATCTAAACCAATATGTATCTATTTCGCGAATTTGTTACCAATGCTTAGAAATACTCGGCGAGTGTTGCGAATTTTGAGCGAATTTCAAATATTTTCATTCATAACATTCGCTAGCATATTCGCCTATGTGTGAGAGGGGGGGGGTATATTTTTCACACTCGAGCAAAATATTTATTTCAGTTTGTGTGTGGAGATATCCCAAACTAAGCATAGCCTTCATCTGGAGGCAAACGATCCGAGCATAGCGAGGCTTCACAAATCTAAAGGTCATTTGATGATGCCAGATAAATGAGGCTCGATTTTTTTTAGGATTATTAAATGATGTTGCTCATAAGCTGAAATAATTAATTATTTCAAATTTAAACATTTATTTACAACATCAGACAATTATTTTTTTCACGAAAGATTAGTTTGAATATATCTATTTAAAATATACTCCCCCCTCCCTTGTAATTGAAGTTGCCTCCCTTATGTAGGATGCAAGTTAACAAATATATTATTACTGTTGATTGTCTTATATGCGTAATGAAGTGCCATCAAGTAATTATCACGGTGTGTAATGCTCTGAGAGAGGGATTTTCAAAAAGAAGAATTAGCAAAAGCATAATAATTTCGGCGATTTCTTGGCAGCCATTTTTATTATTATTATTATTTTCAAGGATGAGAGTTCTACATACGCCCAGATATCAATACAGGCGTCGGTAATTCAAAGGAAAAGAACAATATCAGCTACAACAAAATATTTTTATGACAATATGATTTTTTTTATAACAATGAGATTTTTTTTCAATCCCTTATAACATCTAATAATCCGTTATAACGGTCTACTAATCCGTTATAACGGTCTACTATTCCGTTATAACGGTCTAGTATTTCATAATAACTGTTTACTATTCCGTTATAACGGTCTAATCTTTCGTTAAACGGTGTACTATTCCGTTATAACGATATAATATTTCGTTATAACGGTTTACTTTCCCGTTATAACGGTCTAGTAGTTCGTTATGACGGTCTAGTATCACGTTATAACGGTCTACTAATTCGCTATAACGGTCTACTAATCCGTTATAAAGGTTTACTAATCCATTAAAGAGGTCTACTATTCCGTTATAACGGTCTACTATTTTGTTATAATAGTCTACTAATCCGTTATAACTGTCCACTATCCCGTTGTAACGGTATATTATTTTGTTTTGAAGGCCTTGATCACGCTATAACGGCCTACAAATCCGTTATAACGGCTTCCTAATCCGTTATAACGGGCTACTATTCCGTTATAACGGTCTAGTATTTCGTTATAGCGGTATACTATTCCGTTATAACGGTCTAGTATTTCGTCATAGCGGTCTACTATCCCGTTATAGCGGTCTAGTATTTCGTTATGACGGTCAGGTCTTCCTTTATAACAGTCTACTATTCCATTCTAGCGGTATAGTATTTCGTTATAACGGTCTATTATCCCGTTTTAACTGTCTAGTATTTTGTTATGACGGTCTGGTATCACGTTATATCGGTCTACTAATCCATTATAACGGTCTACGCATCCGTTATAACGGTCTACTAGTCCGTTATAACGGCCTACTAATCTGTTATAGAGGTCTACTATTTCGTTATACCGGTCTAGTATTTCGTCATAACGGCCTACTATCTCGTTATAGTGGTGTTGTATTTCGTTATGACGGTTAAGTCTTCCGTTATATCGGTCTAATGTTCTAGTATCTCGTTATAACGGTTTAGTATTCCGTATAACTGTCTACTAATCCGTTATAGCTGTCTACTATCCCGTTACAACGGCCTACTAATCCGTTATAACGGTCTACTAATCCGTTATACCTATTAATCCGTTATAACAGTATACTAATCAGTTATAACGGTCTACTAATCCGTTAAAACGGTATCGTACTTCGTTATAACGGTCTCGTATATCGGTATAGCAGTCTACTTATCCGCTATAGCAGTCTACCAATTCGTTATAATGGTGTAGTATTTTGTTATAACGGTCTACTAATCCGTTATAACTGATTAATAGACCGTTAGGCCTATAGCGGAATAGTAGACCGTTATAAATTCTCAAGGATAAGAGGATCCGCCCAGATAACAGGACAGCCATGGATAGTTCGAAGAGAAAAATCTATATCAGCCAAAACACGGTTATCTACGGAAGTGGATTTATTTTCAAATCCGTTATAACGGTCTAGTATTTCGTTATAACGATCCACAAAATTGTTATAATGTCTAGACATTATAGCTGTCTATTATTCCGTGATTATGATCTTGTAGGTCGTTATAACGGTCTAGTATTTAGTTATGACCTTGATAACGGTCTAGTATTTCGTTATAACGTTCTACTATTTCGCTATAACGGTTTATAGCAAAATAGTAAACCGTTATAACGAAATACTAGACCGTTATAAAAGGATAATATATCGTTATAGCGGATTAGTAGACCATTATAATATATTAGTGGACAGCTATAACGGATTAGTAGACCGCTATAACGTAACTCTAGACCGTTATAGCGAAATAATAGACCGTTATAGCGAAATAGTATTCCGTTGTAACGCAATACTAGCCAGTTATAACGGAATAATAGACCGCGAACGAGAACATTTGGCAGTCATGACATCGATATTTTGCCGAGCTTTCTGAAAAATTGATGTAGCCTAGAAATTAATTCTAGTATCCTGTATATTTAAAAAATAACCTGCAAATCTCCATATCGTGGAGAATTTGATTGTAAAATTTGCCTAATTTCTTACAAAGTTTGAGTATTTGCAGCCACAATAAATTATAAAGTTGATTTTTAGCGGCCATTTTAAATTTCAGAGAAATTTGGATAATTTCTGATTAAGGTTTTGAGTTTTTGCGCTTACAAAAAAAAATGATTTTGAACTCTGGAAGATATTTTGGTAGCATGTTTAATAACTCACTTGCACATCCTCAAGTTGTTGAGAATGTAATTTAAAATTTAAAAAAAATGACCGCTACTTTTTATTGGACCCACAAAAATTAAGTACCGCCTGATGCCTCACGCTTTTCGTGCATCCCGCCGCGACTAAAATCCCCCGGGATAAAAACAGGCTCACCACTTCTATTAGGATATTAGGGTCACGCTAAGAATATATATATAATTCAATGTTCTGATCAAACAGTTATAATCAGTATAAAATGCCGTCATTTTCTGTAAATTTATGTGGTATTCTAACAACGTCCAGCTACCTGGAACATTAGACTAGAGAGACTAGATAAAGATGATGGCATTAACGCTATACCTATGGCTCGTATGGCTTACATTATGCATCTATGCCTATAGGTAATGATGTGGTCCCTAATTAGAAGCCACTGCTTTGTTGACCAAACTTATTGAAGGAGACATGATTGCTAAATGGATGCTAGTAAATGTATAACCAATAGGCCTAAAACCGATTACATTAAGGGAAATTACGATAATAAAACAGAGCTGTCTTTAAATTATCAGATATGGCTCACCTGCATAAAGGTAGGTTGATGTAGATAGGTGTGATTCGAGAAAAATTGTATACATGTGCAACCACCAGACTGGAGCTCAGGCTCCTTTAAGTGAAGACACGTTTGAAAAAGAAATTGGAACAACTGAAGGAGACATGTGATCATGGTAACAGTTTTTGCCAGTTTGACCTTGAAATGACCTTTAGATGACCTTCAACAAATTTCTCTCGGATGGTACTCCAGTAAAACACAACACCACCCTATGTTAAACTTCATTAACCCAATAATTTATCAATATTTAGCTATGGGAGCCCAAACTAATCTTTAACAATGCTGCATAATTGTAATTTGGCCGCTCAGCTGAATATTGAGGAAGGAGCGTAATAAGTGGAAGATATCCTCCTTCCCAAAAGTTGATACTGCCCCTAATGTCCTCAAATGTGGGTGGAAAATACATAGGACAAAGAATATGTCAAAACCAGTCCTTTGTAATAAATGACTCCACAACCACAGTGTGGAAATTGATAAAAAAGTGGACATTTTAACTATTTTCCGCCAGTTTGACCTTTAAATGACCTTGGTGTGACCTTGACATGACCTTGGTGTTATGTTTATGATTCAGAACAGACTCGTCGAGTAGTTGACACACGTTTGGGACACAGAAACAAATCATGGACATTGTAATATACAATTTTCACTACTTTTTGGCTTTGCCAGTGAATATTTCGAGGTCAATGACCTCTAGAGGTCATCAGAGGTCAAATCCAGTTTACCTCCACATCTAAAAATGACCCTTAGGATATGTTGTACAAGTGGTAGAAATTTCATGCTTTAATCATAAAATGCACAATAGGTTACCTTATCTACTAAACTAAAATACAAAATGGCACGTGATCGTAATAATATGTCCCAGTTTAGCCCCGGTCTCCCCTATAACTATTCATGTTGAAATATACGTTCCTTTTCATTGAAAAAGCATGTATTAAATTGCTCAACATCATGACATCTATTCAAAATTCTATTCCATACAAAATGGCACGTGATCGTAATAATATGGATTGATTTAGCACTTTAAAGCGTAAAAACTTAGCAAAAATTAAAAACACAATTTATGTTTAGGCAGGAAATGCGCAATATGGGTTTTTATATTAATCCCTTTAGGCAGGAAATGCGCAATATGGGTTTTTATATTAATCCCTGTGCTGCTTAATTGTTTGTGAGTATTTTTCATTCATTTGAAGCTCAATTGCTAACGCAAATTGCTAACGCAATTTCCTGCTTCAAATGAAAATAATATTATTTCTAAAAAATAGACATCTTCCAAATGTTATTTTATTTATTCTGAAATTTGCTTAAAACGTATATATTCTGACTTAGCAGCACAAGGGTTTAAAACAAAGTCGCGTTAGCATGCCCCCGCACCCCCCCCCCCCCTTACCGACAGAAAGAAAAGTACAAAAAGGTCCACTTTTTGCTCAAAACGACCCCCCACACAAAAATCCTGGCTACGGGCCTGGTGTCATGGGTGTATTTGTGATATTCGGAATACCAGAGGCCTACAACACATAGCATTAAGTCATTAAAAAATGATGCACATCACAATAAATGATCATTGATGTACATTTTTTGACCCGTAATTAAAAGGAGAAGAGCACCTTCTCAGTTTCCTATGCTTTTGTTTACTGGTTATAATATCAAAACACAGCAATTGCGTTGCTTGTTGCTGTCATTTAAATTTCAATAGCGAATTTATTTGTATATTTTGGATATCATTTTACGGGATCATTTTGCTGAGGATGTGTGACAAAAATGTAAAGACATAGCTAATAATTATAAGTGGTGTTCATAAAAAAGAAATAATATAAAATGTAAAATTACCTGATAAAACCTGTAGAGCGTTTCAGTCGCATCTTTGAGAAGGTAGCATTAGTATTGGGCCTAATGCCGACACCTCTGCTGTGCCGACACCTCTTGTCTGCTTTCATCTCCAAGGGCATTTACATTATTTAAAATATGTTGTATGGCATCCAAGATATAAGTGTATTGCTGTTTTTTTTTACATCGGCCTCCACAGCTTCCCGAGCCAGGTTGATCAGGGAATCTGCCTTGCGAAAAACTTTTTCTGAGCGCCATGCAACGTGTAGGGCCTACCATCTTCACCAGACACGAGTTCATATATATTCCTGAATAAGACAATCCTTTGTAAACAGTCCTAGGATTGTTCACGGACATCAATGATGATGCAATTGGAATTGATGAGTTTTTGTCTAGTAAAAGCGACAGATATACCGGCAGATATAGGCCCTGACAGAGGAGAAATCTTCAGTTTCATTTTGTCCTACAATTGATTAATTTCTTCAAAATCAATATATTCACCCTAGTCTGTAGGTATATATATGCATCTCGGATGACGGAGGCAGACGAAACCGTTCTTCAATGATCTGAAAAAAAAATCGAGCCGAATTAACAATAACCACATTAACACTTGTGCTGCTAGTATATAGGCCTATATATATAGGCCTATACGGTGTCATGCATATTTTAGATCTAAATAGTTGTTTGTAGATGCTCAGTTAATGAAATTTGTCAATTTTGGAGTTGTCTATTTTTCATATATATTATTATTTTTGTTTGCTTGAAGCTGAAAATATCGTTAGCAATTCCAGCTTCAAATAAATGAAAAATACAACCAATGCAGCAGCACAAGGGTTAACGAATATTAAATAATATATAAGTAATTTTTTGTTGGCAGCATAAGAGTCACGAGTAAATTATTTATAGGAGTGTGCTAATTGCACCATCCTCCACCGCCGTCGGCGTCGCGTCAGACAAACTATGAAATCGAAAGCGGGAGATAGAGGCTAGAATAGTCTAGACCTTATCTATTTCATCCAGGAATTATTAATAAAATTATTAATCTTAGGCCTAATGACTGTCTAACTTTTCAGGCACTGCCATTGATAAAGACCAGGGCAGCTGAGCGACTGTGTGATTAACCAGTCCCCGTTTTAAATCCCAGGCATAAATTATGTTAATACTGTACTGAAGCATGTCCTAAAGCTTTTGCTATGGCGACGATCTGATCATCTCGACCGCCAATGCTCAAGTGAGTCCAGTCAGAATTGTAGGCAGTGTTTTATTTAACAACAATCTGTTAGTCAATTGTGACGTCACAAATGTAAATAGGCGTAGCAGTTGGCCTCTGTTTTGATATTCAACTAGACTAATAGAGTCTGGTGGTGTCACCAGCAACGCACTGAATTGTCACCAGTAGAACCCAGTCAGTAGTGTCACCAGCAGTGAATTGAAATGTCACCAGTAGAGCCCAGTCAGTAGTGTCACCAGCAGTGAATTGAAATGTCACCAGGAGAGCCCAGTCAGTAGTGTCACCAGCAGTGAATTGAAATGTCACCAGGAGAACCCAGTCAGTAGTGTCACCAGCAGTGAAATGAAATGTCACCAGGAGAACCCAGTCAGTAGTGTCACCAGCAGTGAATTGAAATGTCACCAGGAGAGCCCAGTCAGTTGTGTCACCAGCAGTGAATTGAAATGTCACCAGTAGAACCCAGTCAGTAGCCTAGTGTCACCAGCAGCCCAGTCAGTAGTGTCACCAGCAGTGAATTAAAATGTCACCAGGAGAGCCCAGTCAGTTGTGTCACCAGCATGGCATTGTGCCATTGACATGTCACCAGGAGAATCCAGTCAATAGTGACACCAGCAGTGAATTGAAATTTCACCAAGAGAACCCAGTCAGTAGAGTCACCAGCAGTGAATTGAAATGTCACCAGGAGAACCCAGTCAGTAGTAAATGGAATAAAATGAATCGGGCTTAAGGCCACCTTTGTGCACATATAGGCTAAACTGTGCCAGAAGAACCTCCTGAGGATGGTGAGATGAATGAGATGACACTGTTTTCCAGACACAGGATTCGAAATTTGAGCCCTGGCGGTCTGAGGCCGAGCACGCTACCTCTCGGTCACAAAGGGTTCCCACAATACTGACTTTCACACGTGGATGGGAAAGAAACATTTTTGTTTCTTTCAAAAAGGCCGAGACCGGAAACCGTACCCCGAACTCTAGCGCGAAAGGCAACGGTCGGTAGTGTCACCAGCAGTGAATTGAAATGTCACCAGCAGAGCCCAGTCAGTAGTGTCACCAGCAGTGAATTGAAATGTTACCAGGAGAACCCAGTCAGTAGTGTCACCAGCAGTGAATTGAAATGTCACCAGGAGAGCCCAGTCAGTAGTGTCACCAGCAGTGAATTGAAATTTCACCAAGAGAACCCAGTCAGTAGAGTCACCAGCAGTGAATTGAAATGTCACCAGGAGAGCCCAGTCAGTAGTAAATGGAATGAAATGAATCGGGCTTAAGGCCACCTTTGTGCACATATAGGCTAAACTGGGCCAGAAGAACCTCCTGAGGATGGTGAGATGAATGAGATGACACTGTTTTCCAGACACAGGATTCGAAATTCGAGCCCTGGCGGTCTGAGGCCGAGCACGCTACCTCTCGGTCACAAAGGGTTCCCACAATACTGACTTTCACACGTGGATGGGAAAGAAACATTTTGTTTCTTTCAAAAAGGCAGAGACCGGAAACCGTACCCAGAGCTCTAGCGCGAAAGGCGACGGTCGGTAGTGTCACCAGCAGTGAATTGAAATGTCACCAGCAGAGCCCAGTCAGTAGTGTCACCAGCAGTGAATTGAAATGTCGCTAGGAGAGCCCAGTCAGTAGTGTCACCAGCAGTGAATTGAAATGTCACCAGGAGAACCCAGTCAGTTGTGTCACCAAAAGGATGATTAGATCAAGGAATTAGATGTACAATTACCGCACTGCGTAACAAGAGTAATAAGTACCGGTTTTTATATTGAATAAATTAACCCCCCAGTGGTCCAATAGCCGCACATACATATGTCTAGGTGGATAGTGACAATCCGGGTTCAGTATGGAAAGGGTTAAATCTGATCAGAAACAGTGCATAAGATTAAATAACTTGCATAGTCAGGGTTTGTAGGTATTATTCAATACAATGGGGGTGGGGGGTGGGGGGGGGGGGGGTGGTAGGGGTGCAGATATTAATAACTAACCTGTAAACTCCTGGTACTTGCTCAACTTCCGGCAATATTATGGCGCCAGGATAGCTAATTATTAGCGCGGTTGACTCGAGTTCTATTGCGGCCGATATCTTTCCTTCGTGCACACATTATAAAGTGACCCGAACTGTTGAAATGCACCGCATAATGACAACTGTAAAGTATGGCACCCAAAGCATAAAAAGACCAGTAATTTCAGATTTGCCATGTGAACAGTCACTAAACCTAGGCACTATAACTGAAAAAAAAACAATGTCTAATATTTTCTCCCCTGAATGTTACTCTGATCGAGGTCCAGGTTATCTTCACCTAATTGCTGATTGATATAATTTGTTACGTGAATAAGGGGTCCTCTAGTATCTGAAACACATTTTGGTGCTTTGAAACACATGTAGCAAGCATCATCTAAATGTGGGGTATTGAAAGACCTAACGCATGTGCGCAACTCCATTTTATGTTCTTTGAAACAAATTTTAGTGTTTTGAAAAACGAATCAAGCAACAACCAAATGTGGTGTGTCGAAACACCTAAAGCATGTGTGTAACTCTATTTTGAGGGGTTTTGAAACTTTCTTTTTTTACAGTGTAATACCAGGCGGATTTTAGAGGATTTTTGATATGTTTTTCTATGTTGTTTTAAGAACATATGCTGAAATTTTCAGCTTGTTACGAATTTGTTCCGGGTTATTATCTAATAGCCCTGGACTATGTACTCTGTATGTTTCACTTATAGCCCTCCTATCCAAGCTATTGTCACTGAGTCGGGAGCGTTCGAAGGGCCCAGTACTGCTTTTGCGTTCAGCCACAACGTGTCAATGCTTATGGATGGACGCTACAGGATTCTCGGCAAGCTTACAGCCCTTTCGATCTCGCAGAACGGACCAGGACTGGCTGCACTTGCATTGCCTGTCTATCAATTCTAGATGGGACAGGACGTACAAGTGCAGTCACTCACCACTGACTTGATCCCTGACTATGAGCTGCAGCAGGCTGTACATCAAGTAATATATTAACTTTGTACTTTTCGCATGCTTGCAGTCAAATGTATGAAGTGTCTTCATTTTAATTATACATCAGTATTTTTATCAATACAGCCATGTTGTATGTTTCATATTGCAGCCCATAACGTTTAGATAAAATTGAGTATTACCATATCACTCAAAACTTATATTCTACAAAATCTAACAAATATAATAACGTAATTATTTAATAACAAAAACTTACACAATAGCATGCTATTAGTTGTGCGCTGCTTTTAATTATTTGTAAGCGCTGAAACGAACTAAATGTCAATATTTTTATCACATTTTTTACTAGGTCGCTTGTAAACAGACTAAATACTACTATAATAAAAAATGATAAGTATCATGAATGCAATTTTCAATAATATTGGTAACACGTGTAAAAAAAGATGTAGTACATGAGGTGAAATATTAATGCTGTGCATATATTTATATAAAATATACCTTGCGTACATAATTTTGAATCGGATAGAGCACTGGTCATTTGCTCTATATATTTTTCACGTTCTCGCTGATTATTCTCGCAAACTCGCATTCTCGTCCAGAACGCGAGAGTACGAGGGAACGCGGATACGAGGTGAGACGAATCAGCCACCATACATATTATATTACCTTGACATACCCGACTTTTCTGTGAAGCTCAATAGCCTAGACCTCCAATGTTTTCACCGAGTCAGCCAATACAATGAATATTATGGGAAGGGGACTTATATAACAATCTTTTCACCGAGTTGCCATTCAAAAGGGATTCCGGAGATGTCACTGCGTTTCACAGAATACAACAGTGACTGATCATAGATAGCTAGTCAAATGCATGTTGACACATGTCGCCAAGCTAACACGAGACGCAATAACAACAACAACATCTGCGACGCTGCCCAGCATTGTTTCAGTCTCTCATGTTTGCTGAAGGCCTGCTGTGGAGTGCCTGTGGGAGCATAATTATGGCCGTTTGGCCTTGAACTCATGCAGCTTACCACTGCCCACAGTTACTCTCACGTTCTAGAAAATCAATCGAGCGTAGGCATATATATATAGTTATAAACATGTTATATAATTCAAAATATATGAGCCCTATATAGCTGAAAATTTCTAAAGCTACATTAATTTTAGTTAAATCAGCTTAGGCCTACTACAACCACCCTGTAGAGACTTCAGTTGTATTCGTTCTCACTCTACCCCTGAATGCGATGAGGCCTTTTCCACCTATTTGAGCACCCCTCACTACGCGACTCCCAACTGTCGTCCCCTCCCCTAAATTTCAAACTCTGCCCAAAATTGTGAAAGTGGTACATGTAGAACAAATATAGCTTTTATTGCAATAAATATGTTACCCATACATTTCTAATTCAAGTATGTCATAGCATACATATTTTACCATAAATAGAGACACATATAACGTTCTGAATTATTTTCTTGACTTTATATGAGCACATTTAATCTCGAAATTACGTATTATTTTTCAAAATGAAACCACATATTTTGCGTGCGTTTTCGTTCATAAGTAGATAATTAGGGGGATTATATCGACACAAAATCACAAGAATAAGAGTTTAGCCACTGTTTAAACTGTTTTTGATTTATTAGCTGATGTAATCCCCCGTCTTAGGCTCTAATTATTCAATTTGTAATCAGAGGTGGCAATATTTGACTGTATAATCCAGTTGTACACACTATATAATTGTGTGATAGGCTGTACAAATAACATTTCGCAGATGGCAAGGACACAGTGCTGCCTCAACGTTGGACCATTATCATCGACGCTGTCACAACGTTGGAACAGCGTTGGCCAAGTTCTCGCATCACTTCGCGTATACTGTCACTTGGCTTGATGTTCCCAGGCCAGACGGTGCCGTCTGATTGCCGGCGCGTTGCGATTAGCTTTGATGTTTAAGCTTGGGGGGTGTCGCACGAGAGGCACGTGTGTCCTCCTGGAGTGGGGTCCCAAATAGGTAGACACAGACTCATATCTGGCAGGGTGTAGTGGGAATAGAAGTACACCCTGCACGCAGGATGACTACAACATGTAACGCTAGGCTATATGTAGATAATAGTTGTAAGCCTTATATAAACCTGAATTATTAGTCTTATATAACTGATGATATTTGATCTAGATCCCTACGTCATGCTGATATTTGGCCTGCTACATAGTGCCGTCACATGATGATAGTCTACGGGGCCCATCAAACACAAGACGTTGAGCCAACGTTGTTTTATTGTTGTACCACTGTCTTCGACGTTGGTTTAGCCTTGTAACAATATTGGTTTAACGTTTCGTGTTTGCTGGGATTTTTGTTATGATTATGCCATCCATGGAGAAGACACAGGTAGGCCTATATGGTCACTCATTATAAAAGGGCGTGGTCAGTAAGAATACACAACCCATTGCTGAGTTATTGTTGATCCAACAGTGGGCCAGTTGCAAACACGAATGCATGGTGCATTAAAACAGCTATGGGTCAACGGCTTGTTTGTACAGAGTTGTAATTGCCTGAGGGTGGGCTACATGTAGGTGTGTATACGACCGTGGATATGTATACAAGGTCGTCTGCGTACAAAGCGCGTACTTACAGCCTACATAGCATCCTGCGGACACACATATTGTTTTGGATGTGACTTTAAGCCTCAACAGCAGATGATAAAAAACGACCACCTGGAAGTTGAAGCCACATAAATCCTGCTGACAGTGTACATGTAATAATATTACCAGACATCTGTCGACAGAGTCGCAATATTGCTGATTTGGCAGTAAACCAAACACAATGGATACACAGCACAAGAAATTGCACATAGCTGTTAGTGTCATAACACCATGCGTATTAGCTGTCACTCTTGTGTTCAACTATTTGGCAGCAGCGGGAAATGACAATGGTAAGTAATCAGTGGTAATTATTGTGCGGATGCCTATTCGCATACAAGTTTTTTGGACTGAGAAAATAGAAAGTAATGCCGTTTATCTTCATTTCGTGTGAACCACGAGGTGTGAACCACGAGGTCTCTATCATGATAACTACACCTAATTTTCTGTGGTTTAACCCTCAGGCTCCTTTGAAAATGACAAAACTATAATTATTAGAGCTATTCTATTACCATGATTAAATTTATTTTGTGTCCTATAATTTAGTGGAAAGAGGGGTACTGTATGTAGGAAACGGTTGACATTTCTGTACACCAATCCATATGAGCATGTGCAATATAACGTTTCAGGTTATTAGCTTTTGTCTTTGAGAAGTGTTTAGAAATAATAATATTCACGATTATATTTGTGGTTAAGTCTATAATAAAAGATTATCAGCACATTAAGTACCACATTTTAAATATGTTAAAGATAAAATGTGACATCAACCAACAAGATTTAAAAAGAGCTGACTTCCAAGTTGTCAAATCTGAATAATTTTCACTCACTTGGAGTTGTGAATCGCGTCAACGGGACACAACTTTAGGTGGGTGAAAATTCAAATTGAATAATTTGGCGGTTTAAGGGTTAAATTACCATTATTGAGATCGATTAAATCACTGTTATTGGGAACTAAACGTGCTTAAACACCTGTTTGGTCATAGAATAATAATTTTCAGCCATTTAAAGTGGGTGAAAATTTTAATTATGAAATGGCTACTCGTTAAAAATGTACTGAACTCGTTACCTGATTGGTTTTCCTTCCAGGACTTTTTCACAACCGCACAGGAGACATATCCAACTACTACTACCTGGAGATCACCCCCGCTGGCTGGACCTTCTCCATCTGGGGGGTCATATACCTCTGGCAGCTGCTCTGGATCGGTTATGCTCTGTCCACCATTTGCAGAAAATCTTCTTATGGCTACATTTACCTGATGCCAGGACATATCCCATTGTCCACGTATCTGGTCTACTGGGTGAATCTCATCTGCAACGTCACCTGGCTATTGCTATGGGATAGGTAACTATTTATTATGCTATGGCGAATATTGTGGGTTATGTAGCTAATTATCAAAGATGTATACCTTTTATTCTTTGCTATTTATCATATCGAGCCCTGGGATATTTAACTGTTTATGAGATGTAATGGTTGACACTTCCTTTTATTTTTCTAGTGCACAAATGTATACCCCGTATACTTTTACATCCAGCATAACAAATGATTAAGTAAACAAGTAACTAAAATTGTGGCTTTAATTGACGTCACTTTTTGACTGGTAAAGCTATGCAGGTGGTGTGGTTGGGCATGCTTATTCAAGGGCAAAGTGACAGAAGTTACATTAATTTTGAGATCTGTGAAGTTAACTATTATGTTTAGAGACCTGTGTTTTATACATTTTGTATATATATATATATATCTTTAGGCCCTCTTATCAAGTTTATAGAAATCTTAACTTGATTGATGTTCCCCACTTAGCGTTCCCTTAGTCATGTTAGTGCATTTTAAGTGATGTCTGATCTTTAAATATAAAACGCTTGTTTCTTTAAGTGACCGTCTACTACTGTTTGCCTTTTGTACATAAACATCGTCGTAAACATATATTAATCACTACTATGCTTATTTGTCTGTCAGATTTCTCCCAGAGTACGCACTGATACCTATATCTCTTGGTGCCTTCACGGGGTACTTCTGTCTGGCTATCACCTGCAGATCTCTTTACAATTCGGCAGCGGTGCTAACCAGAATGGGACTGTCGAAGGATATCTGGCTGACTATAGGTTTGCTCCATAACGGACTTGGCATCTACTCTGCCTGGCTCTCCATAGCCACTTTACTCAACTTGGGTGTCGTCCTCACCTACACGTATGTACACTGCACCGCAAAGTCAAACAACAGTAACTGTTCACTTGAAAAGTAAGCAGTTACTGATTGTTCCCTCTGCATATCATCACAGGGATTAGGCCTACATGTTTACTCCCCCCCCCCCCCCCTCAGCCCCTTCTGAATATCAACCTGCTTATAGACAAACTTGTATGAACCCCTAGTCGACCCACACTGACTCGATGATATATCGGTTTCAGACCAGTTTGAAACTAATAATATGCCACTAATCTGGTAGTATATTTTGTGTAAATTGTACATTGAATCGAATAATTACATTAATTTTTCAAAAAAGATATACATATTTCTCGTCATTGGCAGCTCCAAAAGGCATAGAAGTTTTTACATAAGTAGGCCTACAGATTCTCAATCAAAATCATCGGTGTGAAATTATTGTTGGTCAGTTTAATAAACATGCTAAATCTATCAGTCAGGCAAACCGGTTAAATTTAGTATCCTAAAAAAAGTTCGCCTTTTATCCTGCGCTTAGAAATCTTAATATTTATGGCTGCCGATGGTTGACACCCAAAATGCCCACGAAAAAAAAGAATGCCACAAATAGTATACCCTTGGAGCTAAAAGGCCGAATTATTCTCCGGTCACACCTTGAGCATAAGCCTAATAATAATGTTAGATATCTTTACATCATCTTGTTCGAGGCTGATGCCGGCCTTCCCACCTATGACTCAACAGGTGTAACCGTACCAGTGGTGTTCATTAGCGTTGTTCACACCAGTGACTTGCAATGGATTTTTGTTAATTGGGGAAGGGTGGGGTACATGACACGCGATGCCAAGTGTCTGATGTACATGGGGAAGCGTCCTGCTGCCTGTATTTTATTGATTGGACTTTTTTTAAGTACAAGTACATGTGTATAAAATATACATGAATAAAATTATACATATCGAGGTAATTAACGACAGGTGTCCAGCACCTATACCATGATACACGAGGCCACTTCCCTTAATGTAAGAAACAAACTTTTTATACACTTTTTACATGTTTTAACAATTTGACTGAAGTAATGCTTAAAGCAAACAATGCTTGAAGTACAACATCAATTAAAAATAGGCATATATTATTATAATGACTAGGTTGTAGAATCCAATCTGAAATGAGTGGCCGACGAAATAAGGCAAGGTTTCCCATGAAAAGTCAAGGACTATGCGGACGCTATGATAATTGCCTTCATGAGCAATACTTCCACACGCTTGCACTTGTGGGCTGAACAAATGCATGATCACAGGAATATCACAATAGTTCATATGACTGATAGCAGTAGCCTGAACGCATGCCATTCAAACTTCTGACCAAAAGAGAAACTCTCAATCAGCTGAAATATCGAGATGATTCGCTAACCAACTTAGCCAAGATTTGGGCTGTTGAAATCGTTTGAAGTTATATTCCTACTTTTCAAGCAACGATTTGAATATAGGGATTTTCATCCACTTGAAACTGCGGTTTGTGTTTGTGAAGTGGGAGAAATTATTCAGATTTGAAAAAAAATATGTAAATTATTTTTAAATCGTTAGTCCCTACTGATCGAAGTTTTAGCTCATCCTGCCTTTAGGTCTTGGGTGAGCTTATGTCATCGTATTTCGTCTGTCGCCCGTCGTCTGTTCACAGTTCACAAGAAATGATTCTCCTCCCCCAATTCTTATCCGATTTCAATCTTGTTGGGTAAGTAAGGTTGAGCTTCTGTGTCTTTGAAACTCTGGCTTATTTAAATCACTAATTAAAAAGAGTAAATATGTTGAAGTTGTTGTCGTTGGGTTGATTTATGTGGTGATTGAATTTGTTTTCAGATCAGCCTCGTTGCCTCAGGAAGTGTCATCCACGGTGGCCCTGTGTGTGCTGGCTTTGGAGCTGGGACTCTGGTTCATTCTGGATATTTTTCTCCTTGATCGATACGTACGGTATATGGTCACCCCATACTTGGTGTTTGTGGTGGCGCTGTCCGGCAGCAGTTACAAGAACTGGGACAAGACCAGCCCTAATTCTGTCTTAACTGCCTTCCTGCTCGCCCTGGCCTGCCTTCTCATCATAGTCAAAGTGATCACCATGCTGGCAAGACATACCCAACGTTTTCTCTATGAGGAAACATTCAAATCAAGTAAAGATTATGGCACCAAGAAAAGGCGCTGACGTAATTTAGATGAAGTAGAATTAGAATTGTAGGCCTACTGTTCTGCAAAACCAAACTGCCGTAACTGCTTACTTTAAAAGTAAACAGTTACTGTTGACTTGTAACTATTAATACTATTACCACAATTATCATTACTACATATAAGCGTACTGTTACTCTTGCCACTCTTACTAGCACCGTTATTACTATTATTTCTACTATCACTATTATCACTACCTTTACTATATATAGGGTACCGGTACCATTACTACTAATATCATTAATTATAATACTACCATTAATATTATACTTCTTTTGCTTGCTGTTACTTTGACTATTACCGATACTACCACTCTTACTGCTACTGTTACTGCTACAGCTACTGCTACTACTTCTAGTAGCCCAACCACTACTGCCACTGCTGCCACATCTAATACTGCAGCTACCACTGTTCCTTCTAGCACCACTACCTACAGTAGGCCTACTGTTACTGATAATACCGGTATACTTGTTTAGCCATAACTAGCACAAAAAAAAAAACGTAAAAACACCTTTATTATTATTATTATTATTATTATTATTATTATTATTATTATTATTATTATTATTATTATTATTATTATTATTATTATTATTATTATTATTATTATTATTATTATTATTATTATTATTATTATTATTATTATTATTATTATTATTATTATTATTATTATTATTATTGTTATTATTATTATTATTATTATTATTTTTATTGTTATTGTTATTGTTATCGTTATCGTCATTATTATTAGTATTATTATTAATATTATTATTATTATTATTATTATTATTATTATTATTATTATTATTAATCTTATTATTATTATTATTATTATTATTATTATTATTATTATTATTATTATTATTATTATTATTATTATTATTATTATTATTATTATTATTATTATTATTATTATTATTATTATTATTATTATTATTATTATTATTATTATTATTATTATTATTATTATTATTATTATTATTATTATTATTATTATTATTATTATTATTATTATTATTATTATTATTATTATTATTATTATTATTATTATTATTATTATTATTATTATTATTATTATTATTATTATTATTATTATTATTATTATTATTTTTGTTATTATTATTATTATTATTAATATTATTATTATTATTATTATTATTATTATTATTATTATTATTATTATTATTATTATTATTATTATTATTATTATTATTATTATTATTATGAAATGAAAAGGAACTTTGGTAATGTTTTTAACAGAAAGACAATTTTAAATGATTATGTTTGTGTCCATCTTCTACTTTCATCCACAGATAAAAGCATGTATTTGCCGAGCCTACCATGATGTCTCAACAAGTGAAAAAGATGCTGACATGCGTACCCTTGGTTGGTGCTTTTTCCACAGTTTTGGAGCGGCAACATGAATGACACGTATTAGAATCGTTTTGGGGGAGCCAATCGATACAACTTGATTGTCTGCACATAATACACACACTTATGCTTCACCAACGTCAGCGTCTTCGCATATCTAATTATATTGCTCACAGAATTCGTACTCTACCTAATGTTGTACCTAGTGTTTGGTGCAGGGCAGTGTTAATCGTTGTAATTAATGTATCTCTGTCACCTGTCGGTCCATAAATGAGATACGTAAATCAAATTATGTCATGAATGACAATTATTGTCAAAGTGGTGTATTATATCAAGAGTTAAGATTTAAGTAAAGCATTCTGGTTACCAACTGAAAATTGTTAATCCAACATTGTATAAATGTTTTGTGTCTAATGGATTATTCCCTAATTGGCGACCTGCGCCATCCGTAAGCTGACCAACAAGATTTCTTTCTAGATAATTTCACATTCTAATATATATATTTTGTCTGATCCTCCTCCATTAGCCCATATATTGTATGTACTTACCAGGAGATATTGTGCCACATATTTGGCCAATGTTTGCTTAATGTTGGGTCAGCGTCGCACATGGTGAGGCAACGTTAAACTACCATTGGTTCTACATCTCGTATTGTATGAGTAAGCATGATATGTTGTGAAAAGCCGCCATGCACTTGTAATATCGGATTGATTTAGCTGAATGATTTACACAATAAAATTATATCATCACTTTTACTATTTTGTACAATTATTATTTTCACATATTAGTAAAGAGTGAATGAATATTGTTTCACGTCGCTTTCTGCAATATCATGGCAATATCGCGACAGAAGCTATGTCGAAGTTGGGGCTATGCCTAGCACTGAGCGGCCTACGGCGCTGAATTGAGTGGAGCAGCTGTCCTGCCGCAGACAATAACGATGCTCAGTTTGGCTTCAAAATCGCACTTGACCGACTTCACTACAATGTAGGCGTCTTCAGCACCATATTGGCCGCTTATGTGAAGATTTTTGGTGGTTAAAAAGAGAAAAGTATGTTGATATTTCGGTCATTTCGGTTGGAGTGCGGTTTCAAGGCGAGACTTTGTGAGATAGGTAATATAGTCAGGTAAACAGGTAAAAGAGTCAAACGGTGACGTCATCACGCATGTCATTTGCGGTCCGACGCACGTGTTTTCGTGTTTATCAACAGCTTCAAGCGGTTCTGAGCATGCGCATTTGGGGACGAATTTTCCTCATGTCGCACTGGCAAAGATTGATACAAAATATATCGCCGTGACTTGTAGTTGTATTTTACTTAAATTCAGGTCCGATATGTCACATATCAGCTCAAGAATCACAGGGCTGTAATTAAATGTATTTATTAGGTCTGGTCCAAAGGAGGTTGAAAGCAAGGTCACGTGACCACATTTCTGGTTCATATTATCGACGGGCGAGTTGCGGAATCATTAGCAAACAACGTCAGCAGACAAGAAACATCTCCTGTCATATTTAACGGACTAGTCTCTAATACAACTTCAGCGGCCGAAACCACACAAGATAATTCTAGCGAACATCTAATGAAAATAGTCTTAATCGTTTTCCCTTTAATATCGCTCACTTGATTCCCTTATTATCATCAACCGACCCGGTCATAAACTCCTAAATGTACCCTTTATTCTGGGCATGTGCAGTCGCAGACGAATTCTCCTGACATAGATGTCTTTCATGTCGCACCAGCAAAGATTGATGCCAAATAAATCGCCGTGAATTGCAGTTGTATTTTACCTAAATTCATGTCCAATATGTCACATATTAACATATGAATCACATAAATGTAAGTTAATATATTTATTATAGACAAGATGATGTTAGATTGGTCATAGCTCATCAGATTGAGTCCAGAGTAGTAATGACCTAGTGGAAATTTGAGATATCGTTCAGAATAAGTGACTCACGGTAGAAACTCTGCCCATTTTGTTTTCTCAACATTTTTAACCATTTTCGGGTATGGCAAATCGAATGCGAAGTTGTGTCAAGCCAAAAAAATCCGCAAAATTCGTTTATTTTGAAGATTAAAATATGATGTCATAATGTATATTTTGTGTACTATTGATAATATCATGAATTAATGTGAGGAAAGGGGTGAAATTGATATTTGAACCAATGGCCAGCACTTCCAATTAAACCGTCTGTGCCCAGCCCATGTACATATGGTGACACGGGCTGGTGATGAGTGTCATGGGTCATGGTAAGGTCATCTCAAGGTCACAGCAAGGTCAAATCAGCTCAAAACTGTTGAAAATACCTTTGTTTTTATTTTTTGCTAAAATATGTTCACTTAAGATATCTATGATGGCTCGAAACATTCCTGGACCTAAACACGGTCATATGCCAAAAACACCTCAAGAGGTTACAGGGATAATAAAAGGGTTGGAGGGTTTTTTACTCCCCATAAAATCACCCTGGCGTCACCCCTGTCTGATATGGCAGAAATGGACCAAACAACACACTGATGTTATGTTTCGACTAAAGGCCAGTATACATTAATTGCAACTGATGGAGTCCAACCCAAGTACATATGTTAAAATGAGTTGGGGTTGGATTTCACAGGGGTGCTACCCCAAGGTCATGGTAAGGTCATCTCAAGGTCACAGGCGCAGCAAGGTCAAATAAGCTCAAAACAAGTGAAAATAGCTTGTTTTTTGTTGCTTTTGCTACAAGTATGTTTCCTTGGGATGTCTATGGTGGCTTGAAGCATACCTAGACTCCAACACGTACCAATACCAAGAAACGCCACAAAAGGTAAGAGGGTCATTAAAGAATAGGAAGGGTTATACCTTATTGCTGCCTGCTGGTTGGAAGGCGATGATGTAGCAGACGACAGAGACCCCTGGTGTTGATTAAGAGCAATTACGAAGAAAAGATCAGTGGGTGACGTACTGTGGCACTCACTGATAAGTCAGTGAGTAAATACATTTGATGAAGCCCAATGCAAGTATATTTGTTGACATGAGTTGGGGTTGGGCTTCATAGGGGTGTTACCATGGTCACTCATAGGTCATTTCAAGGTCACAGTAAAGTCGAAGAAGCTCAAAATAGGTAAAAATAGATGATTTTTATGTTTTTGCTCCAATTCTGTTCACTTGATATATGTCTATGTCAAGTCGGTCATTTTTAATTTGATGAAGTTTAAGTTTAATATCCCTGCTCAAAACTGCACATAGGTTCTATGGTAATAATTTAGCTATCTGAAACGGTTTTACAAATATTATGCACATTAAAAAATAAATATTGATAATCGGGAATTTTAGCCGCCGTTACCTTGTTTTTACACTATTCGCACTCATTTTCCAACTCTTCTGAGCCATAGGAGAAGTAAATATGATATTATATGATATTATATGATATATACATAAAACAGAAATTGAATGAATCGTTGAAACCCGCCTTAGACACCCTAAGAGATTACATGGGTAATATATAGTTCTATTTAACCCCTGCCGCATAAATGAAAATAGTCAAATTAACAATGTGATAGCATGTAGGACAAAAATATACATTTTTTGCATGTTTTAAACTGGAAAGTCGAATAAATAAATGAAAAAATGAAATTAATACATTTTCGTCTTTGACATGTCATTGTTCATCAGTGAGTGCAGTTTTTAAAAGATAAATTATTTGAATTCGACTATCATATATAGTGGTGATTGTATTATTAAAGATAATTCCCAAAAGTAGTAGGTCCTATATTGTCCCTTGTCAAATTGAATTTATGCTCAAGTCGCCCCAAAATTTATTACATTCGAGTTTTCTAGTTTTGTATCTGCAAAAAAGCTAAAATCAATTAAAGTTCCTTTCTGTGTTATGAATACGCGGTCTAACAAAAATATATAAGAATACCGATAAAAATTATGTGATACTTACAATAATACGGTACATGGATCTGCAGGCATATTGAATGGGTAAAAGAGAGTAAACGTTATTTTATAATTTAATAAAAAACATGATTCGACTAGATCTGAAACGACGGACTTCGTAGGCATAGTGGACAGACTTCGATAACGTAATCTAGAAACTTGTTTTGCTTTTTGAAAAAAACGTTGTCTTAATGTAGCCGTGTCATCCTCTCCGAGGCCGTGGATTGATGTATTTGCTTTACCCGAAAAATCCAACATGGCGGTTAGTCCAGGGGTATTAGTCTAAAACTCATAGAGACCTGGAACAAATTCGTAACAAGCTGAAAATTTCAGCATATATTGTTGAGACAACATAGAAAAACATATCAAAAGTCCTCTAAGATCCCCCTGGTATTAGTGCCCGGAATGGTGGGCACTAATACCAGGCGGATTTTAGAGGACTTTTGATATGTTTTTCCATGTGGTTTCAAGAACATATGCTGAAATTTTCAGCTTGTTACGAATTTGTTCCGGGTTATTATCTAATAGCCCTGGACTAGGCGACTGAGAGCGATCCCGAAAAAATGTCTAACTTTTCAATGACTGCGACCTTTGAGCTGAGCATGCGACCTTGTAGCTGAAATTTTACTGATTCTAAAAAACTATTTTCGACCTGATTATTTAACCGGAATTCTTTTTTATGACCGTCCAAAAAAACGTCCCACGATTTTGCTCGCGGTCAATCTGTGGCTGAAACTTGTTTCAGTCACTGGGGCTAGTCATAACGCACACTGTTTCGTAATAAAGTGCGGACCACTCAAAATATGGATAATGCAGATATATTGCCATAAATGCTATACATATCACATATTATGAAAAAAAAATCAGTGTTTACCTAACTCATGTTAGGTATCTTAGTAAACATAAATGGTGGAATTCCTTTCGAGAGAGGATATCCCGTAATGTTGCTCAACATATTAAGAGGATCTATGTAGTGTTTCAATAAGCGATCTTTGAGCCCCAAAATGGTCTTTTTTCGGGGAAAACTATTTAATTAAAGATTTCTTCTTAACTAAAAGAGCTGACCGTTGCATGGTATATAACTAATGTTTTGACCATTTAATTTCACTCATTGTAGGCTGGGCCTACAGTCATCATATGTTCAGAAAATGTGCAACTGAGAAAAAATTGCAAAATCTCTTATTTAATGGCATGTACTTAAAAATCAGAAGTAGTAGTAAATCTTTGCTTTACGTCACTTTTCGGCACAAAAGGTCTTTTAAGTGACATTGTAATACGATAAAAACGTTGTAGTCAATTGATGAGATGAATGATGTACAGATGATAATGTGAGGGTGGGGGTGATAGGGCATGGTGGGTTATTGAGAGCAATTTCCTTCGCTCGCCCGATAAGGGGTTCTGGGCATGTCTAGGGGATATACCCCCAGACATGCCCAGACGGCCGGAGACTTGAGTTTCGCTGTACAATTTAATGATAAAACTCTGTGGCATTTTGCGCAGCTCCGCTATCCTCGGGTCGGATATTCCCCAGAGTAGCAATAGGAAGGATCACTCCCTCTGGGTAACTCCATTCATCCCACGTGAGAGACCTAATGTCAAACACGCTATTGCCGGTTATTTAAGGCTACCACAGCCTACATCAGCGCCAGCACTGATGCGGGTGCTGCATTGGCTCCGCTGTTGAGCGGAGGAACCAGGGTACGCCACTGGCAATCCGCCCAAAGATTATAGCCAGATACGAGGAGGCTGCAGCTGCCCTTGGATGATTGCTGTAGACTAGTGCTTCCGTACAATGCCGTAACAGCATCCAACAGACGAAACAGATCCCTAATGACCCTCCCCGAATGGGGGCGAAAAGTACTACTACTAGCAATCATCCCAGTACCCCTTAAAAATCAGAAACACATATCAAAAGTCTTGAATAATTGGAGAGGTCGAAATATTGTAAAATCGCTGATTAGTACTGCCATTACCGAAATATACATTTTTAACAATATCTCAATAATCAATCATGATATCATCACAATCAAGGTATCTACACCAATGTTTTGAAGTTCAAAAAGACGACTGTGTCATTAATAAATTTATCAAATTCACAGCGATGTTAATGTCGAGATTATCATGCTTACGTAATTAACATTTTTCGACTGTGATGTTCACGCAAATAACACAAATAATATTTATAATAATATAAAGCAAATGCCTTGGGAAAATTGGTGTGTGAATTTTTATATTTTGTCCGAGAAATTGCGGGATGCGACATTGCTTATCAAACTAGACCGGCCATATACAAGTATTTATTTGACCGCAATGCACCCCTGTGCATAATAATAAATCGAAGAAACTGGTGAATACTACACCAAATACATAGGCGAATAGTATTAGTTTTTGAAGGGGAAAAATAGGCCAAAACTTCCAAATACCATTAGAAACAGCATACTAAAACTCCCCGTGATTCCCGCTAGAGCCTTTTCCATTATTCAAGATGTCGTCCAAGATGGTCGCTGAAATGTTTATGCACCCAAACTATTATGACGAAAAAGGTTTCTCAACGGTTTTCTATCCTACTGGACATATAGTAAATGACAAAAAAAATCTATCAAAATCTGACCCCTAAAAATGGATGAAAACTGGGTCATCTCCAAGATGCCCGCAATTGTCCTTGAAAATCGGTAAAACCATTCTAATTTGTCCAATATTGTCTATAATCCATGTCCATGTTCAAATAACATTAAAGCAGTGTCAAAAATCTAAGATGGCGGTTGGGCTACGGGGCAAAATAAAAATAAAAATGATTTTACAATTATTTATACCTATTTTTCATTGGATTTTGACTTGTTAATCCTTTGATGTTATTATGTCTGTGATTCAAGGTGACCTTCAAAACCAAAGGGTTAATTTTAAAGTCAAATTCATGAAAAAAATATTTGTAACAAATACAAATATCATCAAACATCATAATTTGATAATTATGTAATACTTCTTTTTGAGGCGGTTTTAACGGGAGAATCCATTAATGGTATAATTTTCGTGATTTAGGGACTTCTTCGAGATCAAAAAGTAATTTCCAAGGTCAAATTGTAAAAATAAATGTTATTTTTTTGAAGATTAAAGGTCTTCAAATCAAAAACGTCGTTTGTAAGGTCAAGTAAGAACAAGCGTATTACCTATTTTAGTGAAAAAAAGAGGTAACCGACCTAACCTATCATACCGGAACATCCATTTCTGGTATTATTTTAGTGATTCAACTTATCTTCAAAGTCGAAATGTCAATTTCAAGGTCAAAGGACCGAAAATATAAATCTAACAAATTAAAATAACACAATGTAATACCTTGTTTAAATTTTATATTGGCTCGAAAATCCTTTTCTGGTAACAGTTAGATCCAAAGTCTCATTCCAAAAACATTTTACACAAATGCAAATAGAAACAATGTAATCCATATCTTTGATGAGGTTTTTTAACTGCATTACTTATATTACAATGTTGATGGTTAAATGTCATATTTATGGCTATCAGATGAGTTAGCTTTTTTTTGACTAAATAAAGTCTTCCTTGACGCCTCTCCAACGCACTTTAGCGCTTTCCCATTGCCATTTAACGCTTTCCCATTGCCATTTAACGCTTCATCATCGCCCTGTACTGCCTCGTCCCCACCACCTTTTAACACATAGGCTCTAACTTCATAATTTGAATATCAAAATTTACTTTCCAAAAGGATTAAAATTAAACAGGCTTTGAGTCACGAGATAGTTACATATATTATTTATTTTCAATTTATGTTATGTTAATGATTAAAATTATTTTAAATGTCACACATATCAAAATCTTGCAATTTTTCTTATAAGTATACCTTAAATTGCAAATAAATGATAGGCTTGACTATTTAGTGACTCAGAACTAGCTGTTTTATTGTAATCCTTATGACAATAAATGTATGTGTAGACATTAAAATCATAAAGTTGTGTTGATTACAAGCTGAGATATAGCAGTTTTAACATTTTGGTGGCCATCTTGTGCGCCATCTTGAATAATGGAAAATGGTCCCAGAGCTAGGGGGGGGGGGGGGGGGGGTATTCGTGTTGAAAGGTCCATACGATCCAAGAGTTCCACCTATAGTGAAATTTTCTCAGGTATCCGAATCTGCGCGTCTTACAAAAATCATCCTGTCCAAAAGTACCGTAAAAAAACTTTGAACACTAGTACCGTCAAAATCGCAAACCGCAATTTGAAATATTGCATA
Source organism: Flabesymbios commensalis (assembly GCA_964017125.1). NCBI lineage: Eukaryota > Metazoa > Annelida > Polychaeta > Terebellida > Flabelligeridae > Flabesymbios > Flabesymbios commensalis. The sequence continues at coordinate 81,365,197 of OZ024907.1, forward strand.
TGAAGTGATTGTTTGCTAAAAATGTGGTAATTTTCTAAAATAATTTTTTACTTATTTATTATCACTCACATATGACATAGGCTTTCACATGAATGTAAAATATTTTGTGTCTGATCAATGATAAATGCACAATATAGCTTTAAGTTGATATTTCAACACGTAATTTTTCCCATTTTTCATACTTTTTCAGTAAATAGACAAAATACTTTTCTCTCAGCCGATTTTTGTGCATTATAAATGTTTAATTTTGATTCAAACATGTTCTAGAACTATTGTTGACTTACAATTAACCCATTTGGAATAAAAATAATGAGCTATGTGAGCATATTACTCGCTTTTTTGGTTAAACGTAAAATTATCTCGCTTTTCTTCAGGCTCGGGAAAATTGACTATATCTCACATTATTGCCCACTGAGTAGTCAAATTTATGAGTTATGTGAACATATTACATGCTTTTTTGGCTGGAAGTAAAATATGCGCGATTTTTTTGAGCTCAGGAAAATTGTATGTATCTCACAGTTTTACTCAATGAGTAGTCAAATTTTGAGCTATATCAATATATTTGATATCAATAGAAAGCTACTGGCACAGGTCACGGATGTAAAATATGTTGTGTCAAATCTTTGACAAATGCACAAGAGAGCTTGAAGTTGATACTTTAACACTTAATTTTATCTATTTTTCATTCTTTTTCGGTGCATTGTCAAAATACTTTTCTCTCAACTGATTTTTGTGTATAACAATATTAAGTTTTGATTCAAACATGTTCTAGAATTATTGTTGACTTAAAATAAACCTATTTGGAATAAAAAAATAATGAGCTGTTTGAACATATTACACAATTTTTGGGTTGGATGTATAATTTGGCACTTTTCTTCCGGCCCGGAGAAATTGACAGTGTTTCACATTTTTGCCCAATGAATACCGGGTATCCAAAATAAAAAAAAAGGTACAAACATCTTTGATATCAGTTAAAAATAACTATCAAGGGCCTTAACTTGGATACATAATATTTTATTTCTGTTAAATACGAAATGTACAACAATTAAGCGCTAACTTTGTATTTTATCCCTCCATTTGAATAATTTCCAACGTTTCTTAGTCAATAGCAGCAAGACTTCTCACTCATGCTAACTTTATATGGTATAAATGTTTGCTATTACTTTTACATTCTCTGGAGCCATTTTTTAAAAGTTATCTTGACGACTGAAGAAGTGATCACAGCCATTTTTAAAGTTATCTCAGCCACTACAAAAGTTATCTTAGTCACTGAAGAAGTGATCATTGCAACTTTAAACGTTGTCTCAGACACTACAAAAGTGATCTTGGCCACTGACGAAGTGATCACAGCGACTTTAAAATTTATCTCAGTCACCACAAAAGTGATCTTGGCCACTGAATAAGTGATCACAGCAACTTTAAACGTTATCTCAGACACTACAAAAGTAATCTTGACCACTGAAGAAGTGATTACAACCAGTTTAAAAGTTACCTCAGCCACTACGATAGCTATCTTGGCCACTGAAGAAGTGAATACAGCGACTTTAAAAGTTATTTCAGCCACCACAAAAGCTATATTGGCCACTGAAGAAGTGATCACAGCCACTTTAGAAGTTATCTCAGCCACTACAAAGGTGATTTTTTTTCCAGAAACAAACTGGTGTCAGACAATTCAAAGGTTATCTAAGCCACTACAAAGTGATCTGGGCCACTGAAGAAGTGATCACAGCAACTTAAAAAGTTATGTCGCCAATGCAAAAGTTATCTTGGCGAGTGAGGAAGTGATCACAGCCACTTTATAAGTTATCTCAGCCACTGCAAAGGTGATCTTGTCCACAAACAAACTGGTGTCAGCCAGTTTAAAGGTTATCTAAGCCACTACAAAATGATCTGGGTCACTGGAGAAGTGGTTACGATAACTTTCAAAGTTATCTCTGCCACTATAAAAATGATCTTGACCACTGATGAAGTGATCACAGCCACTTTTTAAAATATCTAATTGACTAAAAAAGTGATCTTGGCCACTGAAGAAGTGGTTACACTAACTTTGAAGGTTATCTCTGCTACTATAAAAATGATCTTGGCCACTGACAAAGTGCTCATAAAGACTTTAAAAGTGATATCAGCCACTACAAAAGTGATCTTGGCCACTGAAGAAGCGATCTCAGTCACATTAAAAGTTATCTCAGCTACTACAAAAGTGTTATTGTCCACTAATAATCTTATGCCATTTCATAAAAAAGTGATCTACGTCACTACAAAAGTGATCTTGACCACTTTGAAAGTTATCTCTGCCACTATAAAAATGATCTTGGCCACTGACGAAGTGCTCATAACGACTTTAAAAATGATCTCAGCCACTACAATAGTGATCTTGGCCACTGAAGATGTGATCTCAGTCACTGTAAAAGTTATCTCAGCCACTACAAAAGTGATCTTGACCACTAACAATCTTATGTCAGCCCGTAAAAGTGATCTTGGCCACAAAAAACTTATCTTGTCTACTGAAGAAGCGATCACATTCACTTTAAAATTGATCTCAGTCGATACAAAGGTAATATTGGCCACTAATAATCTTATGTCAGCCCCTAAAAAAGTGATCCCAGCCACTACAAAAGTGATCTTGACCACTAACAATCTTATATCAGCCCGTGAAAGTGATCTTGGCCACAAAAAAAACTGATCTTGTCTACTGAAGAAGTGATCACAGCAACTCTAAAAGTTGTCTCAGCCACTACAAAAGTGATCTTGGCCACTGAAGAAGTAATCATAGCCACTTTAAAAGTTATCTCAGCCACTACAAAAGTGATCTTGGTTAACATGAGCGAGACGTCTTGCTGCTATAGACTAAGAAAACGTTGGAAATTATTTAAATGGATGGATAAAATACAAAGTTAACGCTTAATTTTTGTACATTTCGTATTTAACAGAAATAAAATATTATGTATCCACGTTAAAGCCCTTGATAGTTACTTTTAACCGATATCATTTGGATACCCGGTATTCATTGGGCAAAAATGTGACACACTGTCAATTTCCCCGGGCTGGAAGAGAAGTGCCAAATTTTATATCCAACCCAAAAATTGTGTAATATGCTCAAATATTTCATTATTTTTTAGTCCAAATGGGTTTATTTTAAGTCAACAATAATTCTAGAACATGTTTGAATTAAAACTAAATATTTTTTAAACACAAAAATCAGTTGAGAGAAAAGTACTTTGACTATGTACTGAAAAAGAATGAAAAATAGATAAAATTAAGTGTTAAGTTACCAACTCAAATATATTGATATAGCTCGAAATTTGACTACTCATTGGGCAAAACTGTGAGATACATACAGTTTTCCTGAGCCCAAAGAAAAGTGCGCAAATTTTACGTCTAACCAAAAAAACATGTAATATGTTCACATAACTCATTATTTTTTATTCCATATGGGTTTATTTTAAGTGAAAAATAGTTCTAGAACATGTTTGAATCAAAACTAAATATTTATTATACACAAAAATCAGCTGAGAAAAAAGTATTTGACTATTTACTGAAAAAGTATGAAAAAAGGTTAAATTAAGGGGTAAAATACCAACTTAAAACTCTCTTGTGCATTTGTCAATGATCAGACGCAATATATTTTACATCCATGTGAAGGTCTGTGCCAGTACATTTCTTTTGATATCAAATATATTGATATAGCTCAAAATTTGACTACTCATTGGGTAAAACTGTGAGATACATAAAATGAAAGCATAATATAAAAGCATGTAATATGTTCACATAACTCATTATTTTTATTCCAAATGGGTTAATTTTAAGTCAACAATAGTTCTAGAACATATTTGAATCAAAACCAAACATTTATACTGTACAAAAATCGGCTGAGAGAAAAGTATTTTGTCTATTTACTGAAAAAGTATGAAAAATGGGTAAAATTACGTGTTAAAATACCAACTTAAAGCTATATTGTGCATTTGTCATTGATCAGACACAAAATATTTTACATCCATGTGAAAGCCTGTGTCATATGTGAGTGATAATAAATAATTTAAAAATTATTTAAAAGAAAATCACCACATTTTTAGCAAACAATCGATTCATACGCAATATTTTAAATTGCGGTTTGCGATTTTGACGGTACTAGTGTTTAAAGCGTTTTTATGGTACGTTTGGACAGGATGATTTTTGTAAGACGCGCAGATTCGGATTCCTAAGAAAATTTCACTATAGGTGGAGCTCCTGGATCGTATGGACCTTTCAACACAAATAAAAAAAACCCTAGCTCTGGGACTAAAAGGCTCCAGCGTGAATCACGGGGAGTTTTAGTATGTTGTTTCTAATGGTATTGGGAAGGCTTCCTGAAAAAGTCAGCTTTGGCATATTTTCCCCTTCAGCATGATTACAGGTCTAATACTATTCTCCTAACAATATAAACTGTCATTGCACAAATACAAATATATTAATATTAAAATATTAATATATTTGCAACTCATCTGCCCATTGTGGACAACCCGCGACAAGAGGTAGGGATGAAGCCTTACTCTTATAGGATGATTGAATTGGTTATTTACAGTACTTAAAGAGAAGAGCAAACCCATAAAACATTTTAGAGGACTGTTTATGCACAAATATAATCAACATCCCGCCCAGAGTTGACTCGAACTGGCATTTGCTATGAATATATCAAACTAGTTTATAGTCTCACAAGATTCAAAGTGGGTATTTTTGTAATCACTTTTTCAAACAGTTTGCTAAGCCACCAAATGTCAACCACTATACAGTCATATCGATCTAATGACATGTCCTCAGGGGTGGTACCAGAGTTGGCACCTGTATTAACCCTTGTCCTGCTGAATAATATGTCAATATGTTTCATTCATTTGAAGATAGACTTGGCACTTGCCAACCAAACTCCTAACTTCGACCATTAAATATCCATTAAGTTATTTGATCAACTGATTATTAAAAACAAACGATGTCATTATTTGCAGTGTAATTTTATTTGGCTTGAAAACGACCAAATAAAATAGGCCAAGCAAGAAAGAAGGAAGAAAAAATGAGGCAATTTATCGTGTTTGTTGGTCATAATATCATCACATAATATAAGGTAATGTTACTGTGCCTTTCTAGCAGATGAATGTTTGTCTTGACTTAGAATTAAGCATGGGAAATTATTTAAGATTTTGTCTCGCTAAAGTGTGATCCCAATGAGAAATTCTGTCTTACTAGGATTAAGCTTCAGTTTAGACCCTTTCATCCAGGCCGAAATTCTGTCTTACTAGGATTAGGCTTCAGTTTAGACCCTTTCATCCAGGCCGACACGGCCATTACACAACGTGCAACTTCTCAAGAGATCCCTTAGAGTTGAAAACGGGAAACGAAGGGCTGAGTGGTGTAGTGTATAGGGTAAAAAACACTGGTCCCAACACAGAGCCCTATTGAACTCCATATGAGAGTGTGACTTCATCAGACAGAGTGTCTTTAATTTTCAAAGATTGGTGCCTATTTTGCAAATAAGAAGAAAACCTAAATTGAGCCTGCCCAGATATTCCACAACAATCTGAAATTCTATTTGTTAATGTAGCATGGTTAATGGTGTCGAAAACGGCCGAAAAGTCGAGCAATATCAGAGCTGTAACCTCACTCTTGTCCATACTAATAATAACCGATTCTGTAGAATGATGTTTTCTGTAGGGTGATTGTGATGGATTAGATAAATGGTTATGTTTTATATGAGCTTGAGGCAATTTACTACTACCTTTTCTAAGATTTTGGAAATGAAACTCAAGTAGGATACAGACCTTTAATTTTTCAGTTGATTTTTAGGGAGAGATGTTTTTTTTCTTAAGTAGTGATCTCACATGAGCTTCTTTTAAATTTTGAGGAAATGTACTAGTTTCCTTAAAATATATAATTTTTCAGCACGCTTGTAGGAGAAGGGTCCAGATTTTGATTTTGACGACAAGCTCAAAATAAGCTTTTTAATTTTTTCACATTCAAAAACGTTCATTATGGATCTAATTTTTTGGTTTTACACCGATGGAATATTCTGTACTTTATCTGGAAATTTGGGAAGGATGGTTTTAATTTTATCTACAAAATAATTAAATAAATGGTCACAAAGTGATTTTACAGATGTGAAATCTTTCAGAGCCGGCGGTCGAATTCTATGCAGACTGTTATTTATTTAGTGCCATTGACGACGAGGATTTGTCCGAATAAAATAGGATCAGATAAATATGTCGATTTTGCTTTGTCATCATTCTGCTACACAGGTGGCACTAATGTAACAAGAACGATCTAGATGTGTGCGAGATCTGCGCCATGTTCGTTTGAGATTGTGGCGAAGGGTTTAAGCCTGCATTATTTCTTGAGTCATCCATGGATATGGTGGTTTTCTGACTTATCTTACAAAAGCGTATTTGTCTAAAGTAGAGCTAAGGACATAATCATACTGTTCACAGAGTCCTGAGAGGTCTTTCTCTGCTTTCTTTATTAGATCCGAATTGAGAATATCTGAATGAAACGATTCATAATCAATTTTTTTTTTTTTTTAACAATGTTTTTTCTTTTTTCCATTTTGTCTATCAACCGTCAATTTCTGATATGACCGTGAGATGGTCTGAAATACCTGCTGCCGAAAAAAACCCTGTTTTGATAGAATTCGAAATGCGTTTGTTGATCAAAAGATCTAGCCAATGACCATGAACGTGAGTTGGAAAATTAACATGCCGCTTGGGATCGAAACATGTGAGGATTTATTTTAATTTATTGCCTTCTCCATTTGAGTTATCTAGATGTAAGTTGAAATCTCCCAATTGTCATGGAGTGGAATTAGTTCTTCAATAAATCTTGAAATTCATCAAAAATTGACATGTACCGTTTTGAAGCCTCTCAGGCAGACAACGAAACCACTGGTTTCCGATACGTGCAGAGATCGCTTCGAACGTTTTAAATGATGGCAGAGGATGAATATCAGTTTTTAATTGGTTAGACACTGGTATGCCTGCACAAGTATTGATTGCACTTTATCATTTTGTAACCATGTTTCTGTCATGTTTCGATGTTATATATCCGGAGAAGTGGGCGGTCTTTGGTTTGATAGATCGCGCATTGATTTAATTGTTGCAATTGTCATTCTGTCCTTTGAGCCGGAGGGAAGCTGACATCTCCTGCCAGTAGATGTTGGTAGAGGAAGTAATTGGCAATTGAAACATACATTTAAAAAAGGTAATTTTGCTGTGACCAAATTTGAAACGTGATGTTTGTTATTGATGACGGTTGACAATTTGTTTTTTCAAATATGGTTGGGTCACAAGAGAACAATTCATCATCCCTGTGTATAATAGACACGGCTGTTAGGAACAGAGTGATTGCGACAATAGGAGACATTATTTTTTAGATGGATATGTTGCTTATCGGCGCCGTATCACATCACGCCTATGATGACTAATATGCCTGCAGAAAATATGATAGTGCACACAAAATGCCTACAGTTTGATCGTCATCAGCTTTCAGGCCGCCTACAATATATACAATTCCTTTGGGTAATGTTGGGCCAATGTCTGGCCAATGCTGGTGGAGATAACTTGGCTTATTTTTAATGTTGGGAAAATATGATTAAGTCTACGAAATGTCTATACTTTGATTGTCAACAGCATTTAGGCCGCCTACGATATCTACAATTCGTATGGGTAATGTTGGGCAAATGTTGGGCTAATGTTGGTAAAGATAACTAGGCTTATTATTGTTTATAAATTATTCTCACCACCTACGATTGACCGTATTATGACACTGATGCGAATTCATTTGTATTATTTAGAAAATAATGCTATAATTTGTATACAAATGGTGCCTTATGCATTATAACCACGCGGGGGGGGGGGGTTCGTCTTGGGATCTAGGTATGTTTCAAGTCATCATATACATTTCAAGTAAACATACCGTTAGGAAATAATACAAAAAAAAGTTCTTTTCAACCATTTTGAGCTACTTTGACCTTGCTGTGACCTTGATATGACCCTACCATGACATTGGGATAACTCTTCTATGAAACTCAACACCGACCCACGTCACCTTGCGTACTTGGGTTGGGTTCCGACCGATTTATTTGAAGTGTTGTTCCAATAATCAATTTTCACCCATTTTGAGCTGATTTGACCTTGCTGTAACCGTGATATGACCTTGTCATGACCTCGGGGTAGCAACCCTGAGAAACACAACCCTAACCTAATTCACCATGTATACTTGGGTTGCGCCTTATCAGATGTAATTAATGTATTGGCAATTGGTCAACATATAACATCAGTTTGTCATTTTGTACATTCTGCCATATGAGACATTGTTAACACAAGAGGGATTTGAAGGGGGGGGGGGGGGGCTAAGAAACACTCCAACCCTAAATGTTATCCCTGCAACCTCTCGGGGGTGTTTTGGTGTAGGTCCGTGTTGGGATCTAGGTATGTTTCAAGACATCATATACATTTCAAGTGAACATAATGTTAGAAAAACAACAAAAATAAGCAATTTCCAAACGTTTTTGAGCAGATCTGGTTATGACCTTGACATGACCTTACCATGACCTTTGGATAACTCCCCTATGAAACTCAACACCAACCCATGTCACCATGTGTACTTGGGTTGGGTTCGCTCGATTTATTGGAAGTGCTGGTCCAATAATCTATTTAAAAAAAAAATGAACAAAACCTCTTTTCACTGACAGTGTGTATATGACATGTTCTCATACTACCCTAGGGGTCAAGGGTACCATACTTCGATGACACCTGGTGACCTTGTCCATGTATGTATAATCTGCAGTCTCCCTGTTTCAATACCTTTTTTGTTTTTATTCTTTAAGACTTTGTGATTCGGATATTTTTCAAATGACATCATAAATACTTGTAAGAAAGCTGCGGGGATCTACCTTATCGCATGGCGGGTCACATATGCTAAAATATATTTGACCTGTAAATTGACCTTCTGACCTTGAGGATGACGTCAAATCACCAAACTTTATCCAGAAATGAATTTTGCAGTCAAAATCATGCGCAAATGAGGTATTACACTTGTTTCTAGCTTTATTTGGTAAAAATCATATTTCCGCTTACTTGAACTTCAAATTGACCTTTTGACCTTGAAATTGACCTTCCGTCTTTAAGAATGACTGCAAATCGCAAAAATAGTACCAGAAATAAATTTTGCAGTCGAAATTTTACAAAAATGAGGTATTACAGTTGTTTCTACCTGTTGGCAATTTTACATAAAGGGTGCATTTAAGAAAAATTGAAACTTTACACAATTTTTTAGCAAATACTGCTAGATATTTATATGAAACATTTTTTATTTTAACAAGGGTTGTATGGGGAAACAACAGACCAAATTTTATAAAGTTTTGTCAATTATTTCTTCATGAATCAGTGGTATTTATGTTATTTTCAATACATTTTGCAGTCTCATCCCGGAATTGTCTTCATAGGAGGGTTTTTCTATTCCAGATATGCATCTAACACACAAATACAGTTTTATTTGTGGTATGGTTATTGGTTTTACGATTTAAACGACACATGTTTGACAAAAATCGAGTCACAAAATCTGATTTTATGTGTATTTATTGAGTTTAAAGTATTTTCCGTTAAAAGTTTTTTTTATTTTTTCCCGCCAGTACATCACTGCCCAGCTTGAACTATCTACATATATATAGACATTTAATTACTCTTTTGAATAGGTCTGGTGGTTATATATGGCATACAAATACTTTAAGCTGATTGCTGATTAACATTAGCAAATTAATTAGAATTACCTGTATGTATGTGAAAATTCCGTTAAAATAATGTCCCCTCCAGTACATCACTATTCAAGATCCACGCAGTGTGTTTTTCTAAGATATAATATTATTGCAATATAACCTGCCTCTTTGAGCCCCCACGTGGATATTAATTGGAAATTCATGTTACAACAACCACATATTTATACATTTTTAGATGAAAATAGTGTTAAAGTAGAATTGTCCCCTCCAGTACATAATATCAATATTTAGTATTCTTTGTGTGATAAGACCTAATTTTTGTAATTTACTGATCTATATTGGTAATTATGTATTATTATAATAAAGCCTTCGTTAATGGCAGCCACTAGACACCAACAAATTGATACTTATTAAAAATACATATGTATTTTATTAATGGATAAGTTGTAACCAAAAAATATGTTGTGGGTGTTTCCTTTGTTCATTTTTAAATCGATATTAGCATGTTAATGTAATTTATTCACTGTTCTGACTTTCAAGACCAACTAGTACAATATATATACATTTATGGCGTATATATCATCAAACAAATGTGCTCTATATTGTCTATAATAGGCTGCCAGTACACTGCGTACTGGAGGGGACAGAACGTATGTAACACTAAAAGTGTAATTACTCAGGTATAGAACTTGTCATGCTTGTCAAGCGATTTAAGCGGTCTGTACCGATACACAATCTACTAGACTACTTGAATTAAAAAAAAAAGTGTTTGTAGCTGCTGGGTCCTTTTGCTTCACCAAACCATAATAATTTCGCTTCGGCGGCCCCACTCCTGTGAACCTTGACGATGCTGCACATGCGGATGGGTGGATAATGTTTGTCAGCGAACCATGATGACCCGCCTACTTTAAAATGGATTTAATAGTTTAAATGTATGATTGTCATATACATTTTCTATTGCAAAAAATGAGTTTAAATGTCTTGTTGACTTTCAAAATATGACCAGAAATGAGAACTACATACTATCCAATGCCCCTGTTCATTATCCACCCAGGAGATGGTTTCACTACAGGTTATATGCTAGGATATAAAATTATGTCATGTCTTATAACATGGCCCCAGCCCCCAGATATATAATAGTTGATAGCGCACATGTCACTGGTACATGATGTAGGATCTTACAATGCTCAAGTTGGCGCAGCGTTGTATGGCCTTAATTTACTATGCCTGATAGTGATATCCGGCAAACCATGCCAAATAGCCAGACAATTAATTGATATAATATAAAATGTGAGGTTTTAAGCAGATCGTTTGATATAGCTAGACTAAATCGTGAGGTTTGGGAAAGTGTTACCAGCATACCAGTTATATTCATAAAATATACATGTATGCCTCGAAAAACTTCCGAATATATCAGGTTCAAAATGGCCAACTGGTGTCCATTATTTAACTTAACATGCTTCATATCCAGTGTCAGATAACTAGACAATTAATATAAAAGAAAATGTGAGGTTTCCGGGAGGGATAGACCTTATTTCAACTCAGATCACATTCAAAATTGCCAACTATCTGCCATTTCTTATCTACTTTAAAAAATATATATTATGTCTGATATATCTAGCAAATATTGCCGTCTACAGCAATCATCCAAGGGCAGCTGCAGACTCCTCGTATCTGGGCATAATCTTCGGGCGGATTGCCAGTGGCGTACCCTGGCTCCTCCGCTTAACAGCGGAGCCGATGCAGCACCCGCATCAGTGCTGGCGCTGATGTAGGCTGTGGTAGCCTTAAATTTTTTAACATTGTTTGACATTATGTCTCTCACGTGGGATGAATGGAGTTACCCAGAGGGAGTTATCCTTCCTATTGTTACTCTGGGGACTATCCGACCCGAGGATAGCGGAGCTGCGCAAAATGCCACAGAGTTTCAGCATTAAATTGCACAGGGAAAACTCAAGTCTCCGGTCGTCTGGCCATATCTGGGGGTATATCCCCTAGACATGCCCAGAACCCCTTATCGGGCGATATGCCCTATCACCCCCACCCTCACATCATCATCTGTACATCATTCATCTCATCAATTGACAACGTTTTCATCGTATTACAATGTCACTTAAAAGACCTTTTGTGCCGAAAAGTGACGCAAAGCAAAGATTTACTACTACAGCAAATATTGCCAGACCATAGAATAAGAAAACAAAATGTGAGGTTTTAAGGATCGAGGGAAATGCCCAGAAAAATTTCAACTCCCATTAATTTCAAAATTACCCTGATAACATCACAGTATTGGCCCAATAAAATGGTTTAAATGGGCCTGATTATCATTATGTCTTGCACATTGGTTCAGCCAATACAGTTTATGATCTATATTCCGCATTGGACCAGTAATGGGCCAATAAAGGCATAAAATGTAATCGCATAATAACAATGGCTGAATACTGGATTTAACGGATGTTACTGCCGATAGCATCCGGTATAAAATAAGAATTGGCCTAATGACGTCATGTTTAGGCCTACTTTAATATATGTGATATCTGCTAAAATGTGCCAGATAGTTCAAAGGTTATTATGCTAAAACAAAATGTGAGGTTTCAGTGAGATATTTTGGCAAATTAAAAAAAGCCGATTATCAAGATATATGAAAAAAATCAAATTTAATAGGTCTTGTTATGAATACAAATATATCCCAGATTTGTAGATATAGGCCTAGGCTGGAGTGAGAGAACGGTATTGTTATATAAACATGATACTAAAATAGTTAACCAGTAATTGCTTTACCGTAGTAAAAACGTAGCTTGGTGTAAGATAATGGTAGGGATATTGATGCATGCATGTAAATTTGTATTCAGTTTGAGGTATGTATTATAATTTTTTTAATTATATGTACCATTACATACAAAACTTTGTATCCAATTATATAAGCTCAAGATCGGCTGGAGTTAATATTATTTTTAAACCACTGTACATAAATATATTATGTACGGTACATTAGCACAATAAAACAGTTACACTACAACTAAGTAACAAAGTAAAAAGAAAATGCTAGATTCCAGGGAGTGACAGCTGTGACCTAACAAATTTGAACTTGATCACATTCAAAATAGCAGACTTGCGGCAATTATTTATTTATTGAATATGCCTGATATCTGACAAACTACGGTATGTTAGCTAGCTAGACCCTACAACAAGCTTATGCTCCTAACGGCCATGATGAAGTGAAGATAAGGGAGGAATATGCATTTGAAAATGGTTGTTTTCATTTATATACCTTGACAAATTTCAACTCTGTCAAATGCAAGATGGCTGACTATTGCCCATTATTTACTATATGCTTGATATCAGGCAAAGCATCCCAGATACCTAGCCCAGTACTATAATTTATCTAACTCCCCTCCTGAAAGCCCGGAAAGTATTTTGTTGGCATATATATCCCTCCCTCAAACCTCACATTTTGTTTTATACCATACACCTCACATTTTGTTTTATAGTATAAAACAAAATGTCAGGTTTAAGGGAAGGATGTGCCAACAAAATGCTTACTAGACTTTCGTGTGGGGGTTGGAATGGATACACTAACTGTCTCTGCGGTTATATTGGAATAATAGTAATGTAGATGTTTGTAAACTATGACTGATGATGATATTTTATCTCTTTTTAGTAGTTTACTTGTTATTCAGTTGAATTATTGAGTGATCATTCATGCTTACAGGTTTGTTATTGTTGTAAAAAAATATGTCCTCTCCAGTACATTTTATGATATTAGCTTGAACACCGTGACATTGTTATGTCACAAAAATCAAAATTATTTCTCATTGTTTCTCCTTGATGGTGCTTAATACGATGCAGACAAATAGTTGCGGCCTTTACCCGTGATAAACCACTTAAACATCATTTTATTTTAGCAAAGTTTATTCAATTATGCTACTTCAGCTCAATTTGAAAACAAAATGTTGATTAATAACAATATCTATTGGAGCAAAATTAGAATATGAAATGTTGAGCAACATATCATGTTTTACTGATCTAAAATATGCATTTATATCACTTGTGATGTTGTTATTTCAACCGTTAAAAAATGTCCCCTCCAGTACAGCTTGTCACACATATAATTGTGCAGATGATTCGCATGAAAAAGCACTGTAAAAATGCACAAAATATGTCATATATAGTATTCAAGCTATATGTGTATATTTAGTTGATGTCAGAGCACTAATTTGTTGAGCTGTCGAAGTAAATGCTGTACAATTCATACTTGAGTGTATTGCAAAATTTCATTTGTCACATTTCAAATGAATATCAAATCTATATACATGTGAAATACGGGTACAACACATAGTGATCCTCCCTTTAGAAACACGACAATGAAAAAAACAGCAAATTTAGGGGTTAGGATACTCAAATCACCTACATTATTAGCATTTGAGCAGAGACTAATGATTGTTAAAACACATGTCCCCTCCAGTACACGCAAAAACAGCATACATTTCGCAAGTCAATATCTTCATTCATGGGCATAATTAGGCTCTGGAAATTTAACTGATGTTGGGGAATGACATCTCGCTGTCAAAAGCTGTGAAATTACCATACATGGAAGGTTTTTATTTTTGACATGCTATGATACTCTTCGTGTGCCCTTTACGTGAAATTGCCCCTGTACTTGTTGAAAAATCATATTTGACCTTGAAATTGAATCTACCCCATGGTTCAAAGTGGTCAAGAATGTCAAGATGTCGTCCGGCAAATTCTGAATACATATATTCTCACCATCAATAATCAACAATACGAAAACGTTCCACCCCAAAATGAGGTCCAATGCTGGTTCTGCCAGACTAAGAGTGATATGACGATATTTAATTTATTACTTATATGATTTTGACGTCATAATTTAAATCGCGAAATATAACGTTGTAGAGGAAAAATACGGCTTGACACGACTTCGCATTCGATTCCCCATACCCGAAAATGGTTAAAAGTGGTGAAAAAACTAAATGGGCAGACTTCTGGGTCAATATTTTTCTCCGATTTCCACCAGTCTATAATGTCGGAAGGCCCGGGCAACCCCATTCAGGGCTATCTTTCCACAAACAAACACAAAACATCGCTAAATGTAACCAACTTCAGGTTCTCGAAAAAATATGTTTTCGAGAGAAAGATAAGAGGGTTTTTGGTGCCAAAATGACCATTACCATTCCGTCTTTCACCTCAGAGCATTTCGAAAGTACTCGAATGTATAGAACAATCACCAACAAGCTTTGTGTTCAACAGGAATTTGTTCAACCGTATCCCAGTCAAACACATCTTAAATGTCGTATTTCTTCTTTTTGACATGGTAGTCAATAATTAGAAATCAGGAATTTCGTCTTTATATCTAGCCTAACTGGTGAATGCGCAGCACAACATTTTTAAAAAATTGCAGTTCTAGTCTATGGACATGTTTACATCATATGGTCATATTATTAAGCTAAAATAAAATCACCGATTTGTTGATGATTTTAGACCTGGGCATGTCCCTTTAATAAGTATGAACTAAAACATTATAATGACATTTTATTAACAAAGAAAGCCAGTAATAGCTAAAATAAAATCACCGATTTGTTGATGATTTTAGACCTGGGCATGTCCCTTTAATAAGTATGAACTAAAACATTATAATGACATTTTATTAACAAAGAAAGCCAGTAATAGCTATAAATATATCTGTGGTCATTCCAGATAAAAAATGTACGTAATAACGACATTGATGGCGGATAAAATATTCATTTATCTTATAGATAATCATGATAAGTGGCTTTTCACGAAGGACATTGCACTAACACACCAATATTGCAACTTGCTTTTAATTACTGATTAATTCATACCACCTTCACTCACGACATAGTTAAAACCACACAATCGGAGTTGCCAGTTATATAGCCTACTGATCCTAATTTTAAAAAAATCTAAAAAAATTAAAGCACTGACTATTTCTATTACCAAGTTGTACAGATGGCCTGAATAATTTTATGAAAGGCCAGAATAATTTCATGACACAATCGCAAAACGATGTTACCATGGCTATCCCACGGAAAATTTGGTTGTAAACGCGAGTTCCGGGTCTCCAGCAGTCATGGCATATTGATCTACATAATGTAGTCTACTTCAATATAAGCAGCACCAGTGCCTCGTAGTTTAGCAGATAAGGTAACCTATTGTGCATTTTATGATTAAAGCATGAAATTTCTACCACTTGTAGTACATATCCTAAGGGTCATTTTTAGATGTGCAGGTAAACTGGATTTGCCCTCTGGTGACCCTTAGAGGTCATTGGCCTCGAAAGGTCAAAATATTTACTAGCAAAACCAAAAAGTAGTGAAAATTGTATATTACAATGTCTATGATTTGTTTCTGTGTCCCAAAAGTGTGTCAAATACTCGAAGAGACTAGCTGTTTTGAATTATAAACATAACACCAAGGTCATATCAAGGTCACACCAAGGTCATATAAAGGTCAAACAGGCAGAAAATAGTTAAATGTCCACTTTTTATCAATTTCTACGCTCTTGTTGTGCAGTCATTTATTACAAAGGACTGGTTTTGATATATTATTCGTCCTATGTATTTTCCACACACATTTTAGGATATTAAGGGCAACATCAACATTGGGAAGGAGGCTATCACCTAGGTACTCAATTTATTACCCTCCTTCCTCAATATTTAGGTGAACGGGCCAAATTAAATTATGCAGCATTGTAAAATATTAGCTTGGGCTCCTATAGCAAACTATTGATAAATAATTGGGTTATGAAGTTTGACATGGTGTGGGGTTGTGTTTTACTGGAGTACCATCCGAAAGCATTTTGAAGGTCATGTCAAGGTCATTTCGAGGTCAAACTGGCAAAAACTGCTACCATGATCACATGTCTTCTTCAGAGCTTTTCCAATTTCTTTTTCAAACGTGTCTTCACTTAAAGGAGCCTGAGCTTCTGTTTGGTGGCATGTATACAATTTTTCTAGAATCACATATATCTACATCAACCTAACTTTATGCATGTGAGCCATATCTGATAATTTAAAGACAGCTCAGTTTTATCATCTAGATTTCTATTATTGTAATTGGTTTTAGGCCTATCGGTTATATATTTACTAGTCTTCATGTAGCAATTATGTATTCTTCAATAAGTTTGGTCAAAAAAGCAGTGCCTCCCAATTGGCTGGATAGCTGACTGGCTGGTTTAAGGCTGGCTGGCTGTCTGGCTGGTGGGCTTTAAGAATATTTGGCAATTTTCTTTATTTTTATACCCTAGCGGAAGTTAGTAAAGGCTTACACATCTCGACAAAGTTTTATAAATAAAGCTGGCGGCTGGCTGGCGGTAGACTGGCGGCTGACTGGCGGCTGGCTGGCGGCTGGCTAGCGGCTGGCTGGCGGCAGGCTAACGACTGGCTGGCGGCTGGCTGGCGCTGGCTGGTAGGCGGCTGCTTGACTGGCTGGATGCTGGCTGGATGGCGAGATTTAAGAATGTATCGCAATTTTTTTTTCACCCTTTTTAAAACATCTTTATCATGCGATTTTAGATATACAATTTACATGTGAATAAAAAATGTGTTATTATAAAAATGTTAATCACTTTTGTTCTTGGTTTTATTCAAAACACTGTTGTACAAAGCCAGAAGTTAGTAAAGGCTGGCGGCTGGCTAACGGCTAGCTGACGGCTTGCTGGTAGGCGGCTGGTTGGCTGGCTGGATGCTGGCTGACTGGCTGGCGAGCGTTAAGAATGTATCGCAATTTTGTTTTTCACCCTCTTCAAGACATCTTTATCATGCGATTTTAGATATACAGTTTACATGTGAATAAAAAATGCGTTATTATAAAAACGTTAACAAATATTCAATTTTGATGTTGGGATTATTCAAACACTGTTATACAAAGCCAGAAGTTAATAAAGGCTTACTTTTTTGGCGGCTGGCTGGCTGGCTGGCTGGTTGAAGGCTGGCTGGCTGGCTGGCTTTCTGGCTGGCGGGCTTTAAGAATATTTGGCAATTTTTTCTATTTTTTTACCCTAACGGAAGTTAGTAAAGGCTTATACATTTCGATAAAGTTTTACAAATACAGCTGGCGGTTGGCTGGCGGCAGACTGGCGGTAGACTAGCGGCTGACTGGCAGCTGGCTTGCGGCTGGCTGGCTGGCGGCCGGCTGGCAGCTGGCTGGCGGCTGGCTGGCGGCTGGCTGGCGGCTGGCTGGCGGCTGGCTAACGGCGGCTCGCGGCTGCCTGGCGGTCGGCTCGAGGCTGGCTGGCGCTGGCTGGTAGGCGGCTGGTTGGCTGGCTGGATGCTGGCGGCTGGATGGCGGCTGACTGGTGGCTGGCTAACTGCTGGCTGGCGGCTGGCTAGCGGTTGGCTCGAGGCTGGCTGGCGCTGGCTGTTAGGCGTCTGGTTGGCCGACTGGATGCTGGCTGGCTGGCTGGCTGGCGAGCTTTAAAAATTTATCGCAATTTTTTTTTTTTACTCTCTTCAAGATGTCTTTGTCATGCGATTTAAGATATACAATTTACATGTGAATAAAAAATGAGTTATTATAAAAACGTCAATCATTTTTGTTCTTGGGATTATTCGGAACACTGTTGTATAAAGCCAGAAGTTAGTAAAGGCTTACTGGTTGGCTGGATAGTTGGCTGGCTGGTCGAAGGCTGGCTGGGTGGCGGGCTTTAGGAATATTTGGCAATTTTCTTTAATTTACCCTAACGGAAGTTAGTAAAAGCTTATGCATTTCAATAAAGTTTTACAAATACAGCTGGCGGCTGGCTGGCGCACAGACTGGCGGCAGACTGGCGGCTGACTGGCAGCTGACTTGCGGCTGGCCTGCTGCTGGCTGGCGGCTGGCTGGCAGCTGGCTGGCGGCTGGCTGGCGGCTGGCTAACGGCGGCCTGCTTCTGCCTGGCGGTTGGCTCGAGGCTGGCTGGCGCTGGCTGGTAGGCGGCTGGTTGGCTGGCTGGATGCTTGCGGCTGGATGGCGGCTGGCTGGTGGCTGGCTAACGGCTGGCTGGCGGCTGGCTGGCGGTTGGCTCGAGGCTGGCTGGTGCTGGCTGGTAGCCGGCTGGTTGGCTGGCTGGATGCTGGCTGGCTGGCTGGCTTGCTTTAAGAATTTATCGCAATTTTTGTTTTCATCCTCTTTAAGATATCTTTATCATGCGATTTTGGATATACAATTTACATGTGAATAAAAAATGCGTTATTATAAAAACTTTAATCACTTTTGTTCTTGGGATTATTCAAAGCACAGTTGTAGAAAGCCAGAAGCTAGTAAAGGCTTACTTTTTTGGCGGCTGGCTGGTGGCTGACTGAAGGCTGGTTGGCTGGATAGCTGGCTGGCTGGTTAGCTGGCTGGCTTATACATATCGATAAAGTTTTACAAATAAAGCTGGCGGCTGGCTGGCGGCAGACTGGCGGCTGACTGGCGACTGGCTGTCGGCTGGCTTGTGGCTGGAGGCTGGCTGGCGGCTGGCTGGCGGCTGGCTAACGGCTGGCTGGCGGCTGGCTAACGGCTGGCTGACGGCTGGCTGGTAGGCGGCTGGTTGGCTGGCTGGATGCTGGCTGGCTGGCTGGCGAGCTTTAAGAATGTATCGCAATTTTTTTTTTCACAATTTTCAAGACATCTTTATCATGCGATTTTAGATATACAATTTACATGTAAGTAACAAATGCGTTATTATAAAAACGTTAACAAATAATCACTTTTGTTGTTGGGAATATTCAAAACCGCTGGTAGGCGGCTGGTTGGCTGGCTGAATGCTGGCTGGCTGGCTGGCTGGCGAGCTTTAAGAATGTATATCAATTTTTTTTTCACCCTCTTCAAGACATCTTTATCATGCGATTTTAGATATACAATTTACATGTGATTTAAAAATGCGTTATTATAAAAATGTTAACAAATAATCACTTTTGTTGTTGGAATTATTCAAAGCACTGTTATACAAAGCCAGAAGTTAGTAAAGGCTTACTTTTTTGGCGGCTGGCTGGTGGCTGGCTGGCTGCTGACTGAAGGCTGGTTGGCTGGAAAGCTGGCTGGCTGGGTGAAGGCTGGCTGGCTTTCTGGCTGGCGTGCTTTAAGAATATTTGGCTATTTTCTCTATTTTGTTACCCTAACAAAATTTAGTAAAGGCTTATACATTTCGATAAAAAATTACAAATACAGTTGGCGGCTGGCAGGCGGCAGACTGCCGACTGACTGGCAGCTGGCTGGCGGCTTGCTTGCGGCTGGCTTGCGGCTGGCTGGCGGCTTGTTGTTGGGATTATTCAAAGCACTATTGTACAAAGCCAGAAGTTAGGGAAGGCTTACTTTTTTGGCGACTGGCTGTCGGCTGTCTTGCGGCTGGCTGGCGGCTGGCTGGCGACTGGCTGGCGGCCTATGTATTTTCCACACACATTTTAGGATATTAAGGGCAACATCAACATTGGGAAGGAGGCTATCACCTAGGTACTCAATTTATTACCCTCCTTCCTCAATATTTAGGTGAATTGGCCAAATTAAATTATGCAGCATTGTAAAATATTAGCTTGGGCTCCTATAGCAAACTATTGATAAATAATTGGGTTATGAAGTTTGACATATTGTGGGGTTGTGTTTTACTGGAGTACCATCCGAAAGCATTTTGAAGGTCATGTCAAGGTCATTTCGAGGTCAAACTGGCAAAAACTGCTACCATGATCACATGTCTTCTTCAGAGCTTTTCCAATTTCTTTTTCAAACGTGTCTTCACTTAAAGGAGCCTGAGCTTCAGTTTGGTGGCATGTATACAATTTTTCTAGAATCACATCTATCTACATCAACCTAACTTTATGCATGTGAGCCATATCTGATAATTTAAAGACAGCTCAGTTTTATCATCTAGATTTCTATTATTGTAATTGGTTTTAGGCCTATCGGTTATATATTTACTAGTCTTCATGTAACAATTATGTATTCTTCAATAAGTTTGGTCAAAAAAGCAGTGTCTTCCAATTGGCTGGATAGCTGACTGGCTGGTTTAAGGCTGGCTGGCTGTCTGGCTGGTGGGCTTTAAGAATATTTGGCAATTTTCTTTATTTTTATACCCTAGCGGAAGTTAGTAAAGGCTTACACATCTCGACAAAGTTTTATAAATAAAGCTGGCGGCTGGCTGGCGGTAGACTGGCGGCTGACTGGCGGCTGGCTGGCGGCTGGCTAACGGCTGGCTGGCGGCAGGCTAACGGCTGGCTGGCGGCTGGCTGGCGCTGGCTTTTTAAAACATCTTTATCATGCGATTTTAGATATACAATTTACATGTGAATAAAAAATGTGTTATTATAAAAATGTTAATCACTTTTGTTCTTGGTTTTATTCAAAACACTGTTGTACAAAGCCAGAAGTTAGTAAAGGCTGGCGGCTGGCTAACGGCTGGCTGACGGCTGGCTGGTAGGCGGCTGGTTGGCTGGCTGGATGCTGGCTGACTGGCTGGCGAGCGTTAAGAATGTATCGCAATTTTGTTTTTCACCCTTTTCAAGACATCTTTATCATGCGATTTTAGATATACAATTTACATGTGAATAAAAAATGCGTTATGATAAAAACGTTAACAAATATTCAATTTTGATGTTGGGATTAGATGGCGGTAGACTGGCGGCTGGCTGGCGGCTGGCTAAAGGCTGGCTAAAGGCTGGCTGGCGGCAGGCTAACGGCTGGCTGGCGGCTGGCTGGCGCTGGCTTTTTAAAACATCTTTATCATGCGATTTTAGATATACAATTTACATGTGAATAAAAAATGTGTTATTATAAAAATGTTAATCACTTTTGTTCTTGGTTTCATTCAAAACACTGTTGTACAAAGCCAGAAGTTAGTAAAGGCTGGCGGCTGGCTAACGGCTGGCTGACGGCTGGCTGGTAGGCGGCTGGTTGGCTGGCTGGATGCTGGCTGACTGGTTGGCGAGCGTTAAGAATGTATCGCAATTTTGTTTTTCACCCTTTTCAAGACATCTTTATCATGCGATTTTAGATATACAATTTACATGTGAATAAAAAATGCGTTATTATAAAAACGTTAACAAATATTCAATTTTGATGTTGGGATTATTCAAACACTGTTATACAAAGCCAGAAGTTAATAAAGGCTTACTTTTTTGGCGGCTGGCTGGCTGGCTGGCTGGTTGAAGGCTGGCTGGCTGGCTGGCTTTCTGGCTGGCGGGCTTTAAGAATATTTGGCAATTTTTTCTATTTTTTTACCCTAACGGAAGTTAGTAAAGGCTTATACATTTCGATAAAGTTTTACAAATACAGCTGGCGGTTGGCTGGCGGCAGACTGGCGGTAGACTAGCGGCTGACTGGCAGCTGGCTTGCGGCTGGCTGGCTGGCGGCCGGCTGGCAGCTGGCTGGCGGCTGGCTGGCGGCTGGCTGGCGGCTGGTTGGCTGGCTGGTAGGCGGCTGGTTGGCTGGCTGGATGCTGGCTGGCTGGCTGGCTGGCGAGCTTTACGAATGTATCGCAATTTTTTTTTCACCCTCTTCAAGGCTGGCTGGCTTGTAAAGGATGACGATTTTAATGGTAAATTCAGGCTTTAAAGGGTTAGGGAATAAATTAGAAAACGAAAGACCATGAGAAGTATCACTCCGTTAATCATTTTTTCTAAACTTGTCAAAGGAAAGTTACGACTGCCTGGCGGTTGGCTCGAAGCTGGCTGGCGCTGGCTGGTAGGCGGCTGGTTGGCTGGCTGGATGCAGGCGGCTGGCTGGTGGCTGGCTAACGGCTGGCTGCCGGCTGGCTGGCGGTTGGGTCGAGGCTGGGTGGCGCTGGCTGGTAGGAGGCTGGTTGGCTGGCTGGATGCTGGCTGGCTGGCTGACATGCTTTAAGAATGTATCGCAATTTTTTTTTCACCCTTGGCCGGCTGGATGCTGGCTGGCTGGCTGGCTGGCGAGCTTTAAAAATTTATCGCAATTTTTTTTTTTTACTCTCTTCAAGATGTCTTTGTCATGCGATTTAAGATATACAATTTACATGTGAATAAAAAATGAGTTATTATAAAAACGTCAATCATTTTTGTTCTTGGGATTATTCGGAACACTGTTGTATAAAGCCAGAAGTTAGTAAAGGCTTACTGGTTGGCTGGATAGTTGGCTGGCTGGTCGAAGGCTGGCTGGGTGGCGGGCTTTAGGAATATTTGGCAATTTTCTTTAATTTACCCTAACGGAAGTTAGTAAAAGCTTATGCATTTCAATAAAGTTTTACAAATACAGCTGGCGGCTGGCTGGCGCACAGACTGGCGGCAGACTGGCGGCTGACTGGCAGCTGACTTGCGGCTGGCCTGCTGCTGGCTGGCGGCTGGCTGGCAGCTGGCTGGCGGCTGGCTGGCGGCTGGCTAACGGCGGCCTGCTTCTGCCTGGCGGTTGGCTCGAGGCTGGCTGGCGCTGGCTGGTAGGCGGCTGGTTGGCTGGCTGGATGCTTGCGGCTGGATGGCGGCTGGCTGGTGGCTGGCTAACGGCTGGCTGGCGGCTGGCTGGCGGTTGGCTCGAGGCTGGCTGGTGCTGGCTGGTAGCCGGCTGGTTGGCTGGCTGGATGCTGGCTGGCTGGCTGGCTTGCTTTAAGAATTTATCGCAATTTTTGTTTTCATCCTCTTTAAGATATCTTTATCATGCGATTTTGGATATACAATTTACATGTGAATAAAAAATGCGTTATTATAAAAACTTTAATCACTTTTGTTCTTGGGATTATTCAAAGCACAGTTGTAGAAAGCCAGAAGCTAGTAAAGGCTTACTTTTTTGGCGGCTGGCTGGTGGCTGACTGAAGGCTGGTTGGCTGGATAGCTGGCTGGCTGGTTAGCTGGCTGGCTTATACATATCGATAAAGTTTTACAAATAAAGCTGGCGGCTGGCTGGCGGCAGACTGGCGGCTGACTGGCGACTGGCTGTCGGCTGGCTTGTGGCTGGAGGCTGGCTGGCGGCTGGCTGGCGGCTGGCTAACGGCTGGCTGGCGGCTGGCTAACGGCTGGCTGACGGCTGGCTGGTAGGCGGCTAGTTGGCTGGCTGGATGCTGGCTGGCTGGCTGGCGAGCTTTAAGAATGTATCGCAATTTTTTTTTTCACAATTTTCAAGACATCTTTATCATGCGATTTTAGATATACAATTTACATGTAAGTAACAAATGCGTTATTATAAAAACGTTAACAAATAATCACTTTTGTTGTTGGGAATATTCAAAACCGCTGGTAGGCGGCTGGTTGGCTGGCTGAATGCTGGCTGGCTGGCTGGCTGGCGAGCTTTAAGAATGTATATCAATTTTTTTTTCACCCTCTTCAAGACATCTTTATCATGCGATTTTAGATATACAATTTACATGTGATTTAAAAATGCGTTATTATAAAAATGTTAACAAATAATCACTTTTGTTGTTGGAATTATTCAAAGCACTGTTATACAAAGCCAGAAGTTAGTAAAGGCTTACTTTTTTGGCGGCTGGCTGGTGGCTGGCTGGCTGCTGACTGAAGGCTGGTTGGCTGGAAAGCTGGCTGGCTGGGTGAAGGCTGGCTGGCTTTCTGGCTGGCGTGCTTTAAGAATATTTGGCTATTTTCTCTATTTTGTTACCCTAACAAAATTTAGTAAAGGCTTATACATTTCGATAAAAAATTACAAATACAGTTGGCGGCTGGCAGGCGGCAGACTGCCGACTGACTGGCAGCTGGCTGGCGGCTTGCTTGCGGCTGGCTTGCGGCTGGCTGGCGGCTTGTTGTTGGGATTATTCAAAGCACTATTGTACAAAGCCAGAAGTTAGGGAAGGCTTACTTTTTTGGCGACTGGCTGTCGGCTGTCTTGCGGCTGGCTGGCGGCTGGCTGGCGACTGGCTGGCGGCCTATGTATTTTCCACACACATTTTAGGATATTAAGGGCAACATCAACATTGGGAAGGAGGCTATCACCTAGGTACTCAATTTATTACCCTCCTTCCTCAATATTTAGGTGAATTGGCCAAATTAAATTATGCAGCATTGTAAAATATTAGCTTGGGCTCCTATAGCAAACTATTGATAAATAATTGGGTTATGAAGTTTGACATATTGTGGGGTTGTGTTTTACTGGAGTACCATCCGAAAGCATTTTGAAGGTCATGTCAAGGTCATTTCGAGGTCAAACTGGCAAAAACTGCTACCATGATCACATGTCTTCTTCAGAGCTTTTCCAATTTCTTTTTCAAACGTGTCTTCACTTAAAGGAGCCTGAGCTTCAGTTTGGTGGCATGTATACAATTTTTCTAGAATCACATCTATCTACATCAACCTAACTTTATGCATGTGAGCCATATCTGATAATTTAAAGACAGCTCAGTTTTATCATCTAGATTTCTATTATTGTAATTGGTTTTAGGCCTATCGGTTATATATTTACTAGTCTTCATGTAACAATTATGTATTCTTCAATAAGTTTGGTCAAAAAAGCAGTGTCTTCCAATTGGCTGGATAGCTGACTGGCTGGTTTAAGGCTGGCTGGCTGTCTGGCTGGTGGGCTTTAAGAATATTTGGCAATTTTCTTTATTTTTATACCCTAGCGGAAGTTAGTAAAGGCTTACACATCTCGACAAAGTTTTATAAATAAAGCTGGCGGCTGGCTGGCGGTAGACTGGCGGCTGACTGGCGGCTGGCTGGCGGCTGGCTAACGGCTGGCTGGCGGCAGGCTAACGGCTGGCTGGCGGCTGGCTGGCGCTGGCTTTTTAAAACATCTTTATCATGCGATTTTAGATATACAATTTACATGTGAATAAAAAATGTGTTATTATAAAAATGTTAATCACTTTTGTTCTTGGTTTTATTCAAAACACTGTTGTACAAAGCCAGAAGTTAGTAAAGGCTGGCGGCTGGCTAACGGCTGGCTGACGGCTGGCTGGTAGGCGGCTGGTTGGCTGGCTGGATGCTGGCTGACTGGCTGGCGAGCGTTAAGAATGTATCGCAATTTTGTTTTTCACCCTTTTCAAGACATCTTTATCATGCGATTTTAGATATACAATTTACATGTGAATAAAAAATGCGTTATGATAAAAACGTTAACAAATATTCAATTTTGATGTTGGGATTAGATGGCGGTAGACTGGCGGCTGGCTGGCGGCTGGCTAAAGGCTGGCTAAAGGCTGGCTGGCGGCAGGCTAACGGCTGGCTGGCGGCTGGCTGGCGCTGGCTTTTTAAAACATCTTTATCATGCGATTTTAGATATACAATTTACATGTGAATAAAAAATGTGTTATTATAAAAATGTTAATCACTTTTGTTCTTGGTTTCATTCAAAACACTGTTGTACAAAGCCAGAAGTTAGTAAAGGCTGGCGGCTGGCTAACGGCTGGCTGACGGCTGGCTGGTAGGCGGCTGGTTGGCTGGCTGGATGCTGGCTGACTGGTTGGCGAGCGTTAAGAATGTATCGCAATTTTGTTTTTCACCCTTTTCAAGACATCTTTATCATGCGATTTTAGATATACAATTTACATGTGAATAAAAAATGCGTTATTATAAAAACGTTAACAAATATTCAATTTTGATGTTGGGATTATTCAAACACTGTTATACAAAGCCAGAAGTTAATAAAGGCTTACTTTTTTGGCGGCTGGCTGGCTGGCTGGCTGGTTGAAGGCTGGCTGGCTGGCTGGCTTTCTGGCTGGCGGGCTTTAAGAATATTTGGCAATTTTTTCTATTTTTTTACCCTAACGGAAGTTAGTAAAGGCTTATACATTTCGATAAAGTTTTACAAATACAGCTGGCGGTTGGCTGGCGGCAGACTGGCGGTAGACTAGCGGCTGACTGGCAGCTGGCTTGCGGCTGGCTGGCTGGCGGCCGGCTGGCAGCTGGCTGGCGGCTGGCTGGCGGCTGGCTGGCGGCTGGTTGGCTGGCTGGTAGGCGGCTGGTTGGCTGGCTGGATGCTGGCTGGCTGGCTGGCTGGCGAGCTTTACGAATGTATCGCAATTTTTTTTTCACCCTCTTCAAGGCTGGCTGGCTTGTAAAGGATGACGATTTTAATGGTAAATTCAGGCTTTAAAGGGTTAGGGAATAAATTAGAAAACGAAAGACCATGAGAAGTATCACTCCGTTAATCATTTTTTCTAAACTTGTCAAAGGAAAGTTACGACTGCCTGGCGGTTGGCTCGAAGCTGGCTGGCGCTGGCTGGTAGGCGGCTGGTTGGCTGGCTGGATGCAGGCGGCTGGCTGGTGGCTGGCTAACGGCTGGCTGCCGGCTGGCTGGCGGTTGGGTCGAGGCTGGGTGGCGCTGGCTGGTAGGAGGCTGGTTGGCTGGCTGGATGCTGGCTGGCTGGCTGACATGCTTTAAGAATGTATCGCAATTTTTTTTTCACCCTTTTCAAGACATCTTTATCATGCGATTTTAGATATACAATTTACATGTGAATAGAAAATGAGTTATTATAAACGATTCAGCCGTTGCTGGCTGGCTGGCTGGATGGAGACTGGCGGCTGACTGGCTAATGAGTTATTGACTGACTAATGAGTTATTATAAAAACGTTTTCCCCCTCCTCGAGACATCTTTATCATGCGATTTTATACATACAATTTACATGTAAATAAAAAATGCGTTATTATAAAAACGTTAACAAATAATCACTTTTGTTGTTGGGATTATTCAAAACCGCTGGTAGGCGGCTGGTTTGCTGGCTGGATGCTGGCTGGCTGGCTGGCGAGCTTTTTATCGCAATTTTTTTTTTCACTCTCTTCAAGACATCTTTATCATGCGATTTTAGATATACAATTTACATGTGAATAAAAAATGCGTTATTATAAAAACGTTAACAAATAATCACTTTTGTTGTTGGAATTAATCAAAGCACTGCTATACAAAGCCAGAAGCTAGTAAAGGTATACTTTTTTGGCGGCTGACTGGCGGCTGGCTGGTGGCTGGCTGGCGGCTGACTAAAGGCTGGTTGGCTGGATAGCTGCCTGGCTGGTTGAAGGCTTGCTGGATTTTTTGGCTGGCGTGCTTCAAAAATATTTGGCAATTTTCTCTATTTTGTCACCCTAACTGAAGTTAGTAAAGGCTTATACATTTCGATAAAGTTTTACAAATACAGCTGGCGGCTGGCTGGCGGCAGACTGGCGGCTGACTGGCAGCTGGCTGGCGGCTTGCTTGCGGCTGGCTTGCGGCTGGCTGGCGGCTAGCTGGCAGCTGGCTGGCGGCTGGCTAGCGGCTGGCTGGCAGCTTGCTAACTCGCGGCTGCCTGGCGGTTGGCTCGTGGCTGGCTGGCGCTGGCTGGTAGGCGACTGGTTGGCTGGCTGGCTGCTGGCGGCTGGATGGCGGCTGGCTGGTGGCTGGCTAACGGCTGGCTGGCGTCTGGCTGGCGGTTGGCTCGAGGCTGGCTGGTGCTGGCTGGTAGGCGGCTGGTAGGCTGGCTGGTAGGCGGCTGGTTGGCTGGCTGGATGCTGGCTGGCTGGCTGGCAAGCTTTAAGAATGTATCGCAATTTTTTTTCACCCGCTTCAAGACATATTTATCATGCGATTTTAGATATACAATCTACGCGTGAATAAAAAATGTTTTATTATAAAGAAGCTAACAAATAATCACCCTAACGGAAGTTAGTAAAGGCTTTCATTTCGATAAAGTTTTACAAATAAAGCTGTCTGGCTGGCGGCTAGCTGGCGGCAGGCTGGCGGCTGGCTGGCTGGATGGAGGCTGACGGCTCTTTTTTTCCCACTGTTCAAGACATCTTTATCATGCGATTTTAGATATACAATTTACATGTGAATAAAAAATGCGTCATTACAAAAAAGTTAACAATTAATCACTTTTGTTGTATGGATTATTCAAAGCACTGTTCTACAAAGCCAGAAGTTAGTAAAAGGCTTACTTTTCAATTAGGCATTTACCTTTTTTTTTGCTTTACAAACCAAGCTGGCTGGCTGGCTGGCTGGATGGTGGCTGACTGAAGGCTTGCTGGCTGTCTGGCTGGCGGTTGGCTGGCGGGCTTTTAGAATATTTGGCAATTTTCTTTATTTTTTCACCCTAATGGAAGTTAGTAAAGGCTTACATTTCGATAAAGTCTTACAAAAAAGCTGGCGAATGGCTGGCGGCAGACTTGCGGCTGACTGGCGGCTGGCTGGTGTCTGGCTGGTGGCTGGCTGGCGGTTTGCTGGCGGCTTGCTGGCTGGCTGGCTGGAGGCTGGCTGGCTGGCTGGCTGACTGGAGGCTGGCTGGATGGCGGCTGGCTGGCTTGTAGTGGATGACGATGTTGATGGTAAATTCAGGTTTGAAAGGGTTAGGGAATATATTAGAAAACAAAAGATTATGAGAATATCACAACGGTAATCATATTTTCTAAACTTGTCAAAAGAAAGGTACAAATTAATGTACAATGTTGCGGAAATTAGTAAAGGCTTACTTTTCAAAGGCGGGCTAGAAGAATATTTTCTTTCCACCCTCTTCAAGACATCTTTATCATGCGATTTTAGATATACAATCTACACGTGAATAAGAAATGATTTATTATAAAAAGCTAACAATAATCACTTTTGTTGTTGCAATTATTCAAAGCACTGTTGTACAAAGCCGGAACTTAGTAAAGGCTTACTTTTCAATTAGGCATTTACTGCCTTTTTGCTTTACAAACCAAGCTGACTGGCTGGCTGGCTGGCTGGCTTGTAGTGGATGACGATGACGACTGGCTGGCTGGCTGTCTGGCTGGCAGCTGGCTGGCGGACTTGAGTAATATTTTAAAATTTTCTCTCTTTGTTCACCCTAACGGAAGTATGTAAAGGCTTACATTTCGATAAAGTTTTCCAAATAAAGCTGGCGGCTGGCTGGAGGCAGACTGACGGCTGACTGGCGGCTGGCTGGCGTTTGGCTGGCGGCTGGCTGGCGGCTGGCTGGTGGCTTGCTGGTGGCTGGCTGGCGGCTTGCTGGCTGGCTGACTGGAGGCTGGCTGGCCGGAGACTGGCTGGATGGCGGATGGCTGGCTTGTAGTGGGTGACGATTTTAATGGTAAATTCCGGCTTGAAAGGGTTGTGGAATATATTACAAAACGAAAGACTATGAGAAGTATCACTCCTTTATTCATTTTTTCTAAACTTGTCAAAAGAAAGGTACAAATCAATGCACACTGTTGCACAATAAGCAGGCTATTAGTAAAGGCTTACTTTTCAAAGGTGGGCTTTAAGAATGAATTTGGCAATTTTCTTTTTTTTTTCACACTCTTCAAGACATCTTTATCATGCGATTTTAGATATACAATCTACACGTGAATAAAAAAGAATTTATTAAAAAAAAGCTAACATGTAATCACATTTGTTGTTGGGATTATTCAAAGCAGTCTTGCACATAGCCAGAAGTAAGTAAAGACTTACTTTTCAATTAGGCATTTACAGACTTTTTGCTTTACAAACCAAGCTGGCTGGCTGGCTTGCTGGCGGCTGGCTGGGTGGAAGATAGCGGCAGGCTGGCGGCTGACTGAAGGCTGGCTGGCCGAATAGCTGTCTGGCTAGCTGAAGGATGGCTGGCTGTCTGGCTGGCTGGTGGGCTTTAAGAATATTTCTAAACTTGTCGAAAGAAAGGTACAAATTAATGTACACTGCTGCACAATAAGCCGGAAATTAGTAAAGTGCAGTAAAGCACTGTTGTACAAAGCCAGAAGTTAGTAAAGGCGTACTTTTCAATTAAGCATTTACTGCCTTTTTGCTTCGCAAACCAAGCTGGCTGGCCTGCTGGCAGGCTGGCGGCTGGCTGGTGGCTAGCTGGCAAGCTTTAAGAATATTTGTCAATTTTCCTTTTTCCACCCTCTTCAAGATGGAGGCTGGCGGCTGGCTGGCGGAGGGCTGGCTGGCGGCTGGCTGTCGGCTGGCTGGCAGCTTGCTTGCGACTGGCTGGTGGCTTGCTGGCTGGCTGGCGGGAGGCTGGCTGGCTGGATGGCGACTGGCTGGCTTGTAGTGTTTGACGATTTTAATAGTTAATTCAGGCTTGAAAAGGGTTAGGGAATATATTAGTAAACAAAAGTCCATGTCTGGCTGGCGGTTTGCTGGTGGGCTTTTAGAATATTTGGCAATTTTCTTTATTTTTTCACACTAATGAGAGTTAGTAAAGACTTACATTTCGATAATGTTTTACTAATAAAGCTGGCGGCTGGCTGGCTGGCTGGCCGGCTGGGTGCTGACTGGCGGCTGTCTGGCGGCTGGCTGGCGGCTTGCTGGCTGGCTGGCTGGCTGGCTGGAGGCTGGCTGGCTGGATGCTGGCTGGATGGCGGCTGGCTCGCTTGTAGTGGATACCGATTTTAATGATAAATTCAGGCTTGAAAGGTTTAGGGAGATTATGAGCAGTAGGCTAACACTCCGTTAATCATTTTTTCTAAACTTGACAAAAAAGGTACAAATTAATGTACGCTGTTGCACAATAAGACGGAAATTAGTAAAGGCTTACTTTTCAAAGGCGGGCTTTAAGAATATTTGGCAATTTTTGCTCACACTCTTCAAGACATCTTTATCTTGCGATTTAGATATACAATCTACACGTGAATAAAAAAGATTTTATTATAAAAAAGCTAAAAAGTAATCACTTTTGTTGTTGGGATTATTCAAAGCCCTGTTTTACAAAGCCAGAAGTTAGTAAAGGCTTACTTTTCAATCAGGCATTTACGGCCTTTTTCCTTTACAAACCAAGCTGGCTGGCTGGCTGGCTGGCTGGCGGCTGGATGGAGGCTGGCGGCTGGCTGGCCGGAGACTGACTGAAGGCTGGCTGGCTGGCCAGATAGCTGTCTGGCTAGCTGAAGGCTGCCTGGCTGTCTGGCTGGCTGTTGGCTGGTGGGCTTTTTTTGGCAATTTTCTTTATTTTTTCACCCTAACGGAAGTTGGTAAAGGTTTACATTTCGATAAAGTATTATAAAATCTGATTTTTTATAAAACTGAGTTTTTCCACCAATGACCGATTTGAGTTGAGGTTAATGTATTAGCATGTTGGGTATCTAGCTGCCAGGTAAGTTCTGGAGTAGCATTTACCAGCAGGGCTGGTCTTGATTCACCCAAGTCAAGACTACACTCAGACACACTGCTGTCTGGTTTACCATGGTCATACATAGATGTTACTTGGAGAGTAATGTCACAGATAAAGGACTTAACAAAATCTTTCTGGGCGGCCGCACATAACAACAAACTATTGTATAGAGGAGTAGGTAGACATAATTATGTCACATATAGGCGATATGCTATTGTCCAGTGTATGCAATGTGCTAGTGATATTACCAGGCTCCACCATGGACGAACATACATCTCCATCGTCGTGAAGTGATAGTTTATTGTCATCAGGACAACTGATGATATACCATCTGATTCATGTCTGGGAGTTGGATCACAATTCTTTAACTCTGGCCACTCTGGGGCGCACAGAATGACAATCACTGGATGGTGACGACAAAGAAGTATGTGTGTCCGTGTTAGTGGATTCAGTAAACATTGCTTCTGATCGACCACAAACTGACTCAGGACGGCTTTTCCCACCAGTCTGTGGGCAGTCCTGAAACATCGACAATTCAGAAGGGAAATTACTATCAATATGCCTACCACATGGTAGTTCCCTACTTGACACACAGGGGGCGCGACTATGTCTATATTCACTATCTTTTTCAGCATATAAGACTTTACTAAGCACAGGCGGGTTAATCAACTGCTTACTAGTATTATCAGATTAATGTGTGGTGATGTTACAGGACTGATGGCAGGTGTGGCTGTAGCAGCGTGCGGACGTCGTTCACTGGTTCCACCTCCAGCTGTCGCCACACTGGGCGATTTATAGCCAATCGTCATATCAAGATCGGTCTGTGCTACGCTTGTAACTTTCATCAGATCTTTTCTGAATACGGAAATCGAGTTTATTAAATCAGTAAATTTCTGGTCCAGTTCAGTTCGATTTCGATCCATTGCAGATCCGAGGTGAGTGGAGTGAATTGATGGACAAAAACAACTAATGAAAAAACGCAGATTACACAAAACGAAGCAAACAATCACCAAACATCAGATTGCAACAATTGTCTACTGAACTAGACAATGTCGTGCACAACAATATCACATAAGAATGTTTCATAGAAATGGCGAATAGACAGATCATAAACAAAAGACAATCAACCCGGCAATAATTAGTACAATGCCGTTGGCATGCAACGAGCGTAACCAGTCTCAAGCCAAAAGATATCAGCGC
This sequence comes from Flabesymbios commensalis, assembly GCA_964017125.1. Classification (NCBI taxonomy): domain Eukaryota; kingdom Metazoa; phylum Annelida; class Polychaeta; order Terebellida; family Flabelligeridae; genus Flabesymbios; species Flabesymbios commensalis. The sequence continues at coordinate 81,398,068 of OZ024907.1, forward strand.
AAGCACCGTCGTCTAACTTGGCAGCAACAGGACGCGAATGTCGCAAGGACGCAACGGCATCACAAAATGTATTATAGACAGATCATAGAAGAAAGGCATGTAACCACGTGCACTATTTATATAAGTGCAACATTGTTGGCAGGCAACAAACATAAGCGGTCTCAAACCCAAATATATGAGCGCAAGCACTTGGCAGCGACAGGTTACGACTGTCGCAAGTACGCAACAATATCGCACACAATAGAGATTCACTCACAGAAACAATGAATAGTGATTCTGTCACAGCTTTCAGACACAGCAGATCACACACCAAAACATATCAGCACAAGCACTGTCGTCTAACTTGGCTGTGATCCACCAGGAATAAAACAGGTACACGGAATCACACCCATAAATAAGCCCTCATCCCCGTCGAAAATAAAAATAATCTGATTCGAAATTATATTAGGTAGACCTAGTTTTTATATAAAGTCAGGCTACCAGGGCATGTCTGTTAACTAAGTAGTGTGCCTGTTGGCCAATATTGTTGGCAAAGTTGTACATTAAGTGCAATATTTATATCATTGCCGGAAGTCGGGGATAAAACCTATACTTCGTGTAAATCCAGCTGTCAAATAGCTGGGCTATACGAAGAAATATCAGAGTTACGATTTATCCTCTTTTCTGGCAAATTAAAACAAAAGTGTAGCATATAAGCTATGTTAGGAAGCGTAGATGTACATGACAAATAAACAAACTAACCGTATAGTGCCACACGCTTATAATAACAATATTAGGTCTATCATGAGCTGGTCAAAAAAAATAATAATAATAATAATAATAATAATCAATGATGATTAGACAATCTGACAGGCAGACGATCAGCTAATAGAATTGGCCTAACCTTACCAACTTGACCTGTGGATAAAAATATCTAGCATAACTGTTCACGATTTAATATCGTAAACATGATTTATTTGCAACACAATTACAAATGTCACATTGAATACAGGAGCATAATCATTATAATACAGGGAACATTTAATTTTAAATTTAGCCATTGGCACAAACTATGGAAATATTATTTAGGCAAATGACTGTTGAATCAGTTAATGTCAGGGCCGGACGTTCTGACAGGCAAGCTGTCAAATGAAAAAATATATATTAGAAGTTATGCCCCAATCTTTCGTTCAGCTGTCATCAGCGAAAGCTGAAGCTATGACGTTGGCCCAACATTCAGCCAACGCTGGAACTGTGGTAGAAAACGGCCACGTGCGTGCCAATGATGCGGGCGGTCTGTGCGACACGGGCCTCACATTGACAGCACACACACGTCTTCCCAAATAACAATAAAATAGGAATAAAGTTTCTATAAAATATCTATCAAATATTTTATAATACGGTATCTGTGATAGGCATATTTTAAACACAAAATTAATCTAATTATAATTTAGTACAATGAATAGGCCTAGCACGCTCTCAAGGGCTGCAAACTATTAACATGAGACGGCGACCCAATACTGGCTCAAAGTTGGCCCGGCATATACGACGTCGGCTCAACGACAAAGCCACGTGTCACGCGCGATGCGCTCATTGGACGTCAGTATCCAGTTTGCGTGAAGTTATGCAAATTAGATACTTCACCATTTTAAGTGAACAAGAATCGATTTTATAAAAAATATGCCACTCATTCTATTCGTTGTTGTGATTATTCAAAACTGGCGGCTGACTGGCGGCTGGCTGGCGGCTGGCTTGCGGCTGGCTTGCAGCTGGCTGGCGGCTGGCTGGCGACTGGCTGGCTGGCGGCTGGCTGGCGGCTAGCTGGCGGCTGGCTAACGGCTGGCTCGCGGCTGGCTGGCGGTTGGCTCGAGGCTGGCTGGCGCTGGCTGGTAGGTGGCTGGTTGGCTGGCTGGAGGCTGCCGGCTGGCTGGTGGCTGGCTAACGGCTGGCTGGCGTCTGGCTGGCGGTTGGCCCGAGGCTGGCTGGCGCTGGCTGGCTAGCTGAACGCTGGTTGGCTGGCTGGCTGGCTGGCTGGCTGGCTGGCTGGCTGGCTGGCTGGCTGGCTGGCTGGCTGGCTGGCTAGCGGTTGGCTGGTGGGCTTTGAAAATATTTGGCAATTTTCTTTATCTTTCACCCTAACGGAAGTTATTAAAGGCTTACATTTCGATAAAGTTTTACAAATAAAACTGGCGGCTGACTGGCGGCTGCCTGGCGGCTTGCTGGCGGCTGGCTGGCGGCTTGCTGGCTGGCTGGCTGGCTGGCTTGCTGGCTGGCTGGAGGCTGGCTGGCTGGCTGGAAGCTGGCTGGATGGCGGCTGGCTGGCTCGTAGTTGATAACGATTTTAATGATAAATTTTAGTTTGAAAGGTTTAGGGGATATATTAGAAGTATAACTCCGGTAATCATTTTTTCTAAACTTGTCAAAAGAAAGGTACAAATTAATGTACTCTGCTGCACAATGAGCCGTAAATTTGCTTGTTTGCTGCTGACATCTCTTTACAATGCTGTTGATTCACACGGTGTGGGCTTTGACATGACCCAGCAAGCACGACAATAGACAGTCGTTTGATTTCATGAGATAATGATAAATATAACATAGGCCTTTAGTCACACTGACAGATGTGTATTGACATTATTAAACGTCATTACTGAGTAATTTGCAATAGATATATGTATGTACACCTACAGATAAGGGGTTCGTTTTGTAATATCACATGGTAATATACATAATATATATACTAAATATCAAGCTAAGCGACAGAGGACATATTTCAAAATATACATGATAATACATATTAGTATACATGGTACCAAGAAAGACCCTGAATACAAATTGATATGATTCTAAAGTATGTATAAAATCAATATTAAAATCTAACGGACGGTTACTAGAGTGGAACACTTTTTAAAAATTGAATAATAAATTATATTCAACAGTTATCAATCACTACATATAACTGTATATCGGTATTCATGAAAAGTGCTGTCACATTAAGTTCTAATATTTACAGTACATAAATGTTTACTATAAGCCTTCATTCAGCAGTGAAAGATATCGCTCGATACACCTGTGTTGACAATGACTTGAACAAGGTGGACATACATCAACGTTAGATAATATATAAGCCCTTTAACCCTTACAACATTCAAACATTTTTGTAAAAACCTTATAGACCAAAGAGTGTTTTTTTAATTTGACATTATCATATATATCTTACTGATCTCTTTCCGTTTCACTTGAATACCTACCTTTATGGGACAACGGCAATTATAAATAGCTTACTCTATCAACGCTGTGGTCGACTGCAGAATAGATGTCAGTCTCACCCTCCACTGAAAGGTTTATGTACAACACACTTTACTACCATATAATTTCTCATAAATCAATTTACACACAAGTTACACAGCCCGTGGTTTTTGGTCAACTTACGACAATGATCGACTGCTGATTATATCGAAGAACAACAACTACAGATTTTCGTGATAATTGGCCAGTTTTCAAGGAGTCGGAGCCTCCGTGAACACTTTCCAAAAGTTAACCACAAATGTAAAGAGCTCAGCAGATTAACAAGCGGATTTATTTATTTTTATTATTTACACATTGAGTGAGGTATAGATATCTTAGTCGCGTTCTGCACTCTACGGGGCATTATCAACCCTCACAACAGTCAAATATTTTAGCTAAAAACATGGAGAACAAAGGGGGGTTTTGATTTGTTTTTTATCATAAAAGTCTTAGTTAATTAAGTCTTTCTCTGAATTAATTTGATGAGCATAAATTTTGTTGATAAATGTCGTTTATGTGCCCAACTGACTTGCGCCGGTATGAGGTTATACAGCTCACAATTTATGGATTTTGCATTCCGAAGTATGCATACATGTATCTAGCTACAACTTTTAATGCCCTTACACTTGTACATTGATACTCAATTTTCAAGGTTCGAACTTATGTCTAAGTCTGAGTTTATCAGACTGGTTTTATGTTATATACAGGCAACAGTGGCGGATGCAGAGGCAAGCTGTCCCTCTCCTCAAAGCCAATGAGACCCTTTTGTTGGGAATTTTTACTGACCTTTTCTATCCCGAACACATATGAGAAGCGTACCTGCCCCGGAACAGTCACTGTACCGGCCTACAATAATTATATCCAACTGATATTGAAAAAGAAGCCTACAAAGGATCAGATTTAAAAAGCAGAAACTAGATTCCCAAAAGAAAAATATTTTTAGGTTGTATACGACTACGCCGGATTTGCTATAATCTCCATAACGTTTTGTAACGTATATCTTCATAACCCCCCCCCCCCCCCAAAGCCTAAATATTAGGCTTATACAATAATCTGGAACGGTCTATTATATGTTGCAGAGACTCACCGTTGAATGATATTATATTTTTATATGAAATGATTAATGTTGTCGCACCAGGAGTAGTAAATATAGCTTGCAAAATTTTTTTTTCTAGAATGTAGGCCCTATATAATTATTTAATTAACTTGAGTATTGATCAGCAAAACAAATAGAGATATCGTAGGCTTACCCTTTTAAATCGGATTAAGTTTGGTAAATATACAAAATGGATAATCAATCAGTCAGTAAGCTTACTATACATATACCAAGTAAACTGTCGGAGCATAAGCAAACTGAATTAATATTTACAATAATAGTTTTACCTAGAATACAATGAACATCGAAGGCGTATAGGCTATTCCACTCAACTCCAGATCATTTGTCACTCTGTAAAAGCCGCACCACAAATTAAAGGGTATTCAGCGCTGGTCTTAGAAACTTCAAAACTACTTGATACTTTCCTCAGAGCAAGATGATGAGATGAGTGCTGTGAAATGGTATTGCTTAGTTCTCAACTATATATTTATTAACACACCGTCAGAGGCTTTGTGAAGAACGTAAATATATTCTAGTGTTCCACGGCCATGTTTGTTTGGGTATACTTACGTTAAACTGGGTGCTGGGGTTTTTTGTGGCGATAATATGGTGTTTTAACTCAACGCAGATTATCTTTCAGCTAACGCCACCGCAAAGCTCACAGCACCCCAATGATTCCTCCCCTTGATAATAGTAGCAATGAAATGATGATGAGGTGATTGCTTCAGATATACTCAACTGTCTACATTAAAACACACCACTACATTATTTTCTTTTTCCGGACACGACATTCTAAGCCGGGAATGGAGAGTTATCGTGCATCAAGTACAGATGAATTATAATGGTGGGCCTATGCTACTATAATTAGTCAGGCGCGACCGAAATGTTGATTATGAGGGATTTTCATTATGGTCAGATGTGTTTTAAGTCAGTTAAAACCCTCGGAGCTCTACATTCTTAGCTTTGAAAAAGGTCTAGGCCTTTGGCCTCGGCCCTCTTCAAAGCTGAGAATGTAGAGTTCCTCGGGCTTTATCCTATACGTAATACGATAGGCGTAACTCAAAACGACTCATGTTCTCTGTGGGGCACAAGAGTTCAGTTTTTTAATCGTCCGCCTGGATGGCTGCCAGCACTAATGATCAAGTAATGTGTTTGAGCCTGATTGTTTTTGAACGACCTCATGATTAATCTTTGAATCCTTGAAAGACTGCTTTGTCAAACTTGTTTTCATCATAGGGATACTCGTGAGTTCATGTAGATTCACTATGAAATGAGATGTTAACAGCAAAAAAATAGGGATGAACTTTATATTTTGACCCCTTATAGAACCTGTCTAAAATTAGGGGGTAGGGTTACCAATCTACTCATCCTGTATACTATATAAAAGGTGATTACATTTCAGTTCTAATGATGTATTGCATAGTGCATAAAAAGTGCAATGGGTTTTCTCTACAAATACTTTGAAACATGTTTTTTTAATACAAAATAATCAAAATCGACAACAGAACAAGGTAGTTAACATGGTCAATAGAAACGACTTAATAAAACATAATGATTGGCCGTATCTATATTCACCTTATGTTTTCTAACCCAGATGTGAGTGTTATTTAGATTTGTAGGCCTACATAGCATTATGTATTTTTTGGGTGTGGTGAATTTGAATATGTCGGTTATCATCTTTTGTGTCATTCAACTTCAAGTAAGCAAAACAAAAAATGGCCGCCAAAACCACATCTGTTCTGTAATTTTGCTACATATTATTGCACGATTTCTGGTTTCTGCGTGATTTAAAGTTGATAAATTTATGTCTCGTGTTTTTCGATCAAAATGACCTATATTTGTCCTTCAAGTTCAAAATGATTATCGCCAACACACAATTAAAAGCAGTTTTTATGCACGGGAATTATAATACCATTAACAACATTTGTTTAATAGAAGACTAAAAAAATAGACTACGTAGTACGGCGGATTATGTAGCAAGGCATTCGGAACTGTATTTGATCACAGTATATTCTAACATGCTTTTATTTGCTTAGTATTTAAAATGACGTTATTGATTTTATAGTAAATATGTAAAATGGCGTCCATCTTGGATTTTACGATAAACTATAGGCGAACAATAAACACCAGGAATGTTTTTTTCTGCTCCTAAGTCATATAAAAAAATGAACAATTTCTTACCACAAATATATAAAAAAGATGTTTCATTTACCTTTCGATAGTCATTTTGTTCATTATTCATATGAAGGTGAACTTCGCAGCCATTTCGGAATTTTTTCATTTAATTTTACTCGTCAGAAACGTTTACTTCTGGTCCAATAAGTTAACACAAATAACACAAGTAACAGTAAATATATAAAAAACGACGGACATCTTGTTTTTAAAGGCCAAATAAAGGTTATTTCTTTCCAAAGAAACTAGAAAAAAGCACATCAATTGTGCTTTTTTGTGCGAAAAAAACATTGAAAATAGTGAGGGTTCTTAACATTTTTGCAGCCATTTTGTGTTCTGCTAATTTAAAGGTGAAAATCACCAAATATAGAGTGTTATCCGATGTAAGGTTTCAAAATGTTTTCACAAAAAAAAATACAGAACATTTATAAATATAAATAACACTCATTTTTAAGCATACACACATCTGGGTTCAGAAAATACAGGCCAGATATGGATATATCCAATAATTACATTTTCTTAAGTCGTTTTCTTTCACCATGTTTAATAGTTTGTTTTGTTGTTCATTTAGATTAGTTTATAAAAAAAAATCATGCTTAACCGTATGTGGAGAAACAACTTGTTACTCTACTGCAATGTGTAATATATAATATATGTGTAATATATCATAATTTAATCTGTTATATGGTATGGGAAGATATTTTCAATATCACATGGGTGGTCTATAATTCGAATTTGAAGTTGCTGTTTTTCAAGGACAGGAATTATAACACGCAAAGTAAAAGATGCACACGCTGAGAGTACAAGCTACAATACACAATATACATTAATCCACTTTGATCATGTATATAAGATGATTATTTGAGAATTTGGCCACTGTTTGCAACGCTGACCCAACATTGGCCCAACGTAGATTCAGTCCATAGTGTTTGCAGTGGGACGTTCTTCACCCATACAGTCTATCGGTGTCCGATGATTTCGGACCTCGACTATTTCGGACTGGAGATTTCGGACTCTAATCGGTGATTTCGGACGGTGATTTCGGACGGTGTGCGGTGAATTCGGACGCCGCGGTGAATTCGGACTGTGATTTCGGACGGTGTGCGATGAACTCGCACGTCCAACCGAGTATCCTCTAATATCACTATTTCGGTCCCAATATCGCTAATTTCTGATGGTGATTTTGGACGGTGTGATCTTTAAAAAAATTCTAGCATAGTACTCTTTTACATGACTATTTCTGTACTAATATCGGTAATTTCGGACGGTGATTTCGAACGGTATTATTATCCTAATATGAGAAATATAATACATAAAAATATCATTTTATATATATAAATATAGATGCTACATACATAAATTGCTATACCATATGATATACTTTGTCATCTTTTCAAACACATCATTTTATATATACAAAATAGTTTATTTCATTTAGCTTTTGACCAATACATAAATATTTAAAAACAGATACTTATATTATATGGAATACGGCGTTAGCTCATCGGTGTCGACTTGATCACTGAAGTTAAGCAACGCCGGCCCAGGTCCATAATTGGATGTGTGACCGCCTGGCACACAGTGTGTGTACTTGCCACATAAGGCGAATTTGCCTGGAATGAAAAATAGCTTGATGCGCCTGATTGGCAGCTCAGCTGTATATCTCCCAGGAGAACGAGTTGGAATTTGAATGATCACAGGCTTGCTAAGTTATTCTCGATGTTCAGCGCTCTGAACAGCCTCCGGCTGTATACATGCGCTATATAAGATTTCATTCATTCATTAATACACATGAATATACGTAATTGTACACATTATATCATTGTAATATTATATGCAACATTGGTCGTGCCGCGCTAGAACAGGCTTATAGAAACCTCTGCAAGCTAGGTAGCAACTATATTCATATTCATCTATGTACAAAAAGTATAAGCATAAAAGTATAAAAAAATAATATACATAATATATTAGTTTGGGGTATAGTTTGGGGTATCGTGCACCCCCCGGAAATCAATTTCTAATTGATGTTTCTAGATTGGAAAAATACCATGGAAAACGATTTGCTATGTTAAAAAGATGACAAAATGTCCCACATACCATTGTTATATAAATTAGTGACGTCATTACTGGTAAATGTATATTTTGCCATATCTCAGCTAATACTGCACATAGCTCAACACTTAAGGTGTCTAACCCCATGTTTTGAGGGTCCAAGAGCATTATAAAACTATTCTTGAAGAGATCAGTTGTGTCTAATATATGTTATTGCGCGAAATATTGCCGCCATTAAAGAAAAGTATAGATCAGTTGTGTCTAATATATGTTATTGCGCGAAATATTGCCGCCATAGCTCAGCCAATATTAAAGATAACTGAGTATAACAAGTTTCCAGACCTATGTTTTGAGGGTCAAAGAACATAGTAAAACTATTTTCAGAGCGATCTGATATGTCCATGAGAAGGCACTTGTATTTGTACTGGAGAACATGTTGTCCAACATAATGAGGTTCTCTTGCTGTCGTCATTGCACTTGCTCGATGTCAAAGAACTGAATGGTTACGATGAATCAGAACTATCAAGCTGAGAAACTGCTGAAACGGCTACAGAATAACCCAATAAAAAATCATGTCAAATTCAAGAAATTCCCAAAGAGCACACGTGTTGCCTTTTCATTTTGGCTTCTGCACAGTATGGTTATCGTTCTTGTTGATGCTCTTGCACAAGCTTACATTCTTGGAAGTGCGGATCAGTACCAGAATGTCGTTGTCCTTTTTGCCGTAACATTCTGTGGGCTTTCACAAGACCAAAGCTGGCCACTAAGATTCGACAATATGGAGCTCAATTCTGAAAAGCTGACAACAACAATATCAACATCACTTCTCACAGGGAAAGGTAATCAGTTAAAATCCCATTCACATATTCATTGTTTTTTTCAAATGGTAAGCTGTGTCAACCTATGTTACTATGTGAATCTATCATCTGAAGACATCCAGTACCAGGAGCAAAGCAAACTGGCATCCTCGCGCCTCGTAAAGTCTAAATAAACCAATGGACTTGGAAGAACTCATGACTTATGGCTGTGCCTCCCTGGCTCGGGTCACCAAATGGCTGGTTCATGTTACTAGTCATGCTACTGCATTGTCTATTCCCACAATATTTTGTTTTAATCATGCCAAGTGTTTCAATTTATCAAAACACAAGTGGAGGTGCAGTACCACACATATTTGTAATTCTACTGCATCATGCCCATTCAACCAACATGACTGTGTGCACAGTGAGTCTCTCGGAGAAGACTATTAACGTACTATGCCACTCCCCTCGGCTAATGTGTCCTCAGTGGAGAGGATTGAACCAGTTCATTCAAAAGCAAGGGAAAGGTGGGGCCACCTAAAAAGAATATCAGGCTCTACAAAACATTAACGGAAATGGGTGACGACGTCAAATGTCAAGCCTCATGTGATGAAACAGCTGGAACAGTTTGCATACGTATCTGGTGTACGGACATACCGATGGGTTAAAACAATAGTGTGCTAAGTGACAATTTTGGCCTTTAAAATAACAATCAGCTAAGTCAACTATAATATGTATAAAGTTTGAATTTATTCTAAATTCAGATTTTAAAACAGACCAAGTTGACTTAGCACATTGTTATTCTCGTGAAAAGGAGCACATATCAGCATAATATATTTCCAACACAGGACCAAGTCGACTTGACACATTTTTGTTCTGTTATTACATGCTCATGGGCTCTGTTTCTGGGACAAAAAATGATGCAAGTGCACTTAGCGCATTGTTATTCTAAGACTTGCGCTAACAAAAAAGAAGAAATGCCTGGACTTAGTTCATTGTTGATCTAGGAACAATCTCTGTATAGTCTGTTTTCTTAGAATAACAATGTGCTAAGTCAACTTGGTGTCTTGTTGATCCCAATTTTAATTCTGTAAATCGTTTTGGAAGGTAAAAAATACTCTGCTAACTTCACTTGATCTACTGTCTAATTCCAATCGCTGTGTGTTTCATCAGTGTAAGTCCAAGTCTACATGCTGATAAGTGGATTTAGCAGACTGTAGTTCTAAGCAAAACGATAAACACAATTTTGCTGTCAAGTCGACCCACTATTGTTTTAGACAATCGATACTAGTAAATCTTCTGTGGAAGCCGTCCATGTCAAGCTGCCCCACAAGATGGTGAGAGATGAAAAGAAGTTAATTTCCAAGTCCAGGGTCGACCTGTCTCGCCTTCCCCATAGCAGTCTGCTTCGGAGCCTGGGAACCACTGGGATCGTGTTGTCCAATCCTAGCAACCTCGCTGGTTGATCTACTGGAAGCTGGTGATCGGAAAGGAGATGGTCAGGCTGATCATGAAGAATACGATGACAATTATGAGTTTCGATGAAAGTGATGAGTATGAGTTAATGGTTGGACTGGAACCTCCAGAATCATCTTGTCAGTCCTAACTGTTCTGTTGCAAGTACAGCATGCTCTATCATACATTCTAGAATACATTCTACAAATCACGTACTCAGCAGACCAAGCTCAGAGGAGCACAAATCCTTAGCGGAGCCAGGCTGCTGAGGAGCTAGGGTGGGAAAGCCAGATTAAATAGGTGAGATTTAAGTAATTTCCGGAATGTTAAAATTGTTTCGCCATTGCGCATTGGCACAGGCACGGTTCCATAAGGCTGGGCCAGATATAGAGAAAGCTCTTGACCCAGTCTTAGTTTTTATACGATGACGAACAAATTGATTTGAAAGTGTAGTGTAGATATTTTGAGCATTTCGGACAAACAAGTAAGTCAGCCAGATATGCAGGCTGGTTGTATTTTGGGGTTCGGAAAGTTATTGTGCATATTTTAAAATGAATGCGATATTTGACAGGAAGCCACTGTAGCTACTGACCAGAAACACTGCAAATTGCTGGGAAAGATTAAAGGACAGTTATTTTCGAATTCGACACAGGGCACTGATAGGATAGAAGCATGTCCTACATGTTTGAGATATACTGTATATGTCTTTTTGTGAGATATGTCTTTTCGGAGATCCGGGCTACTGTCGAATACCGCACTAAGATTGTTGGCGGATGCAGATGGATTTGAATCTTGACCTAGAATTAAGCATAAGGAATTATTTAAGATTCGTTCTCGCTGAAGTTTGGTCCCAATGAAGCTCAATGAGAAGAAAGTCTGTCTTACTAGGATTAAACTTCAGCTTAGACCCTGTCATCCAGGCCGTTACACGGCCATTACACAATATTGCAGCTTCTCATGAGATTCCTTAGCGCTGGAAAAGGATAGAGACATAAAAATTTGAGTATAATCGGCATAGACATGGTGGTTTATGTCAAAACTGGAGATAATAGTGCTGAATGGTGTAGTGTATAGGACAAAAAACGCTGGTCCCAGCACAGAGCCCGTAGAACTACATATGAGAGTGTGACTTTATCTGACAGACTGTCTTTGCTTTTTACGGATTGGTGCCTATTTTGCAAGTAAGAAGAAAACCAAATTTGACCCTGCCCATATGTAGATATTCCATACCAAGCTGAAAGTTTATTAGGTAATGTAGCATGGTTAATGGTGTCGAAATCAAGGTCAGGGCTGTAAATCCACATTTGTCCACACTAATAATGATATCGTTTTGTACTTTCAGTAGAGTTGATTCTGTAGAATGATGTTTCCTTTAAGCTGATTGTAATGGATTAGATAGACGGATACTTTTAATATGACCTTGCAGCCAATCGGCTACTAACTTTTTTAAGATTTTGGAAATGAAACTCAAGTAGGATACACACATGAGCTTCTTTGATTTTTTTAGGAAATGTACTTGTGTCCATTGAAATATTAATTATATCAGTGATGGGAGTTACTAATATATCAAGACAATATTTCAGCACGTTTGTAGGAATGGGGTCCAGATCACATGATTTTGACGATGAGCTCAAAATAAGCTTTTTAATTTCATCTTCTGTCGCACGCTCAAAAGATAATTTGGATCTAATTTCTGTTTTTTTGCAGTTATGGAATATTATGTACTTTATCTGGAAATTTGGAACGGATAATTGCAATTTTATCCACAAAATGTTTAGAAAAATGTATAATGGTAACATGTGGTAGAACGTGCTAGTATACATTCTAGGATACATTCTACAACGTTTTCATGTGTTATTATGTGCTAGGACATACTAATGTGCATCCTAGCATACATTCTACAACATGTCGTGTACTAGGACATAGTGTTACTTTGTTATCAGGGTTATGGTGTTATTGAACCTTCAGAAATAAGTCAGGTATAGATAGATAGCGTGTGCAGTTATCAGTTTTTATACGCTAATTAAATGATGGCACTAATGTGCATACTATCACATAAATGAATGAAATGAATGACCATATATAATTGTTGAGCGATGTTCACTATTAGCTGAGATATGGCGAAATATACATTTTCCAGTAATGGCGTCACTAATTTGCATAAAAATGGTATGTGGGACATTTTGTCAACTTTTTAACATAGCAAATCGTTTTCTATGGTATTTTTCCGATCTAGAAACATCAATTATAAATTGATTTCCGGGGGGTGCACGATACCCCCTTCTTCCTACTAGACTATATGTTTCCCGCGCAAAAACTAGAGATAAAATAACTACATATGATTATAAATAGTAGCAAAAAACTCACTCTGGAAAGCGTAGAAACCAATTAAATGAATACAAGTAGAATACTAATATAATAAAAATATGTAACCTATAATAATTGGCATGCTTTTAACATATACATCCCTATATAAAATTATTACTATTAGTCTTAAAACCATCAGCTGGCGTCAACTCATAAAGCCGTCGCGCTACCTAAACACAATATACATACTCATAAAAGTCGGACATGGTGGTTCGTCGACTGCCAGCACCTAAGTATAGACATCAGAACCATCCGTCAACCTCGCTGTCGATTTTTTGGAAGAGTAGCGAAAAGCTTTCCCCATCAGCTCAGGCAGTACAGGTTGCGGTGATATCAATGTAGAGCACATGTTTCTCGGAGCAATAATTATCGTACATCACTCCCAGAACAGCAGCAGATAATACCCCATGTACAAAGATTGTTGATATCGAAATCAATTAAAACACCTAACTGTCTTTTAAATGAGCTTAAACTATCTGACATGCGGATATGTTGTGGAAGCTTGTTCCATAGACGAGCTAGTCTGTTAAAGTTCATATATTGCGCTTGTACAGTTTTTGTCATGTTGAAATAAAATAATGTTCCTTTGTTGGCTCACCGTCTCATGCGTCTGCTGGTATTTGACTTTACAAATTGTAGGTATGTATTATTGTTAATATCAATTTCACCATGTAACCTAGACAATTAAATAGGAAACACAGATCGATAAACTCTCTGCGGTAACAAAGTGGCAGTATACCTAAAGTTATAAATATATATTATTTTGGTGCGGGAAACATATGAGTCATTATGAAATTGGAGCACTATAATCATGCTAATAAGAATTGTAGATAGGAGTTCAAATTAGTGTTTGAAGAAGCATACTACTGTCTAAATGTCCGCAAATGTTTACAATATGCATTGTTTACAATATGTTCGCTCAACATTTATATGTGACACCGGTCCGTGCATTGAGAATTATTTTAAATACGATTAAGGTCAGTTGCAAAATCGATTATAAAGTGAAGTGTTGTGTTGTATAATTATGACATATTCGTAGGTTATGATGGGCTTATTGCAGCACGCAGACTGTAAAGGGTCTTAAATCGCGGCACGCGTTATCAGCAAGTCATTACCCTTATTTTGCTGATGATCACAGTCAACATCCTAAAATAGAATATTTATTGTTTGAATAATTATCATTGTATTATTTCACGTTAATAACGTGCTAAAGTCGTGAAAATGATAATAATTATAATAAAAATTATCTATAATTTTCATCCATTTGAAAATTGTGCTTGCACTATCTTGACATAAGTATCAAAACTGTACCGGTATATCACGGATTTTTTTATTTCTAAAATGATATGCATAAGATTTGAAAAAAATGACTATATAACTGTATTAGGTTTCCTTATGCATAATACCGTCCGAAAACACTGTCCGAAAGTATCGATATTAGTACAGGAACAGTCATTTAAAAGAGTAATCTGTTAAGGTTTTTTATACATCACACCGTCGGAAATCACCGTCTGAAATCACAATTCGAAATTAGCGATGTTATTACCAAAATAGTGATATAAAATTTAGGCGACCGAATTCACCGCACACAATCCGAAATTACCGTCCGAATTCACCGCGGCGTCAGAATTTACCGCACACCGTCCGAAATCACCGTCTGATTTCACCGCACACCGTCCGAAATCACCGTCCGAAATCACCGATAGACGTCTGAAATCACCAGGTCCGAAATGGTCGAGGTCCGAAATCAGCATGAGATCTAACCAGATGAGATCTAACCAGTAAGCACGAGTCATCGAGCTAATGTTGTCTAAATGTTTGCCCACCGTCTACGACGTTAGGCCAACATTGAAGCAGCATCAAATCAACGTATCGTGTTTGTACGGGATTACTGATTCAGCAGATCTGAGATCATGAGTGACTCTTCTAGGCAGCGGAGAAAACACAGTAAACACAAAACATCTGTATAACATTTGTACAATACTGGACCAACGTCGAAGACGTTGGGCCGACGTTGTACAAAAGTTAAACGGATGTTTTATGTTCCTTGGGATACTACTGTGCAAAGCCTAAACGTGATAACCGCTCACGCTTCAAAAACAGTTACAAAACAAATCAAGTTTATTCTCTTAATCTTGTTACAAGACATGTAAGATATGTGAGATATATGTGAGAAATATATACTACATTTGTTTACCAAGAAGGCATACAGTAAAATTACAACATTTTTTTATCCGTTAACATTCTTAACGATAATTTGTTTGAGTTTAGACAGTTTCAGTAATTTAGTTCCACTAGCATTCATAGCATGATTGAAAGTAAGAATCAAGAGATGTGTGAATATGCGTTTTCCTAGTAATAACATTCCCTGCTAGGCAAATAAAGGACATTTTATTACGTCATGGAACTCGTCTCTCATTTCCTTTATGTGGCATAAAGTGCAGTATCTTAAATTTCTGTCCTCTGATTTTTGTGTGAATTTTTCAAGAGGGAGTTTATGATTTCGACATTAGTTTTAACATTCTGAGCTTGATCAATTTGGGGCTATTATCAATGTCGGAGTTCCATTGCTGTATAAATTGATCTCGAAGGCGCTGTAAAATATTATTGGTAAAGAAGTCTATTCCAGTGGGGGAAATTTGGCTTTGCCAGACCCCCGAGAAACCACAATGTTTTACAGCATTTTGGCTTTCACGACAGTGCCGGTGAGGGGGCAGTACGGGCGGTTCACTCTAGGCTGCCATTTTATGGTGAGAAATTGGTAGCCTGCTGTAGCCCACATAAAAACATAAAAGAGAAACAACTACGATCGAGTGTATTTTTGTGACTGCTCTTGAGAACACTTAATGTGACCAAGTTCCAATTCCGCCAAGCTCGGTGTATTTTATCAACACTTTAAATGCTACTCTCATTTATAGCCTTTTATCTGTCGTTCAGAAACGTGCTAGTATACATTCTAGGATACATTCTACAACGTTTTCATGTGTTATTATGTGCTAGGACATACTAATGTGCATCCTAGCATACATTCTACAACATGTCGTGTACTAGGACATAGTGTTACTTTGTTATCAGGGTTATGGTGTTATTGAACCTTCAGAAATAAGTCAGGTATAGATAGATAGCGTGTGCAGTTATCAGTTTTTATACGCTAATTAAATGATGGCACTAATGTGCATACTATCACATAAATGAATGAAATGAATGACCATATATAATTGTTGAGCGATGTTCACTATTAGCTGAGATATGGCGAAATATACATTTTCCAGTAATGGCGTCACTAATTTGCATAAAAATGGTATGTGGGACATTTTGTCAACTTTTTAACATAGCAAATCGTTTTCTATGGTATTTTTCCGATCTAGAAACATCAATTATAAATTGATTTCCGGGGGGTGCACGATACCCCCTTCTTCCTACTAGACTATATGTTTCCCGCGCAAAAACTAGAGATAAAATAACTACATATGATTATAAATAGTAGCAAAAAACTCACTCTGGAAAGCGTAGAAACCAATTAAATGAATACAAGTAGAATACTAATATAATAAAAATATGTAACCTATAATAATTGGCATGCTTTTAACATATACATCCCTATATAAAATTATTACTATTAGTCTTAAAACCATCAGCTGGCGTCAACTCATAAAGCCGTCGCGCTACCTAAACACAATATACATACTCATAAAAGTCGGACATGGTGGTTCGTCGACTGCCAGCACCTAAGTATAGACATCAGAACCATCCGTCAACCTCGCTGTCGATTTTTTGGAAGAGTAGCGAAAAGCTTTCCCCATCAGCTCAGGCAGTACAGGTTGCGGTGATATCAATGTAGAGCACATGTTTCTCGGAGCAATAATTATCGTACATCACTCCCAGAACAGCAGCAGATAATACCCCATGTACAAAGATTGTTGATATCGAAATCAATTAAAACACCTAACTGTCTTTTAAATGAGCTTAAACTATCTGACATGCGGATATGTTGTGGAAGCTTGTTCCATAGACGAGCTAGTCTGTTAAAGTTCATATATTGCGCTTGTACAGTTTTTGTCATGTTGAAATAAAATAATGTTCCTTTGTTGGCTCACCGTCTCATGCGTCTGCTGGTATTTGACTTTACAAATTGTAGGTATGTATTATTGTTAATATCAATTTCACCATGTAACCTAGACAATTAAATAGGAAACACAGATCGATAAACTCTCTGCGGTAACAAAGTGGCAGTATACCTAAAGTTATAAATATATATTATTTTGGTGCGGGAAACATATGAGTCATTATGAAATTGGAGCACTATAATCATGCTAATAAGAATTGTAGATAGGAGTTCAAATTAGTGTTTGAAGAAGCATACTACTGTCTAAATGTCCGCAAATGTTTACAATATGCATTGTTTACAATATGTTCGCTCAACATTTATATGTGACACCGGTCCGTGCATTGAGAATTATTTTAAATACGATTAAGGTCAGTTGCAAAATCGATTATAAAGTGAAGTGTTGTGTTGTATAATTATGACATATTCGTAGGTTATGATGGGCTTATTGCAGCACGCAGACTGTAAAGGGTCTTAAATCGCGGCACGCGTTATCAGCAAGTCATTACCCTTATTTTGCTGATGATCACAGTCAACATCCTAAAATAGAATATTTATTGTTTGAATAATTATCATTGTATTATTTCACGTTAATAACGTGCTAAAGTCGTGAAAATGATAATAATTATAATAAAAATTATCTATAATTTTCATCCATTTGAAAATTGTGCTTGCACTATCTTGACATAAGTATCAAAACTGTACCGGTATATCACGGATTTTTTTATTTCTAAAATGATATGCATAAGATTTGAAAAAAATGACTATATAACTGTATTAGGTTTCCTTATGCATAATACCGTCCGAAAACACTGTCCGAAAGTATCGATATTAGTACAGGAACAGTCATTTAAAAGAGTAATCTGTTAAGGTTTTTTATACATCACACCGTCGGAAATCACCGTCTGAAATCACAATTCGAAATTAGCGATGTTATTACCAAAATAGTGATATAAAATTTAGGCGACCGAATTCACCGCACACAATCCGAAATTACCGTCCGAATTCACCGCGGCGTCAGAATTTACCGCACACCGTCCGAAATCACCGTCTGATTTCACCGCACACCGTCCGAAATCACCGTCCGAAATCACCGATAGACGTCTGAAATCACCAGGTCCGAAATGGTCGAGGTCCGAAATCAGCATGAGATCTAACCAGATGAGATCTAACCAGTAAGCACGAGTCATCGAGCTAATGTTGTCTGAATGTTTGCCCACCGTCTACGACGTTAGGCCAACATTGAAGCAGCATCAAATCAACGTATCGTGTTTGTACGGGATTACTGATTCAGCAGATCTGAGATCATGAGTGACTCTTCTAGGCAGCGGAGAAAACACAGTAAACACAAAACATCTGTATAACATTTGTACAATACTGGACCAACGTCGAAGACGTTGGGCCGACGTTGTACAAAAGTTAAACGGATGTTTTATGTTCCTTGGGATACTACTGTGCAAAGCCTAAACGTGATAACCGCTCACGCTTCAAAAACAGTTACAAAACAAATCAAGTTTATTCTCTTAATCTTGTTACAAGACATGTAAGATATGTGAGATATATGTGAGAAATATATACTACATTTGTTTACCAAGAAGGCATACAGTAAAATTACAACATTTTTTTATCCGTTAACATTCTTAACGATAATTTGTTTGAGTTTAGACAGTTTCAGTAATTTAGTTCCACTAGCATTCATAGCATGATTGAAAGTAAGAATCAAGGGATGTGTGAATATGCGTTTTCCTAGTAATAACATTCCCTGCTAGGCAAATAAAGGACATTTTATTACGTCATGGAACTCGTCTCTCATTTCCTTTATGTGGCATAAAGTGCAGTATCTTAAATTTCTGTCCTCTGATTTTTGTGTGAATTTTTCAAGAGGGAGTTTATGATTTCGACATTAGTTTTAACATTCTGAGCTTGATCAATTTGGGGCTATTATCAATGTCGGAGTTCCATTGCTGTATAAATTGATCTCGAAGGCGCTGTAAAATATTATTGGTAAAGAAGTCTATTCCAGTGGGAGAAATTTGGCTTTGCCAGACCCCCGAGAAACCACAATGTTTTACAGCATTTTGGCTTTCACGACAGTGCCGGTGAGGGGGCAGTACGGGCGGTTCACTCTAGGCTGCCATTTTATGGTGAGAAATTGGTAGCCTGCTGTAGCCCACATAAAAACATAAAAGAGAAACAACTACGATCGAGTGTATTTTTGTGACTGCTCTTGAGAACACTTAATGTGACCAAGTTCCAATTCCGCCAAACTCGGTGTATTTTATCAACACTTTAAATGCTACTCTCATTTATAGCCTTTTATCTGTCGTTCAGAAACGAAAAATTGAGTATGAGAAAATTAATTAGCATTTAACAGGGGTGGTTGGAAAGGTAATCTTATAAAGTGGCGCTAAATTTTATGAATTAGAAATCTAATAATAAGTATAGATGTGTAAATATTCTGATAAATGGAAGACAAATTGATACAAAACAAATTAATTTTGGTCAGTTTTTGTAGCAGTGGAGCGATCGAATTGTGTATCAAACTGCTACGCTACATCACACTAATTATTCCCTGACTTTCGTTGTTTTGAACTTTCGTTTTTTTTCAGTTAGTTTGTTTTGTACTTTCGTTGTTTCGCATCTTTGCACTTTCATTGTTTCGTACTTTCGTTGTTTTGTACTTTTTAGTTTTTCGCAGTTCCGTTATTTCGTACTTTCGTTGTTTCGTACTTTAGTTGTTTCGCAGTTTCGCGCTTTCGTTGTTTTCTACTTTTGTTGTTTCATACTTTCGTTGTTTCGTACTTTCGTTGTTTCGCAGATGGGTTGTTTCATACTTTCATTGTTTCGTACTTTCATTGTTTCGTACTTTCTTTGTTTCGTACTTTCGTTGTTTCGCAGTTTAATTGTTTCATACTTTCGTTGTTTCGTACTTTCGTAGTTTTGCAGTTTCGTTGTTTCGCAGTTTCGCACTTTCGTTGTGTCGTACTTTCGCTGTTTCGTACTCTCCTTGTTTCGCAGTTTAGTTGTTTCGTTCTTTCTCACTTTCATTATTACCTTGCTTCGTCGTTTTATACTTTCATTGTTTCGTATTTTCATTGTTTCGTACTTTCGTTTTTTAGCAGCTTCGTTTTTTCGTACTTTCGTTTTTTACGTACTTTCGTTGTTTCGCAATTTCGTTGTTTTAAACTTTCGTTGTTTCGTACTTTCGTTTTTTTTCGCTTGCTTTGTTTAGTGCTTGCGTTGTTTCGACGTGATCGACGGCTGCGTCAACCTCAAGGGTTCCAGCGTGGTGGAAGGCATCGTTAATTTCCGGGGCTCCGGCCTGATGGACGTCAACCTCTTCACCAGAGCTCAGGCGTGACCGACGGCCGCGTTAACCTCTTCACCACGACACGTATCATTTTCAAATGTATTTATTTATTTATTACAAAACAACGAAAGTGCGAAACAACGAAAGAGCGAAACAACGAAAGCACAAAACAACGAAAGTGCAAAACAGCGAGAGGGCGATGCGAAAAAACGAGACTGCGAAACAACCGAGAGACAATGGGAGAACAGAACAAAACTGCGAAAGGGCGATGAAAAAGAGCGAGACTACGAAACAAAGAAACTTCAAAACAACGAAAGAGCGATGCGAAACATCGTGACCAGGTGACACCACTGCTTGTACTAGCTCGTTAGAGCTAATATTATATGTTTTACTCTTATAAACTTTTAAACTTATCTTATCATATGTATCTTATCTATCTTGATGGATAAGGGCTTTGGTGTAGGGCTTTGCGCCTTAGATTGTGCCCGTTTAGCAGCTTCAGCAGGCTGCGTCGCTTGTAGACGACCTTTGTCAATGAGATCTTCCGTCCAGTCATTGAAGCTTATAGCCTTCGATCAAATAAGGTTCATGTACGGTAGGCCCTATTTATAGCTGAGCTCGACATACCGATCCCAACAGATCACCTGGTAAATAGGAGACAACCCCAATATTTGTGTAATGCTGGGCTAGCGTCGTTGACGGCGGACCAACATTACATCAATATAGGGTCAACGTCGTAAAGGATTGGAAAGTACTGTTTGTTGAATTTCCACATACCGAAATCTTTTGTTGAAATCATACCATGGAAGAATAAGTGTCATTGTACAAAATAAAATAATACTAAACTATTATATATATGTAATTGGTATAATAAAATATTTAAAATATATCAGGAAGTGTGACTAGAGTATTATGTGTGGTCTGGAGTGCCTACTGCCATAGTCATGACTATGTAGTAATACCCTAAGAGTGTCTGTCCACAACACTATTTCCTTTAACTGTCACCATGCTCAATATATCGGGATGATTCATTTTTTTATATGTCATGTTTTTAAGGGAGAAACAGCTTCCATACCATATAAAAGTGTGGCACCATTAATATTTGTATTAATATTTGTATTCCTCCGTGTCCAAATTTCGGAGTGCTATTTCTCCCTGGGTTTTCATCCAATCGAATTCAAACCTTGGCACAATTATATTTTATTGTGGTTTTATGCTGTGACTTTTTTAAAGAGATCGGGAGATTTTAACTGGATTAAAACCGGATTTTAGTGTCTCCAAAAGAGGTAACTCCAAAGAGAGGTATCTCTATTGAATGAGGGATTGTCACTTTAGCTTTTTAGTTCTTCCTCAATTTTCCAAGACTGATCATTCCTCGAGTTTTCGATATTTTCAAAACTTGTTTGTTGTACCATAATTCCATTTGAATGCGAGGGGGGGGGGGGAATTTTCATGTCATTTGAATGGCGGGTGAAGCTTCACATGTCGGCTGAAATCCATTCAATGCATCAATACACTCGGGCGGGGGCCCTAGGGTAGTGGTTAGCACCGCTGCCTTTCACGCCAGAGTCCGGGGTTCGGTTCCCGGTCTCGGCGGTTTGAAAGAAACAAAATTGTTTCTTCCCCATCCACGTGTGAAAGTTAGTATTGTGGGGAGCCTCCGTGACCGAGAGGTAGCGTGCTCGGCCTCAGACCGCCAGGGCTCGAATTTCGAATCCTGTGTCTGGAGGACAGTGTCATCTCAATCATCTCACCATCCTCAGGAGGTTCTCCTGGCCCAGTTTAGCCTATATGTGCACAAAGGTGGCCTAAAGCCCATTCATTTCATTTTTTTTTTTTGCATCAATACACTCAGGCCGAAATGCGGGCAGTGTGTCCAGCCCAACAAACACGAGGCATTAACCCAATGTTGCTTTAATGTGTAGACGGTGGCCCAACATTAAACAAACATTGGGTTAATGTCTCTTGTTTGCTGGGAGGCTGGATCGCCATATTAACCTTTTAAATGCAAGATTTGATAATTTAATTGAATTTGCCTAATGCTGTTTCAATATAAGGCCAGTCTTGCAGACGGATGCCCACCATTGAATCAAACTTGAGTGTTTACAATAGTCAGTAGTAATCTTTTAAGTGCTAGATTTGACAAGTAAAATAACTGCTGTAATACCAGCAAACACGAAACGTCGATCCAATGTTGTTTTAATGTTGGGCCAGCGTCGCAGACAGTGATACAACATTCAATCTACGGAGAGACAAATCAATATGTTTACTGGGGCGCCTTCTGAATGACAGCCAAAATATGGACGTGCCAACATGCTTCCATCAAAATTCCTGTAGAGCAATATCTCAACAATGTGTGTGCCAAAATCCACAATTTTATCCAGAAGTGCACACCTAATTACCTCAGAGCCCCCACTATTTAGATAAATCGATAGATAATGATAGCGTGACAATGACAGCGCGTTACTTTTTTCGTCAGTTGACCCCAGAGATAATAAGGTGGAGATTAAAGTGTTTCCAGACATCGTGCTAATAACATTTTTGTTGCTATTTGCCATATAAATCAAATTGTTACATGGAGATTTAACCCATCAAACCACAACTTTCTAAAATACTGCCACCTAAAAAAATTCAACATCGATTTGTACAATTATGTCACTAAATGTCAAATCTGATAAAAAAAATAGTCCACGATGCTAGAAAGTTGACCTCTTACACTGGCAACTTTTGTTACCACTGGGCTTTAAGGGGGTTGAACAAATCACAAACCACCACGACCACCATGCCTGTAGCCCTAAATATCAGTAACATAGGACCTTCTGTATGTAATATCTTAACGTGGTGAATAATAGGCAGAACTTCAAATTATGTAGATCATAATTAAACTGCCTAATAATCATATCAAAACGCCTATAAATTCGAATATGACGTCAATAATTATACTAAAAATATCCAGCTTGAAGTGTGAAAGAAGCTACCAGGTACCATACTAGTATGCGATGGTATATCATACTGAAATGTGTCAGTATCATGCCATCTGATATTGTCTGGGAGCAATGTCACAAACGGTGCGTCGGTCCCCGGTGCGTCCGCAGTGACTATAACGCTTCTCGGTTCTTTTTGGCCAGTGACTTGTTTGATGAAAGTGAATGGCATCTTACTCTGCAGATGCACTTGCACACTGTAGGAGGCGGCCCATTTTGGCAGCTTTACCGAAGCGTACAAGCAATTCCTGGTCTGTGGCCCGAGGGTATCATATAGTGTATCATTGTTTCATCAATGCTGCTATTTTCAGAGATGTCAGCCTGTTTGAAGGCTCCATTCAAATCTTCGAAAAGAGGACGAATCTTACAGTATCGATACATTGACAGATTTGTGTCATCAGCGAAATGGAGAACTCTCATTATCCCATCAAATTTATTGCATCTCATAAAATTAGAGACCAACGTGTAATACGCACTTCAGTTGAATCTGCCCAGTAGAACCGGCGCTATGGCAGGCGACAGAAGTATTATACCTATTCTAATATGTTAAAACTTCTGACATGTGCATGTTCAAGGTGCGCAGGAGTTAGCTCTAATCTCTATGTCAACTAACAAGTAAATTTACTTGTTAGTTGACATAGAGATAAGAGCTTCTTATTTTAAATCTCTTGTTAATATATTTTGTTTCGTTAGTTGCCCCAGAGAGCAAAGTGTTATGATTATGGAGCTTAAAGTGTCAATAAAAAATGTCCCGATGCCATGTCACAAAATATGAAATATAATTTATTGCTATTAATGAAAGCTACCGGTAAAATTGAGGGAGTAATTTGAAACTAAAGTGGGTAGTTTAAAACTAGTTTCAGATTACCCCGGGGCTAACCTGAACAGGGGGTAATCTGGAACGTTTACACCGGGCCTAAGCAGACTGATGGTTAAAATAATATACCGTTAGTTCCATTCTCGATAATTTTGATCCCCTCCCCCCCCCCCCCCTCCAAAAAAGACGACGGGACTGAATACACATTTGTTAATGCTATTTAATTTATTATTTATTATATTTTGTCATGACATACTTATTGGAAGCAAATCTTTGGAAAATAGGCTTTTCGGAATATAGAGTTGTTTATGGGAATATGGGGAAGTCAGATTATAGGGTTATAGGAATATGGTGATATGGGGTTGTCGGTATATATATTGAGAGTTGTCGGAGTATAGGATTGTCGGAATATATGGTTGTCTGAATGAGGGATTGTCCTTCAAATGGATATATAGCGCTTAAAATCACTTTAAAATCGAGCCTGCCACCCTTTGCGCTAGCTACAACCATATTTCTAATTTAGCCCACTCACAAAATACATTTAACCAGTCATGAAAAAAAGTATGCCATAAAACAGTAAAATATGCCATAGATTTAGTAATAGTAACAAATCACATGTTTTGGTGGTTTTCATGATATCACACATGTCAGGTAATAAAATTGTATAATATAATGATAAAATTGTATTGCCTAACATGATAGTGTTGATGGATTTTAACATAATGAACTTACTGTACTTTCACTGTGCTTATGGTATGAAAAAATTGGAGGCTTCATATCTCGACCAAGCTTTTCCTTCCTGTGCTCCGGCATGCTGGATTGACGATTTGTAACGGTAAACGGATAGTCCAGGAGCACGAATCTGAAAATTTGATTTTGTTTAACACCAAAAGTAACCAAGGTTTGACTAACTAGGATGATTGTATGAACATTTTAGAGAAACACCAGGTAGTCTGTACAATCAAATTGTGGTATCAAAAAAGACAATTTAAAGGTATGGGGTGTATTGGTGGTATTGCCTCAGAAATCGGGATATATATACATAAATGTCAATATATTTGTCAATACGCAATCATTTTTAAAGATTATAGCATCAAAACGTTTTTAATGGTTTATGTCTATGTAGGAAATATTGGAACAATGTCATGACGGTCAATGAAGGTCACATCTTGTGCAACAGCGATCTGTGCAATCAAATCCTACGTCACCGTTTTGATATGTTATATCTTTAAATATTACTATTACCCTTTTTTTTACCATACTGTTGATTTTAGAAAACGTCAATGTCCCGCAAGCGCGAGACGCTGGGCCGATGTTGGTTTAGTAGTGTTGAACCTTGGCTTAATGTCTCGTGTTTGATGGGTAGATTTTTGTTTTGTTGTATGTTTGTATTGGACTTAGCCCTTTTCTGTGCCCTTGTTGTGTCAGCATCTGTTGATGTTGGCGCAGCATTGGTTCAAAGTTGGGTCGATATCTTGTGCTGAAAAATGAATTACTTTCATCCATCATTACTGTATTATTATTAATTATATAATTACTTTTAGCTAAAAAAAAATTGTTGAAAACAGGATGATTAAAATGTATTATTATAATTATTATTATCTTGATTATAAGAATATAGATGAAAAACCTGCAATTCTGAAATCCGAAATTTCAGGTTTTTCGCCATCTCGCCCTGTATATCTTGTTATAAATGTCATAACGTTTCTAGTTTTAGTTTTATTATATTTTTTTACTGGCGTGTGTGCGTGACTATGTACATACATCTATGAGTGGGCATGTATGTGTATGTAGAGGTATACATGTGTGCACGTGAGTATGTATGTGTAGGCGTGTAAGTTTGGTCTCTCATAACTCTTGGAGAGTGGTCTGGTTACTTTCAACTAGACTGTTTTTTTATTGTGAATATATCACATTGTTGTACCATGTGAGACATGAATGACCAATTTGTCTGTCTGTCTGTCTGTCTGTCTGTCTGTCAGTATCGACATTTTTTTTATGTAGGGTGTATCATATGACAAAATGACCAAGATATTTGTCAAAAGCCATTTAATTGTAAATTTATGTCACCAAAACGTAAGACGTTTTTAACGAGTTGTATACATAAGATAAAAAAACAGCAACATTTACCAGGTTATAAAGGTCAATTAGGTTCAAATCATCATACGATGTTTTTTTTTATTACGGTCATTACGTTGTTTCTATAGTGCTATTACTTGTTGATTACTAAAACTAACCAAGGTTTGACTCGATTATATGACGAAATAGAGATTTTATAACAAAACAAGATGGAATTTATAGCCGAATTAATGTATATAAATATTTTGAAGCCGTTTGATTACACCCGGTGACATATCACATGGCATAGTCTGTGACATAGAGTCAAATTACATATTTGGCGATATATTTGCAAATTCGCAATAAAATTTAACTTTTTTGTTACCAAATTGTAAAGTTGTTAATATTAAAACTTCGACGAAAACAAAATATTAGAAAGTGCTGGTTATAAAGTGCTGGTGATAAAGATCAGTAAGGGTACAAAACACATGTCACAACGTTCTTAACCTTTTTTTTCATCACACTATGAGTGCATTGAAATGTATCCCTCGACAGCAAAATAACTAAACTAAGTTTATATCATTTATCAGGTAGTATTAAATTACGATCTTATAATGTGGAAAATACTTCCTTTTCGTGTGCAGTAATAATATCAAACAGCATAATATGAGACACGGATTTGTATGGCATAATTGGCAAAAAATGCTAATAATTAATCAAATGTATTGTTTATACATGTACTACATGTATAAAAAATACATTTGATTGATTATTTCATACCATGGATACTATGGATGTTTTGGTACTACTTGTAGCAATAGACGTGATACTGCTATACGAATCAGGTGACATTCATCATGTAGCAGCTGTCAATCACACACGTATAAGACACGCTAAGCGCCTTAAATTTCCAACGTCTTCAGTATAACTTTGGTAATAATATGTCGTGTGACACGTGTGGAGCACGAGGGTTGCTGGCCTATGCTGCCTCCCCCCGTCACACTGATTCAGTCATAACATTAAATTACCTGATGCTTTACTCAGATCCCCCAAAAATCAAAATATACTGTATGGCTCAAATGTGTTAATTTTGTCTAATAATCTCATTATACTTAGATTGATTAGGAAATGTTTACCAGCTTCAGGTAGCCTGGATTTGGTTGAATGTATTTTGAATTACTTTTTGCGGATGTTTGTTTTTTTTTCATAATGACACCACCATTTCATGTAAACCTCATTTCATAATATTATATTGATGTACTAACTATTCTTTTAACTCTTATTTTATTATTATTATTATTAATTTTATTGTTATATCTTTTACTATTATATGTGTATTGTTGTGAAGGAGAAAATCTCGTGGCACTAAGTGATGTTTGTAACCCTTAGAAAATAAATGAAGTTGAGCTAATATATTACATCTTCCCCAAGGAAAATTAATAATTACATCGAGTAACATCGCGTTTTCACTTAAAGCAGCTCCTTGGGATGACAGCAATTTTCGTTTTTAGTTTTGTAATGAAGTAGTGTATCCCCCAGATCATGATTTTATTTTTTTCGGAGTTTTTAGATTTAAAAAAATATTTTTTATCATTATTTCTATGAATCCGCTTAAAACCCGTACAAACTTTTCGTATACCTAAACACTTGCTAAAGGACGGTTGAATGTTCCTGCAGCATTGGGCCACATGTTGATGCCGTCGGCCCAGCGTTGGGTAGACAATCAGTGTTCAAGACATGGGAATATAGGGTGTAAGGTACTGTATATTGCTGACTTGTTTTGTTTACATGGAAAAATATACGATCCGGAAATATAACTATTCCACTCTTTTTCGGGTGCTTTTTTAACTTTTTTTATTTTTAGTTAAGATCAGTTGGCTATATAGCTTCATATAAATTACATTTTCGAAAATTGACAAAATTGAAAATGTTTTATCCCACGGGGTCCCTTTAATGTTTTGGCTAAAAAAATGGTGGGAGATGTAACCTTGCAAGCACATGAGGGGAAATTGTTTCAAAGCGGTGTAGAGAAACTTCTGGCTAAATTGATGTTTTTAACTTTGGCACGTCTATTGCTTCCTACAAAATATTAATATAAAATTTAGCAGTGTTGTTGAAAAAAATTGTTATTCATTCGCCAAAAGATCCAATTAGTTTATTCACCTCTGTGTTTTAGATTATGCCATTTAATATAACTCCGAATGACATAACAGTACTTTATTAGGGCTCTCCCAACCAGTGGGGGAGGGTCTCAGTTTTTGTACGGTGTCATCCGGCGGCGACGCCGCCGCGCATGGCCGCCGCCTCTTATCCATACCCTGTCACCCTGATATCTACAAAACCGCTTTTGCAATTCATTTGGTGTTCAACATACTGGATACAAGTATTAATTCTTAGGCTGCATCAATTTCTCAGAAAGTTCGGGAAAATATCCGGGTCATGGCGGCCATCTTTAATCTTTTTATGTCAATTTAGAACCTTGTCACCCTGATAACTTCGAAGCCACTTATGTGATATACTCAATATTCAACGTACTGCATAGTAGTAGTATTTCCTAGATTGCATCAAAAAAAGCTCGGGAAAATATCTGGGTAATGGCGGTCATCTTTAATCTTTTGGCACCTAGTCTGCCTAAAGCTGCTAGCATCCGCCTGATAATATTACTTGATAATTACATATACAAATTGATTATGTGGTAAAATTATAAATAATGTATAACTCCTATTTGAAAAGTGCGAGGGGGAGCCTTCTTTGGTGTTTGCATGGTAAACACTTACATCTAGTTTATACCTCAATTTGACTACACAAATCACCTTCAATTATTCCGGAGATCCTATTTAATTATTTTTCATTTTATCAGGTCAAACCTTGGTTGGGTTTGGTGATGAGGAAATTACCTCAACGTTTTAATAACATGATAATAACACACGTTTATTTAGAAGTGAAATGCGGCTGTGGACGTTTGCTCATCTTTTGAACTTAGCTATTGTTATTTTTGTTATGTGTAAGTTTTGTCAATATACATATTCCTAATTAAAAATGTTACGTTCCGATGCCATACTATTGAAATATGATTTTATATAATGCTGATATATTACCACTTTTGTCATTTAAACTATCTATTTCAGACTGCGCAATCAGATATACTCCCTATCCAAAAATCTCTGAAATATATTAATATCGTGCAGTTGAGGAAATAATTATGTCAGTGTAAAAATAGTAAAATAGTGTGAAGACAAAGACGCATGTTTAAATCACTGTTGTATGATATGTTGACCTTTACTGACCTTTGAACTTCATAATAGTTACAATTGGTGTTTTTTTCATAAATATTGCAGCACTCGCCCTAACCTCGCTCGCTTCTCGACCGGCATGATTATGATTTGAACATTCACCCGCTCTCTCCTCGACCGCCGCGCGACCGCGATGTATTAAACTAAAACCGACGTTCGCTCGCCCCTCGACCTGAACTCGCCCCTCCTCGCCCCCGTATCGCTCCCGCATCGCCCGCTTTGTCATCGACCTCTGGAGTCGACCAATAATCGACCTAGTATCGTCCTCATCGTCTCGCATAGCAGCGACCACAAAATCTTTTCTCGCTCGCCCTGCATTTCTTACATAAATATCCTTAATACATATTTGAATTGTAATAGTACATGATTGTTCACCCCGTCCGTCACCCGTTTCATAATCGGTTCGTGTGGATGGCGACCCTCCGGCGACCCATGTTCGCTTTTCCTCAACCGTGATGCGACCGCACATCGCTCGCCTTTTCTTTATGATCGCCCCAGTCTCGCTCTCAACTTCAGATCAGCTGATAAGCACTCGCTCAGTTTGCGCCCCAATCTCGACCTTTTTTCGACCTTGCTGAAATAATATGTCGCCTTTAAATCGACCCGACCTCGCCCGACCCTCGCTCGCCTTGGTCCCGATAGGCGAACGCAGTACTGTACAATCAGATTGTGGTATCATTTTTTAAGGGTCATTTTAGGTTAGGGGTTGTACTTTTTCTCTGTCAAGTCATTTCCTTTGCATCCACTTTCTTTCTGATCTGTGCATAATAGCTTATTTTCTGATAACCACTTTGTTCACTTTCCCTGCTGTGTTCGTGTTTTTTTAAAGTTTTTCTACCTAGGATCTATATTGCTTTGAAACCAAAGGAAGATCATTCAAGCATGTCACATATTATATTACCGTGACATACCGGACTATTCTGTGCACTCAATAGCCTAGACCTCCAATGTTTTCACCGAGTCAGCCAATACAATGAATATTATGGGAGGGGGACTTATATAACAATCTTTTCACTGAGTTGCCATTCAAAAGGGCTCCCGGTGATGTCACTGCGTTTCACAGAATACAACAGTGACTGATCATAGATAGCTAGTCAAATGCATGTTGACACATGTCGCCAAGCTAACACGAGACGCAATAACAACAACAACATCTGCGACGCTGCCCAGCATTGTTTCAGTCTCTCATGTTTGCTGAAGGCCTGCTGTGGAGTGCCTGTGGGAACATAATTATGGCCGTTTGACCTTGAACTCATGCAGCTTACCACTGCCCACAGTTACTCTCACGTTCTAGAAAATCAATCGAGCGTAGGCATATATATAGTTCTATTATGTTATATAATTCAAAATATAGGCCTATTAGGCCCTATATAGATGAAAATTTCTAAAGCTACATTAAGTTTAGTTAAGTCAGCTTAGGCCTACTACATGTAGCCTATGTAGATAATAGTTGTAAGCCTTATATAACAGCCTTATATAAACCTGAATTATTAGTCTTATATAACTGATGATATTTGATCTAGATCCCTACGTCATGCTGATATTTGGCCTGCTACATAGTGCCGTCACATGATGATAGTCTACGGGGCCCATCAAACACAAGACGTTGAGCCAACGTTGTTTTAATGTTGTACTACTGTCTTCGACGTTGACTTAGCCTTAAAACAATATTGGTTCAACGTTTCGTGTTTGCTGGGATTGTTGTTATGATTATGCCATCCATGGAGAAGACACAGGTAGGCCTATATTGTCACTCATTATAAGTGCTTATTTTCTGATAACCACTTTGTTCACTTTCCCTGCTGTGTTCGTGCTTTTTTTAAAGTTTTTCTACCTAGGATCTATATTGCTTTGAAACCAAAGGAAGATCATTCAAGCATGTCACATATTATATTACCGTGACATACCGGACTTTTCTGTGCACTCAATAGCCTAGACCTCCAATGTTTTCACCGAGTCAGCCACTACAATGAATATTATGGGAGGGGGACTTATATAACAATCTTTTCACCGAGTTGCCATTCAAACGGGCTTCCGGTGATGTCACTGCGTTTCACAGAATACAACAGTGACTGATCATAGATAGCTAGTCAAATGCATGTTGACACATGTCGCCAAGCTAACACGAGACGCAATAACAACAACAACATCTGCGACGCTGCCCAGCATTGTTTCAGTCTCTCATGTTTGCTGAAGGCCTGCTGTGGAGTGCCTGTGGGAACCAAATTATGGCCGTTCGGCCTTGAACTCATGCAGCTTACCATTGCCCACAGTTACACTCACGTTCTAGAAAATCAATCGAGCGTAGGCATATACAGGCCTATAGTTTTATTATGTTATATAATTCAAAATATAGGCCTATTAGGCCCTATATAGCTGAAAATTTCTAAAGCTACATTAATTTTAGTTAAATCAGCTTAGGCCTACTACATGTAGCCTATGTAGATAATAGTTGTAAGCCTTATATAACAGCCTTATATAAACCTGAATTATTAGTCTTATATAACTGATGATATTTGATCTAGATCCCGTCATGCTGATATTTGGCCTGCTACATAGTGCCGTCACATGATGATAGTGTACCGGGCCCATCAAACACGAGACATTGAGCCAATGTTGTTTTAATGTTGTACTACTGTCTTCGACGTTGGCTTAGCCTTAAAACAATATTGGTTCAACGTTTCGTGTTTGCTGGGATTGTTGTTATGATTATGCCATCCATGGAGAAGACACAGGTAGGCCTATATTGTCACTCATTATAAGTGCTTATTTTCTGATAACCACTTTGTTCACTTTCCCTGCTGTGTTCGTGTTTTTTTTAAAGTTTTTCTACCTATGATCTATATTGCTTTGAAACCAAAGGAAGATCATTCAAGCATGTCACATATTATATTACCGTGACATACCGGACTTTTCTGTGCACTCAATAGTCTAGACCTCCAATGTTTTCACCGAGTCAGCCACTACAATGAATATTATGGGAGGGGGACTTATATAACAATCTTTTCACCGAGTTGCCATTCAAACGGGCTTCCGGTGATGTCACTGCGTTTCACAGAATACAACAGTGACTGATCATAGATAGCTAGTCAAATGCATGTTGACACATGTCGCCAAGCTAACACGAGACGCAATAACAACAACAACATCTGCGACGCTGGCCCAGCATTGTTTCAGTCTCTCATGTTTGCTGAAGGCCTGCTGTGGAGTGCCTGTGGGAACATAATTATGGCCGTTCGGCCTTGAACTCATGCAGCTTACCATTGCCCACAGTTACACTCACGTTCTAGAAAATCAATCGAGCGTAGGCATATATAGGCCTATAGTTTTATTATGTTATATAATTCAAAATATAGGCCTATTAGGCCCTATAGGTAAGTATTCATTTATTATAGTGACATGCATATACAAACACAACATAAACATACATATCATGGTCATTAACAGTATAATATGCCGGGCCAATTTGGCCTACAATGTCACTTTATACACGAATATAGCAAAAGAAAAAGGTATACAGTGTGCCGAGGAGGCAAACATTACAGATATAAACAGGTCTTTCTCTTTGACCACGCCTTACACAAAAAAATCAGTGTTTCTCTCCAACATTTGGTGATCAAAAAAGTAAATTTTTGTTCTAAATTAAAATTAATGAAATCGGCGTTATTACGCATAATATTGTTTATATAGTCAACTCTTATATCGGAAAAAACATCACATTTTAACAAGAAATGATATTCGTCTTCAACTTCGCCAGATGAGCAAATTGAACAGACACGCTCTTCCAGTTTCAGAGAGCGTGTTGGTCCCGTTGTCTCATCTCTAACTCTCTGTCTACGGCGTGTTTCTACTCTCAAAGGTAAAATTCCACAACAAAATTGAGCAAAAATACTTCTATGAGGTTTAGGTAGTAAAGTGGAAACGTAATTTGGTATAGCAAAATTTTCTTTAAGGGTGATATATTTCCTCAATTTTGGTTTATTTGAAATGTCTCGCTTCCACTCTTCCTCCATTAATAAAAAAGTTTTATGTTTTACATTTAAAATATCACACGCGACAAAGTTTTCAAATACATTTTCGGGTAACCTTAGGTGTTGAATAATTGAATTTACGTCGTACGACCAATTGCGCTTTCCTGTCACCGAAAATAATGCGTCGGACTGAAAAATATGTTTTGTTAATCTATGATTGTCCATATTTACTAAACGGTTCCAAAATCTAATAACATGTATATAATGACGATATTTAGTTTTTAGCCAGCCCATTTCACCATACAATGCGGGTAGTGGGGTAAGATTATGTACACCTAAGTAATATCGCATGGCTCGCTCTGTTATTTTATCACACATATTTATATTAGAATTCCACCAAATTTCACAGGCATAATCTTGAACAGGTACTACAAAAGAATCAAACAGATGACAATATGTATTATATCCCACATCAGAGTATTGTTTACACTTGGACACAATTCCACCAAAAGCTCTAGAAGCAGCATCAGAGCGTGCTTTAATACAGTCTCTAAAATTTAAATTTTCGTCAAAATTTACACCTCAGTAATTATAAGTTTTCACTATCTCAAGGTCCATATCCCCATATGGAAATTTAAACAAAGAAACAGGCTTCCTTGAATTCCTAAAATGTACAACTTTGGTTTTATCAGAATTTACAAACATTTTCCATTTATTACACCATTTATAAACATGTTCTATTAAGCGTTGCAAATCTTCTGCGTTTTCTGCAAAAAGTACAATATCATCTGCATAAAACAAAGTACATACAGTTTTTCCATTTATATCTATGCCGATGTTGAGATTTTTAAGTTCTACTGCGAGTTCATTTATAAATAACGAAAATAAACTTGGTGACAAAGTATCCCCTTGTCTGACACCTGATGATATTTCAAACCAATCAGTATTACAGTTATTAATTTTTACACATGATACATTATTTCGGTATAATGTTTTAATTGTTCTATAAAATTTTCCATCAACACCATATTGTAACAATCTTAAAAATAGTAAATCTCTATTCATTCAATCAAATGCTTTACTCATATCAATGAAACAAGTAAAAGTGGGTTTATTATTTAAAATTCTGTTTTTTATAATACTAGATAAGGAGAAAATATGATCGAGGCATGAACGATCCTTTCTAAACCCATTTTCTACCAATATGTCACATATATTACAGTAGGCTGTAAGTCTGTTATTTATAACTCTGGAATATAATTTAGAAACACATGACAGTAAGCTAATACCTCTGTATAGCTGAAAATTTCTAAAGCTACATTAATTTTAGTTAAATCAGCTTAGGCCTACTACATGTAGCCTATGTAGATAATAGTTGTAAGCCTTATATAACAGCCTTATATAAACCTGAATTATTAGTCTTATATAACTGATGATATTTGATCTAGATCCCTACGTCATGCTGATATTTGGCCTGCTACATAGTGCCGTCACATGATGATAGTCTACCGGGCCCATCAAACACGAGACGTTGAGCCAATGTTGTTTTAATGTTGTACCACTGTCTTCGACGTTGGCTTAGCCTTAAAACAATATTGGTTCAACGTTTCGTGTTTGCTGGGATTGTTGTTATGATTATGCCATCCATGGAGAAGACACAGGTAGGCCTATATGGTCACTCATTATAAAAGGGCGTGGTCAGTAAGAATACACAACCCATTGCTGAGTTATTGTTGGTCCAACCGTGGGCCAGTTGCAAACACGAATGGGTGGTGCATTAAAACAGCATTGGGTCAACGGCTTGTTTGTACGGAGTAGTAATTGCTTGAGCGTGGGCTACATGTAGGTGTGTATACGACCGTGGATATGTATATAAGGTCGTCTGCTTACAAAGCGCGCACTTGTAGCCTACATAGCATCTTGCGGACACACATATTGTTTTGGATGTGACTTTAAGCCTCAACAGCAGATGATAAAAAACGACCACCTGGAAGTTGAAGCCACATAAATCCTGCTGACAGTGTACATGTAATAATATTACCAGTCATCTGTCGACAGAGTCCAATATTGCTGGTTTGGCAGTAAACCAAACACAATGGATACACAGCACAAGAAAGTGCACATAGCTGTTATTGTCATAACACCATGCGTATTAGCTGTCACTCTTGTGTTCAACTATTTGGCAGCAGCGGGAAATGACAATGGTAAGTAATCAGTGGTAATGATTGTGCGGATGCCTATTCGCATACAAGTTTTTTGGACTGAGAAAATAGATGGAAAGTAATGCCGTTTATCTTCATTCGTGTGAACCTAGGTTATTATGTGTAGGCCCCTATCAGCCTATAGGTCTATTTCATATTTCATTCCATATTATTGACAGCACGAGGTCTCTATCATGATAACTACACCTAATTTTTTCTGTGGTTTAACCCTCAGGCTCCTTCGAAAATGACAAAACTATAATTATTAGGGCTATTCTATTAACATGTATAAATTTATTTTGTGTCCTATAATTTAGTGGAAAGAGGGGTGCTGTATGTAGGAAACGGTTGACATTTCTGTACACCAATCCATATGAACATGTGCAATATAGATCTAACGTTTCAGGTTATTAGCTTTTGTCTTTGAGAAGTGTTTAGAAATAATAATATTCACGATTATATTTGTGGTTAAGTCTAAAATAAAAGCTTATCAGCACATTAGTACCACATTTTAAATATACTAAAGATAAAATGTTACATCAACCAACAAGATTTGAAAAGAGCTGACCCCCAAGTTGTCAAATCTGAATAATTTTCACCCACTTGGAGTTGTGGATTGCGTCAGCGAGACACAACTTTAAGTGGGTGAAAATTCAAATTAAATAATTTGGCGGTTAAAGAGTTAAATTACTATTACTGAGTTCGATTAAATCACTGTTATTGGGAACTAAACGTGCTTAAACACCTGTTTGGTCATAGAATGACAAATGTAAATAATTTTTGGCCATTTGAAGTGGGTGAAAATTTTAATTATGAAATGGCTACTGGTTAAAAATGTACTGATTTCGTTACCTGATTGGTTTTCCTTCCAGGGCTTTTTCACAACCGCACAGGAGACATATCCAACTACTACTACCTGGAGATCACCCCCGCTGGCTGGACCTTCTCCATCTGGGGGGTCATATACCTCTGGCAGCTGCTCTGGATCGGTTATGCTCTGTCCACCATTTGCAGACAATCTTCTTATGGCTACATTTACCTGATGCCAGGACATATCCCATTGTCCACGTATCTGGTCTACTGGGTGAATCTCGTCTGCAACGTCACCTGGCTATTGCTATGGGATAGGTAACTATTTATTATGCTATGGCGAATAGTGTGGGTTATGTAGCTAATTATCAAAGATGTATACCTTTTATTCTTTGCTATTTATCATATCGAGCCCTGGGATATTTAACTGTTTATGAGATGTAATGGTTGACACTTCCTTTTATTTTTCTAGTGCACAAATGTTTACCCTGTATACTTTTACATCCAGCATGACAAATGATTAAGTAAACAAGTAACTAAAATTGTGGCTTTAATTGACGTCACTTTTTGACTGGTAAAGCTATGCAGGTGGTGTGGTTGGGCATGCATATTCAAGTTCAAAGTGACAGAAGTTACATTAATTTTGTGATCCGTACCCGATGAAAAGTTAACTATTATGTTTAGAGACCTGTGTTTTATACATTTTGTATATATATATATATATCTTTAGGCCCTCTTATCAAGTTTATAGAAATCTTAACTTGATTGATTTTCCCCACTTAATGGTCCCTTTTTCATGTTAGTGCATTTCAAGTGATGTCTGATCTTTAAATGTAAAACGCTTATTTCTTTAAGTGACCGTCTACTACTGTTTGCCTTTTGTACGTAAACATCGTCGTAGACATATATTAATCACTACTATGCTTATTTGTCTGTCAGATTTCTCCCAGAGTACGCACTGATACCTATATCTCTGGGTGCCTTCACGGGGTACATCTGCCTGGCTATCACCTGCAGATCTCTTTACAATTCGGCAGTGGTGCTAACCAGAGAGGGACTGGTGAAGGAGATCTGGCTGACTATAGGTTTGCTGCATAACGGACTTGGCATCTACTCTGCCTGGCTCTCCATAGCCACTTTACTCAACGTGGGTATCGTCCTCACCTACACGTATGTACACTGCACCGCAAAGTCAAACAACAGTAACTGTTCACTTGAAAAGTAAGCAGTTACTGATTGTTCCCTCTGCATATCATCACAGGGATTAGGCCTACATGTTTACTCCCCCCCCCCCCCTCAGCCCCTTCTGAATATCAGCCTGCTTATAGACCCACACTGACTCTATGATATATCGGTTTCAGACCAGTTTGAAACTAATAATATGCCACTTATCTGGTAGTATATTTTGTGTAAATTGTACATTGAATAATTACATTAATTTTTCATCAAATATATACATATTTCTCGTCATTGGCAGCTCGAAATTGCTTCAAAAGGCATAGAAGTTTTTACATAAGTGGGCCTACAGATTCTCAATCAAAATCATTGGTGTGAAATTATTGTTGGTCAGTTTAATAAACATGCTAAATCTATCAGTCAGGCAAACCGGTTAAATTTAGTATCCTAAAAAAAGTTCGCCTTTTATTCTGCGCTTAGAAATCCTAATATTTATGGCTGCCGATGGTTGACACCCAAAATGCCTACGAAAAAAAAAGAATGCCACAAATAGTATACCCTTGGAGCTAAAGGGTCGAATTATTCTTCGGTCACACCTTGAGCATAAGCCTAATAATAATGTTAGATATCTTAACATCATCTTGTTCGAGGCTGATGCCGGCCTTCTCACCTATGACTCAGGTGTAACCGTACCAGTGGTGTTCATTAACGTTGTTCACACCAGTGACTTGCAATGGATTTTTGTTAATTCGGGAAGGGTGGGGTACTTGACACGCGATGTACATGGGGAAGTGTCCTGCTGCCTGTATTTTATTGATTGGGCTTTTTTTAGTACAAGTACATGTGTATAAAATATACATGAATAAAACTATACATATCGAGGTAATTAACGACAGGTGTCCAGCACCTATACCATGATACACGAGGCCACTTCCCTTAATGTAAGAAACAAACTGTTTATACACCTTTAACATGTTTTAACAATTTGACTGAAGTAATGCTTGAAGCAAACAATGCTTGAAGTAAAACATCAATTAAAAATAGGCATATATCATTAGTATAAACATATTTATTTTCCCAGGATTGTACAATACAGAAGCTAATACAATATACGCTCCTCAAAAGCGTTGCTCAATTATGTAGTAATACAATAATACAAAGTGGAGTAAAAAGTAAAATGAAGTATGCATAAATATATTACAAATGAATAGGTTACTTAAATTGTGAGAAGTCGTCAAAAGAGGTGTGCAATAATACGTGCAAGTTGTAACAGCGAAGTTGTGCATAATCAACTGATTAGCGGCATGCAAATTATAGTGTTATGGTGTTTGACAGTGAAATGAAGTCCACATAAATATGGATGAACAGGCTATGTAAACTATAAAAAAGTGGTCAAATAGGTGATGAAAAAATTACTATTCAAATATTCCTACATTATATATGATGTACAATACAGATGTTACTACAGTAGAAATAATCTATAGTACTATGTAGTAATACAAAGTGTGTAATAAAAGTGTGCAGCGATATGTGCAAATTATAATAATGAAGTTGTTCATAATCAACTGGATAACAACATATCTGCATGCAAATTATATGATACCGATGTTTAGCAGTAGAATAAAATAAAGTAAAATGAAATCTGCATAAATATGTTACCATGTTTATAGATGACAAGGTTATATAAATTATGAGAAATTGTCAAATAGTTGATAGAATTAATAGATAAATCGCCCAGTATTATTTATAAAGTCTGATACAGCTGTTATTATTTCTACATTTTCAAATTCGTTTCCATTCCCTTCTAGAATTATATGCATCAGTGTGGAGTCTGAAACATGATTTACATATTTACTTAAGGTTTGCATCATTATCGGTCTATGCATATTGTAAAGTTTACATTTAAGGAAATAATGGAGAGGGGTTTCAACTGCTTCTGTACATTCGCATTGGGAACTATTTAAACATCCTTTCGCGGACAAATGCTTATTGAGGTTACTAAATTCTAAGCGAATTTGAGCTAGTGTTATTTGTATATGTCTATGGTTGAGTGAGAAGTAGCCGTTGCGTGT
Source organism: Flabesymbios commensalis (assembly GCA_964017125.1). NCBI lineage: Eukaryota > Metazoa > Annelida > Polychaeta > Terebellida > Flabelligeridae > Flabesymbios > Flabesymbios commensalis. The sequence continues at coordinate 81,438,068 of OZ024907.1, forward strand.
GATTTTTATTTCGTGTTTGTAGTGTGCTATCTGTTTTGTAAGTGTGGCAGATCTAAAGTAAGTATCGTGTGTGTTGTATGTTTTGGCACAGCTGGGGAAGAAACTCTGTATAAAAGCAGATGTTTTGCATCTGGGTATTCTAAATGTGACTGATGATGCGGCTCGTGTGTTTCTGGATTGGAGTTGAGTGGGCATACATTCTATTGTTAAAAGTGATGGCAGTTTCCCGTGAATACATTTGGAAAAAACAATCATCTTGTGAGATTTCCTGCGTTCAGCGAGAGTTTTAAAGCCTGTTTCTTTTAATAATGCTGTGTTTGATGATAAACGCTTAGCTCCTGCTATTATTCGCATAGCTTCATTTTGTATGTTTTCTAATTTATTGCTGTCCTGAATAGATAAATTTGCATACACAACATTGGCATATTCTATTAATGGCCGGATAAAAGTTGTGTAACATATTAAAAGACTATTACGTGACCATTTATATTTAACAATTTTCATAAGATGAATCCTGGTGGTCGCTGAGGATACTACATTGTCTATATGGGTTGTCCACTGCATATTTTGTTGTAAAAGTAATGCCTAGATGTTTATGCTGCTTTAAATTTTTCAGCCTATTATTTTTTAAAATTGAAGGTAGTTTTTGGGGTGGTTGTTTCTTACGTGAAAATATCATTGCTATTGTTTTTGGTATGCATATATTATTATAATGACTAGGTTGTAGAATCCAATCTGAAATGAGTGGCCGACGAAATAAAGCAAGGTTTCCCATGAAAAATCAAGGACTATGCGGACGCTATGATAATTGCCTTCATGAGCAATACTTCCACACGCTTGCACTTGTGGGCTGAACAATTGCATGATCACAGGAATATCACAATAGTTCATATGACTGATAGCAGTAGCCTGAACGCATGCCATTCAAACTTCTGACCAAAAGAGAAGCTCTCAATCAACTGAAATATCGAGATGATTCGCTAACCAACTTAGCCCAGATTAGGGCTGTTGAAATCGTTTGAAGTTATGTTCCTACTTTTCAAGCAACGATTTGAACATAGGCATTTTCATCCACTTGAAACTGCGGTTTGTGTTAGCGATACACATCTTGAAGTGGGAGAAATTATTCAGATTTGAAAAAAAAATATGTAAATTATTTTTAAATGGGTAGTCCCTACTGATCGAAATTTTAGCTCATCCTGCCTTTAGGTCTTGGGTGAGCTTATGTCATCGTATTTCGTCTGTCGCCCGTCGTCTGTTCACAGTTCACAAGGAATTTTTCTCCTCCCTCAATTCTTATCCAATCTTGTTGGGTAAGTAAGGTTGAGCTTCTGTGTCTTTGAAACTCTGGTTTATTTAAATCACTAATTAAAAAGAGTAAATATGTTGAAGTTGTAGTCGTTGGGTTGATTTATGTGGTGATTGAATTTGTTTTCAGATCAGCCTCGCTGCCTCAGGAAGTTTCATCCACGGTGGCCCTGTGTGTGCTGACTTTGGAGCTGGGACTCTGGTTCATTCTGGATATTTTTCTCCTTGATCGCTACGTACGGTATATGGTCACCCCATACTTGGTGTTTGTGGTGGCGCTGTCCGGCAGCATTGACAAGAACTGGGACAAGACCAGCCCTAATTCTGTCTTTACTGCCTTCCTGCTCGCCCTGGCCTGCCTTCTCACCATAGTCAAAGTGATCACCATGCTGGCAAGACATACCCAACGTCCTCTCTATCAGGAAACATTCAAACCAAGTAAAGATTATAGCACCACGAAAAGGCGCTGACGTAATTTAGATGAAGTAGAATTAGAATTGTAGGCCTACTGTTCTGCAAAACCAAACTGCCGTAACTGCTTACTTTAAAAGTAAACAGTTACTGTTGATTTTTTTTTGTAACTATTAATACTATTACCACAATTATCATTACTACATATAAGCGTACTGTTACTCTTGCCACTCTTACTAGCACCGTTATTACTATTATTTCTACTATCACTATTATCACTACCTTTACTATATATAGGGTACCGGTACTATTACTACTATTATCATTAATTATAATACTACCATTAAAATTATACTTCTTTTGCTTGCTGTTACTTTGATTATTATCGATACTACCAATCTTACTGCTACTGTTACTGCTACAGCTACTGCTACTACTTCTAGTAGCCCAACCGCTACTGCCACTGCTGCCACATCTAATACTGCTGCTACCACTGTTCCTTCTAGCACAACTACTTACAGTAGGCCTACTGTTACTGATAATACCGGTATACTTGTTTAGCCATAACTAGCACAAAAGTAATCAAACGTAAAACACTTTTATCATTATTAATATTATTATTATTATTATTATTATTATTATTATTATTATTATTATTATTATTATTATTATTATTATTATTATTATTATTATTATTATTATTATTATTATTATTATTATTATTATTATTATTATTATTATTATTATTATTATTATTATTATTATTATTATTATTATTATTATTATTATTATTATTATTATTATTATTATTATTATTATTATTATTATTATTATTATTATTATTATTATTATTATTATTATTATTATTATTATTATTATTATTATTATTATTATTATTATTATTATTATTATTATTATTATTATTATTATTATTATTATTATTATTATTATTATTATTATTATTATTATTATTATTATTATTATTCTTATTCTTATTCTTATTCTTATTCTTATTCTTATTCTTATTCTTATTCTTATTATTATTCTTATTATTATTATTATTATTATTATTATTATTATTATTATTATTATTATTATTATTATTATTATTATTATTATTATTATTATTATTATTATTATTATTATGAACTTTGGTAATGTTTTTACTACAAGGACAATTTTAAATGATTATGTTTGTGTTCATCTTCTACTTTCAGCCACAGATAAAAGCATGTATTAGCCGAGCCTACCATGATGTCTCAACAAGTGAGAGTGATGCTGACATGCGTACCCTTGGTTGGTGCTTTTTCCACAGTTTTGGAGCGGCAACATGAATGACACGTGTTTGAATCGTTTTGGGGGAGCCAATCGATACAACTCGATTGTCTGCACACAATACACACACTTATGCTTCACCAACGACAGCGTCTTCGCATATCTAATTCTATTGCTCACAGAATTCGTACTATACCTAATGTTGTACCTAGTCTTTGGTGCAGGGCAGGGTTAATCGTTGTAATTAATGTAGCTCTGTCACCTGTCGGTCCATAAATGAGATACGTAAATCAAATTATGTCACGAATGGCAATTATTGTCAAAGTGGTGTATTATATCAAGAGTTAAAGCAGCCCCTTGGGATGACTTCAATTTTTGTTTTTAGTTTTGTAATGAAGTATTATATTCCCAAGATCAAGATTTTATTTTTTTCAGAGTTTTTTGATTTTTAAAAATATTTCTTATTAATATTTCTATGAAACCGCTTAAAACCCAAACAAACTTTTTGTATACCTAAACACATGCTGAAGGACGATTGAATGTTCCTACAGCACTGGGCCACATGTTGATGCCGTCGGCTCAGCGTTGGGCAGACAATCAGTGTTGCAGGTGTATCACCTCATGTCCTGACTAGAAGACACCAACCAGACACCAATTAGCGGCGATTGCTTTGATCTTCTCGGCCAAGACGTGGGAATATGTGGTGTGAAGTGCTGTATATTGCTGACTTGTTTTGTTTACATGGCAATATACGAGCTGGAAATATAACTATTTCACTCTTTTTCGCTGCTTTAAAATTGTTTTTTGACTTTTTTTTATTTTTAGTTCAGATCAGTAGGCTATATAGCTTCATATAAGTTAAATTTTCAAAATTAACAACATTGAAAATGACTCATCCAAAGGGGTACTTTTAAGATTTAAGTAAAGCATTCTGGTTACCAACTGAAAATTGTTGATCCAACATTGTATATTGTGTTTATTGGATTATTTCCTAATTGTCGACCTGCGCCATCCGTAAGCTGACCAACATGATTTCTTTCCAGATAGTTTCACATTGTAATATATATATTTTGTCTGATCCTCCTCCATTAGCCCATATTGTATGTACTTACCAGGAGATACTGTGCCACATATTCGGCCAATGTTTGCTTAATGTTGAGTCAGCGTCGCAGATGATGAGGCAACGTTAAACTACCATTGGTTCTACATCTCGTATTGTATGAGTAAGCATGATATGTTGTGAAAAGCCGCCATGCACTTGTAATATCGGATTGATTTAGCTGATTGATTTACACAATAAAATTATATCATCACTTTTACTATTTTGTACAATTATCATTTTCACATATTGGTAAAGAGTGAATGAATATTGTTTCACGTCGCTTTCTGCATAATCATTGCAATATCGCGGCAGAAGGTATCTCGAAGTTGGGACTATGCCTAGCACTGAACGGCCTACGGTGCTGAATTGAGTGGAGCAGCTGTCCTGCCGCAGACAATAACGATGCTCAGTTCGGCTTCAAAATCGCACTTGACCGACTACACTACAATGTAGGCGTCTTCAGCACCATATTGGCCGCTTTTGTGAAGATTTTTGGTGGTTAAAAAGAGAAAAGTATGTTGATATTTAGGTTATTTATCCGAATCTACACATGATATCTCTCAAGTTATTTCGGTTGGAGTGCGGTGTCAAGGAGAGACTTTGTGAGATAGGTAATATAGTCAGGTAAACAGGTAAAAGAGTCAAACGGTGATGTCATCACGCATGTCATTTGCGGTCCGACGCACGTGTTTTCGTGTTTATCAACAGCTTCAAGCGGTTCTGAGCATGCGCATTTGGGGACGAATTTTCCTCATGTCGCACTGGCAAAGATTGATACAAAATATATCGCCGTGAATTGTAGTTGTATTTTACTTAAATTCAGGTCCGATATGTCACATATCAGCTCAAGAATCACAGGGCTGTAATTAAATGTATTTATTAGGCCTGGTCCAAAGGAGGTTGGAAACGAGGTCACGTGACCACATTTTCGGGTCATATTATCGACGGGCGAGTTGCGGAATCATTCGCAAACAACGTCAGCAGACAAGAAACATCTCCTGTCATATTTAACGGACTAGTCTCTAATTCAACTTCGGCGGCCGAAACCACACAAAAATAATTCTAGCGAACATCTAATGAAAATAGTCTTAATCGTTTTCCCTTTAATATCGCTCACTTGATTCCCTTATTATCATCAACCGACCCGGTCATAAACTCCTAAATGTACCCCATACTCTGGGCATGTGCAGTCGCAGACGAATTCTCCTGACATGATGTCTTTCATGTCGCACCGGCAAAGATTGATGCAAAATAAATCGCCGTGAATTGTAGTTGTATTTTACCTAAATTCATGTCCAATATGTTACATATCAACATATGAATCACATAAATGTAAGTTAATATATTTATTATAGACCAGATGTTGTTAGATTGGTCATAGCTCATCACATTGAGTCCAGAGTAGTAATGTCGGAAAGCCCGGGCAACTCCATTCAGGGCTAGCTTTCCACAAACAAACACAAAACATCGCTAGATATAACCAACTTCAGGTTTTCGAAAAAATATGTTTTCGAGAGAAAGATAGAGGTTTTTTGGTGCCAAAATGACCATTATCATTCCGTCTTTCACCTCAGAGCATTTCGAAAGTACTAGAATGTATAGAACAATCTCCAACAAGCGTTGTGTTCAACAGGAATTTGTGCAACCGTATCCCAGTCAAACACATCTTAAATGTCGTATTTCTTCTTTTTGACATGGTAGTCAATAATTAGAAATCAGGAATATTGTCTTCATATCTAGCCTAACTGATGAATGCGCAGCACAAAATTAAGCTAAAATAAAATCACCGATTTGTTGATGATTTTAGACCTGGGCATGTCCCTTTAATAAGTATGAACTAAAACATTATAATGACATTTTATTAACAAAGAAAGCCAGCAATAGCTATAAATATATCTGTGGTCATTCCAGATAAAAAATGTACGTAATAACGACATTGATGGCGGATAAAATAATCATTTATCTTATAGATAATCATGATAAGTGGTTTTTCACGAAGGACATGGCACTAACACAACAATATTACAACTTGCTTTTAATTACTGATTAATTTATACCACCTTCACTCACGACATAGTTAAAACCACATAATCGGAGTTGCCAGTTATATAGCCTACTGATCCTAAAAAAATCGAAAAAAATTAAAGCACTGACTATTTCTATTACCAAGTTGTACAGATGGCCTGAATAATTTTATGACAGGCCTGAATAATTTCATGACACAATCGCAAAACGATGTTACCATGGCTATCCCACGGAAAATTTGGTTGTAAACGCGAGTTCTGGGTCTCCAGCAGTCATGGCATATTGATCTACATAATGTAGTCTACTCTGGTGACCCTTAGAGGTCATTGACCTCGAAAGGTCAAAATATTCACTAGCAAAACCAAAAAGTAGTGAAAATTGTATATTACAATGTCTATGATTTGTTTCTGTGTCCCAAAATTGTGTCAAATACTCGAAGAGACTAGCTGTTTTGAACTATAAACATAACACCAAGGTCATATCAAGTTCACACCAAGGTCATATAAAGGTCAAACAGGCAGAAAATAGTTAAAATGTCCACTTTTTATCAATTTATACGCTCTTGTTGTGCAGTAATTTATTACAAAGGACTGGTTTAGACATATTATTCGTCATATATATTTTCCACACACATTTTAGGATAATAAGGGCAACATCAACATTGGGAAGGAGGCTATTACCTAGGTATTCAACTTATTACCCTCCTCCCTCAATATTTAGGTGAACGGGCCAAATTAGAATTATGCAGCATTGTAAAATATTAGCTTGGGCTCCTATAGCAAACTATTGATAAATAATTGGGTTATGAAGTTTGACATGGTGTGGGGTTGTGTTTTACTGGAGTACCATCCGAAAGCAATTTGAAAGTCATGTCAAGGTCATTTCAAGGTCAAACTGGCAAAAACTGCTACCATGATCACATGTCTTCTTCAGAGCTTTTCCAATTTCTTTTTCAAACGTGTCTTCACTTAAAGGAGCCTGAGCTTCAGTCTGGTGGCATGTATACATTTTTTCTAGAATCACATCTATCTACATCAACCTAACTTTATGCATGTGAGCCATATCTGATAATTTAAAGACAGCTCAGTTTTATCATCGTGATTTCCATCATTGTAATTGGTTTTAGGCCTATCGGTTATATATTTACAAGTCTTCATGTAGCAATCATGTATTCTTCAATAAGTTTGGTCAAAAAAGCAGTGTCTTCCAATTCGCGACCACATTAGTATTGGCAGCTGGCTGACGGATGGCTGGCGGCTGACTGAAGGCTGGTTGGCTGGATAGCTGGCTAGCTGGTTTAAGGCTGGCTGGCTGTCTGGCTGGTGGGCTTTAAGAATATTTGGCAATTTTTTTTACTTTTTTACCCTAACGGAAGTTAGTAAAGGCTTATACATATTGGTAAAGTTTTACAAATACCCCCTCTTAAAGATATCTTTATCATGCGATTTTAGATTTACATGTGAATAAAAAAATGTTATTTTAAAAACGTTAACAAATAATCACTTTTGTTGTTGGGATTATTCAAAGCACTGTTGTACAAAGCCAGAAGTTAGTAAAGGCTTACTTTTTTGGCGGATGGCTGGCGGCTGGCAGGCGGCTGACTGAAGGCTGGTTGGCTGGATAGCTGGCTGGCTGGTTCAAGGCTCGCTGGCTGTCTGGCTGTCTGGCTGGCGGGCTTTAAGAATATTTGGCAATTTTCTTTATTTTTTTACCCCAACGGAAGTTAGTAAAGGCTTATACATTTCGATAATGTTTAAAAAATAAAGCTGGCGGCTGGCTAGCGGCAGACTGGCGGCTGACTGGCGGCTGGCTTGCGGCTGGCTGGCGTCTGGCTGGCGGCTGACTGGCGACTGGCTGGCGGCTGGCTGGCGGCTTGCTAACAGCTGGCTGGCGGCTGGCTGGAAGGCGGCTGGTTGGCTGGCTGGATGCTGGCTGGCTGGCGAGTTTTAAGAAATGTATCGCACTTTTTTTTCCACCCTCTTCAAGACATCTTTATCATGCGATTTTAGATATGGGCAATTTCACGTAAAGGGCACACAAAAAGTCAGCATGTCAAAAATAAAAACCTTCCATGTATGATAATTTCACAACTTTTGACAACCAGATGTCATTCCCCTACATCAGTTAAATTTCCAGAGCTTAATTATGCCCATGAATAAAGATATTGACTTGTGAAATGTAAGCTGTTTTTGCGTGTACTGGAAGGGACATTTGTTTTAGCAATCATTAGTCTCTGCTGAAATGCTAATAATGTACGGGTTATTTAAAAAAACTAACCCTTAATTTTTTTATTATTATTATTGTCGTGTTTCTAAAGGGAAGATCACTATGTGTTGTACCCGTATTTCACATGTATATAGATTTGATATTTATTTGAAATGTGAGAAATGAAATTTTGCAATACACTCAAGTATGAATTGTACAGCATTTACTTCGACAGCTCAACAAATTAGTGCTCTGACATCAACTAAATATACACATATAGCCTGAATACTATATATGACATATTTTGTGCATGTTTACAGTGCTTTTTGCATGGGAATCCTCTGCACAATTATATGTATGACAAACTGTACTGGAGGGGACATTTTTTTAACGGTTGAAATAACAACATCACAAGTGCTATAAATGCATACTTTAGATCAGTAAAACATGATATGTTGCTCAACATTTCATATTCTAATTTTGCTCCAATATATATTGTTATTATTCAACATTTTGTTTTCAAATTGAGCTGAAGTTGCATAATTGTGTAAACTTTGCTAAAATAAAATGATGTTTAAATGGTTTATCACGGGTACAGGCCGCAACTATTTGTCTGCATCGTATTAAACACCATCAAGGAAAAACAATGTAAAATAATTATGATTTTTGTGACATAACTTGGACAATGTCACGGTGTTCAAGCTAATATCATTAAATGTACTGGAGAGGACATATTTTATTAACAACAATAACAAACCTGTAAGCATGAATGATCACTCAATAATTCAACTGAATAACAAGCAAACTACTAAAAAAGGATAAAATAGCATCATCAGTCATAGTTCACAAACATCTACATTACTATTATTCCAATATAACCGCAGAGACAGTTAGTGTATCCATTTCAATCCCCCACGAAAGTCTAGAAAGCATTTTGTTGGCACATCCTTCCCTTAAACCTGACATTTTGTTTTATACTATAAAACAAAATGTGAGGTGTATGGTATAAAAGAAAATGTGAGGCTTGAGGGATGAATATATGCCAACAAAATACTTTCCGGACTTTCATGAGGGGAGTTGGATAAATTATAGTACTGGGCTAGTTATCTGGGATGCTTTGCCTGATATCAAGCATATAGTAAATAATGAGCAATAGTCAGCCATCTTGCATTCGATAGAGTTGAAATTTGTCAAGGTATATAAATGAAAACAACCATTTTCAAATGCATATTCCTCCCTTATCTTCACTTCATCGTGGCTGTTAGGAGCATAAGCTTGTTGTAGGGTCTAGCTAGCTAACATACCGTAGTTTGCCCGATATCAGGCATATTCAAAAATTGAATAATTGCCGCAAATCTGCTATTTTGAATGTGATCAAGTTGAAATTTGTTAGGTCCCAGCTGTCACTCCCTGAAATCTAGCATTTCTTTTTTACTTTAATACTTGGTGGTAGTGTAACTGTTTTATTATGCTAATGTACCGTACACAATATATTTATGTACAGTGGTTTAAAAATAATATTAGCTCCAGCCGATCTTGAGCTTATATAATTGGATACAAAGTTTTGTATGTACCGGTACATATATTTGAAAAAATAATAATACATACCTCAAACTGAATACAAATTTACATGCATGCATCAATAGCCCTACCATTATTTTACACCAGGCTACGTTTTTACTACGGTAAAGCAATTACTGGCTAACTATTTTAGTATGGTACAAATAATACTTTATCATGCTTATATAACAATACCGTTCTCTCACTCCAGCCTAGGCCTATATCTAAAAATCTGCGATATTTGTATTCATAACAGGACCTATAAAATTTGATTTTTTTCATATATCCCGATAATCGGCTATTTTTAATTTCATGAGTTAATATTTGCCAAAATATCTCCCTGAAACCTCACATTTTGTTTTAGCATAATGACCTTTGAACTATCTGGCACATTTTAGCAGATATCACATATATTAAAGTAGGCCTAACAGGGGTGGGCAGGCGAAATGAGTCCTGTCACCACAAATGGCTACTTTTAGGTGCTCTGAATGATCATTTTTTAATATTTACATTACAGCTCTTTTGCTTCTGTCGCCACATGTGGCGATATGGCGACCACTTGCCCACGTCTGCCTAAACATGACGTTTTAGGCCAATTCCTATTTTATACCGGATGCGATCGGCAGTTACAGCGGTTAAAATCCAGTATTCAGCCGGTGTTATTATGCGACCACATTTTTTGCCTTTATTGGCCCATTACTGGTCCAATGCAGAATATAGATCATAAACTGTATTGGCTGAAAACAGCAAGACATAATGATAATCAGGCCCAATTAAACCATTTCATTGGGCCAATACTGTGATGTTATCAGGGTAATTTTGAAATTGATGGGAGTTGAAATTTTTCAGGGCATTTCCCTCGATCCTTTTCTATGGTCTAGCTGTCTGGCAATATTTGCTGTAGTAGTAAATCTTTGCTTTACGTCACTTCTCGGCACAAAAGGTCTTTTAAGTGACATTGTAATACGATAAAAACGTTGTAGTCAATTGATGAGATGAATGATGTACAGATGATGATGTGAGGGTGGGGGTGATAGGGCATGGTGGGTTATTGAGAGCGTTTTCCTTCGCTCGCCCGATAAGGGGTTCTGGGCATGTCTAGGGGATATACCCCCAGATATGCCCAGACGGCCGGAGACTTGAGTTTTCCCTGTGCAATTTAATGCTGAAACTCTGTGCGCATCGGGTCGGATAGTCCCCAGAGTAACAGTAGGAAGGATCACTCCCTCTGGGTAACTTCATTCATCACACGTGAGAGACCTAATGTCAAACAAACTATTGCCGGTTATTTAAGGCTACCACAGCCTACATCAGCGCCAGCACTGATGCGGGTGCTGCATCGGCTCTGCTGTTGAGCGGAGGAAAATATATATCTTTTTTAAAGTAGATAATAAATGGCTGATAGTTGGCAATTTTGAATGTGATCTGAGTTGAGATAAGGAATATCCCTCCCGGAAACCTCACATTTTCTTTTATATTAATTGTCTAGTTATCTGGCACTGGATATGTTAAGTTAAATACTGGACACCAGTTGGACATTTTGAACCTGATAGATTTGGAAGTTTTTCGAGGCATACATGTATATTTTATGAATATAACTGGTATGCTGGTAACACTTTCTCAAACCTCACAATTTTTTATAGTTATAGTCTAGCTATATCAAACGATTTGCTTAGCCTTGCCCTCCTTAAAACCTCACATTTTATATTATATCAATTGATTGTCTGGCTATTTGGCATGGTTTGCCAGATATCACTATCAGGCATAGTAAATTAAGGCAACGCTGCGCCAACTTGAGCATTGTAAGATCCTACATCATGTACCAGTAACATGTGCGCTATCAACTATTATATATCTGGGGGCTGGGGCCATGTTATAAGACATGACATAATTTTATATCCTAGCATATAACCTGTAGTGAAACCACCTCCTGGGTGGATAATGAACAGGGGCATTAGATAATATGTAGTTCTCATTTCTGGTCAACAAGACATTTAAACTCATTTTTTGGTGAAGCAAAAGGACCCAGCTGCTACAAACACTTTTTTTTTTAATTCAAGTTGTCTAGTAGATTGTGTATCGGTACACACCGCTTAAATCGCTTGACAAGCATGAAAAATACCACAAGTTCTATCCCTGAGTAATTACACTTTTAGTGTTACTGGAAGTCTATTATAGACAATATAGAGCACATTTGTTTGATGATATATACGCCATAAATGTATCTATATTGTAATAGTAGGTCTCGTAAGTCATAACAGTGAAAAAATTACATTTACATGCTAATATTGATTTAAAAATGAAAAAAGGAAACACCCACAAAATATTTTTTGGTTACAACTTATTCATTAATGAAATACATATGTATTTTTCTAGTGGCTGCCATTACCGAAGGCTTTATTATAATAATACATAATTACCAATATAGATCAGTAAATTACAAAAATTAGGTCTTATCACACAAAGAATACTAAATATTGATATTATGTACAGGATGGGACAATTCTAATTTAACACTATTTTCATCTAAAAATGTATAAATATGTGGTTGTTGTAACATGAATTTCCAATTAATATCCACGTCGGGGCTCAAAGAGGCAGGGTATATTGCAATAATAATATATCTTAGAAAAACACCCTGCGTGGATCTTGAATAGTGATGTACTGGAGGGGACATTATTTTAACGGAATTTTCACATACATACAGGTAATTCTAATTAATTTGCTAATGTTAATCAGCAATCAGTTTGAAGTATTTGTATGCCATATATAACCACCAGACCTATTAAAAAGAGTAATTAAATGTCTATATATATATGTAGATAGTTCAAGCTGGGCAGTGATGTACTGTCGAGAAAAAATGAAAAAACTTTTAACGGAAAATACTTTAAACTCAATAAATACACATAAAATCAGATTGTGTGACCCGATTTTTGTCAAACATGTCTCGTTTGAATCGTAAGACCAATAACCATATCTCAAATAAAACTTTTTTTTGTGTGTTAGATGCATACCTGGAATAGAAAAACCCTCCTATGAAGACAATTCTGGGATGAGACTGCAAAATGTGTTAAAAATAACATAAATACCACTGATTCATGAAGAAATAATTGACAAAACTTTATAAAATTTTGTCTGTTGTTTCCCCATACAACCCTTGCTAAAATAAAAAATGTTTCATGTAAATATCTAGCAGTATTTGCTAAAAAATTGTGTAAAGTTTCAATTTTTCCTAAATGCACCTTTTATGTGAAATTTCCCATATACAATTTACATGTGAATAAAAAATGCGTTATTATAAAAACGATGGCGGTTGGCTCGAGGCTGGCTGGCGCTGGCTGGTAGGCGGCTGGCTGGCTGGCTGGCTGGCTGGATGCTGGCTGGCTGGATGCTGGCTGGCTGGCTGGCTGGCTGGCTGGCTGGCTGGCTGGCTGGCGGCTTGCTAACGGCCGACTCGCGGCTGCCTGGCGGTTGGCTCGTGGCTGGCTGGCGCTGGCTGGTAGGCGACTGGTTGACTGGCTGGATGCTGGCGGCTGGATGGCGGCTGGCTGGTGGCTGGCTAACGGCTGGCTGGCGGCTGGCTGTCGGGTGGCTCGAGGCTGGCTGACGCTGGCTGGCTGATTGGCTGGCTGGTAGGCGGCTGGTTGGCTGGCTGGATGCTGGCTGGCTGGCTGGCTGGCGAGCTTTAAGAATGTATCGCAATTTTTTTTTTCACCCTCTTCAAGACATCTTTATCATGCGATTTTAGATATACAATTTACATGTGAATAAAAAATGTGTTATTATAAAAATGTTAATCACTTTTGTTCTTGGGATTATTCAAAGCACTGTTGTACAAAGCCAGAAGTTAGTAAAGGCTTACTTTTTTGGCGGCTGGCTGGTGGCTGGCTGGCGGCTGACTGAAGGCCGGTTGGCTGAATAGCTGGCTGGCTGGTCGAAGGCTGGCTGGCTGGCTGGCTGGCTGGCTGGCGGGCTTTAGGAATATTTGGCATTTTTCTTTATATTTTTACCCTAACGGAAGTTACTAAAGGCTTATACATTTCGATAAAGTTTTACAAATAAAGCTGGCGGCTGGCTGGCGGATGGCTGGCGGCTGGCTGGCGGCCGGCTTGCAGCTGGCTGGCAGCTGGCTGGCAGCTTTCTGGCGGCTGGCTGGCGGCTGGCTAACGGCTGGCTCGCGGCTGCCTGGCGGTTGGCTCGAGGCTGGCTGGCGCTGGCTGGTAGGCGGCTGGTTGGCTGGTTGGATGCAGGTGGCTGGCTGGTGGCTGGCTGGCGGCTGGCTAATGGCTGGCTGGCGGCTGGCTAACGGCTGGCTGACGGCTGGCTGGTAGGCGGCTGGTTGGCTGGATGGATGCTGGCTGGCTGGCTGGCTGGCGAGCTTTAAGAATGTATCGCAATTTTTTTTTTCACCCTATTTAAGACATCTTTATCATGCGATTTTAGATATACAATTTAGACGTGAATAAAAAATGCGTTATTATAAAAACGTTAACAAATAATCACTTTTGTTGTTGGGATTATTCAAAACCGGTGGTAGGCGGATGGTTTGTTGGCTGGATGCTGGCTGGCTGGCTGCCGAGCTTTAAGAATGTATCGCAATTTTTTTTTCACCCTCTTCAAGACATATTTATCATGCGATTTTAGGTATACAATTTACATGTGAATAAAAAATGCGTTACTATAAAAACGTTAACAAATAATCACTTTTTTTGTTGGGATTATTCAAAGCAATGTTATACAGAGCCAGAAGTTAGTAAAGGCTTACTTTTTTGGCAGCTGGCTAGCGGCTGGCTGGTGGCTGGATTACGGCTGACTGAAGGCTGGTTTGCTGGATAGCTGGCTGGCTGGTTGAAGGCTGGCTGGCTTTCTGGCTGGCGGGCTTTAAGAATACTTCGCAATTTTCTCTATTTTTTTGCCTAACGGAAGTTAGTAAAGGCTTATACATTTCGATAAAGTTTTTTACAAATAAAGCTGGCGGCTGGCTGGCGACAGAATGGCGGCTGACTGGCGGCTGGCTGGCGGCTTGTTTGGATCTGGCTTGCGGCTGGCTGGCGGCTGGCTGTGAATAAAAAATGCGTTATTATATAAACGTTAACAAATAATCACTTTTGTTGTTGGGATTATTCAAAACCGCTGGTAGGTGGCTGGTTTGCTGGCTGGATGCTGGCTGGCTGGCTGGCGAGCTTTAAGAATGTATCGCAATTTTTTTTCCACCCTCTTCAAGACATCGTTATCATGCGATTTTAGATATACAATTTACATGTGAATACAAAATGCGTTATTATAAAAACGTTAACAAATAATCACTTTTGTTGTTGACATTATTCAAAGCACTGTTGTACAAAGCCTTTTTTGGCGGCTGGCTTGCGGCAGACTGGCGGCAGACTGGCGGCTGACTGGCGGATGGCTGGCGTCTGGCTTGTGGCTGGCTGGCGGCTGGCTGGCGACTGGCTGGCGGCTGGCTGGCGGCTTGCTAACGGCTGGCTGCCGGCTGGCTTACGGCTGGCTGGTGGCTGGCTGGCGCTGGCTGGTAGGCGGCTGGCTGGCTGGCTGGCGAGCTTTAAGAATGTAACACAATTATTTTTTCACCCTCTTCAACACATCTTTATCATGCGATTTTAGATATACAATTTACATGTGAATAAAAAATGCGTTATTATAAAAACGTTATTATAATAACGCATTTTTTATTCACACTAGCCAGCTTCGAGCCAACTGCCAGCCAGCCGCAAGCCAGCCGTTAGACTGCCGCCAGCCAGCCGCCAGCCAGCCGCCAGCATCTAGCCAGCCAACCAGCAGCCAGCGCCAGCCAGCCTCGAGCCAACCGCCAGCCAGCCGCGAGCCAGCCGTTGCTGGCTGGCTGGCTGTCTGGCTGGCTTGCTGGCTGGCTGACTGGAGGCTGGCTGGCTGGCTGGAGACTGGCTTGATGGCGGATGGCTGGCTTGTAGTGGGTGACGATTTTAATGGTAAATTCTGGCTTGAAAGGGTTGGGGAATATATTAGAAAACGAAAGACTATGAGAAGTATCACTTCTGTAATCATTTTTTCTAAACTTGTCAAAAGAAAGGTACAAATCAATGTACACTGTTGCACAATAAGCAGGCTATTAGTAAAGGCTTACTTTTCAAACGTGGGCTTTATGAATAATCTTGGCAATTTTCTTTTTTTTTCACACTCTTCAAGACAATCTTATCATGCGATTTTTGATATACAATCTACACGTGAATAAAAAAGGATTTATTATAAAAAAGCTAACAAGTAATCACTTTTGTTGTTGGGATTATTCAAAGCAGTCTTGCACATGGCCAGAAGTGAGTAAAGACTTACTTTTCAATTAGGCATTTACAGCCTTTTTGCTTTACAAACCAAGCTGGATGGCTGGCTTGCTGGCTGGCAGGCAGGCTGGCTGGCTGGTGGCTGGTGGCTGGCTGGTGGCTGGCTGAAGGTCACTGGCCGGATAGCTGTCTGGCTAGCTGAACGCTGGTTGGCTGGCTGGCTGGCTGTCTGGCTAGCGGTTGGCTGGTGGGCTTTAAGAATATTTGGCAATTTTCTTTATCCTTCACTCTAGCGGAAGTTATTAAAGGCTGACATTTCGATTTTTACAAATAAAACTGGCGGCTGACTGGCGGCTGGCTGGCGGCTTGCTGGCGGCTGGCTGGCGGCTTGCTGGCTGGCTGTCTGGCTGACTGGTTGGAGACTGACTGGCTGGCTAGAGGCTGGCTGGATGGCGGCTGGCTGGCTTGTAGTGGATAAAGATTTTAATGATAAATTCTGGCTTGAAAGGTTCAGGGGATATATTAGAAAACGAAAGACTATGAGAAGTATCTCTCCGGTAATCATTTTTTCTAAACTTGTCAAAAGAAAGGTAGAAATTAATGTACTCTGCTGCACAATAAGCCGTAAATTACTAAAGGCTTACTTTTCAAAGGCAGGCTTTAAGAATATTTGGCAATTTTTTTTCCCCCTCTTCAAGACATCTTTATCATGCGATTTTAGATATACAATCTACATGTGAATAAAAAATGATCTATTATAAAAAAGCTAACAATAATCACTTTTGTTGTTGCAATTATTCAAAGCACTTTGTACAAAGCAAGAAGTTAGACATTTACTGCCTTTCTGCTTTACAAACCAAGCAGACTGGCAGGCTGGCTGGCTGGCTGGCTGGCTGGCTGGCTGGCTGGCTGGCTGGCTGGCTGGCTGGCTGGCTGTCTGGCTGGCTGGCTGGCGGCAGGCTAGACGGAGACTGGCGGCTGGCTGGCGGCTGGTTGGCTGGTCGGATAGCTGGCTGGCTGGCTGAAAGCTGGCTGGCTGTCTGGCTGGCAGCTGGCTGGCGGGCTTGATGAATATTTGGCAATTTTCTTTATTTTTCCACCCTAACGGAAGTTATTAAAGGCTTACATCTCGATAAAGCTTTATAAATAAAGCTGGCTGGCGGCTGGCTGGCGCTGGCTGTCTGGTAAGCGGCTGGTTGGCTAGCTGGATGCTGGCTAGCTGGCGGCTGGTTGGCGGCTGGCTGGCAGTTGGCAGGCTGGCGGCTGGCTGGCGGCTGGCTTGTGTCTGATTGGCGGCTGGGTCAAGTATGGCTGGTGCTAACTGGCTGTCAGGTTGCTGGTTGGCTGGCTGGCTAAAGCTGGCTGGCGGTTGGCTGGCGCTGGCTGTCTGGTTGGCGGCTGGTTGGCTAGCTGGATGCTGGCTAGCTGGCGGCTGGTTGGCGGCTGGCTGGCAGTTGGCAGGCTGGCGGCTGGCTGGCGGCTGGCTTGTGTCTGATTGGCGGCTGGCTCAAGTATGGCTGGTGCTAACTGGCTGGCAGGTTGTTGGTTGGCTGGCTGGCTGGCGGCTGGCTGGAGGCTGGCGGCTGGCTGGAGGCTGGCTGGCTGGCTGGCTGGCTGGCTGGCTGGCTGGCTGGCTGGCTGGCTGGCTGGCTGGCTGGCTGGCTGGCTGGCTGGCTGGCTGGCTGGCTGGCCGGTTGGCGGCTGGCTGGCTGGCGGATGGCTGGCTGGCGGCTGGCTAGCGAGGTTAAAGAATATTTGGCAATTTTCTTTTTTTCACCCTCTTCAAAACTTCTTCATCATGAGATTTTAGATATACAGTCTACATGTGAATAAAAAATGTTTTATTATTAAAAAGCTAACAAATAATCACCCTAACGGCAGTTAGTAAAGGGTTACATTTCGATAATTGATGTCGGCTGGCTGGCGGCTTGCTGGCGGCTGGCTGGCTGTAGTGTTTGAAGATTTTAATAGTTAATTCAGGCTTGAACGGTTTAGGGAATATATTAGAAAACGAAAGACTATGAGAAGTATCACTTTGGTAATCATTTTTCTAAACTTGTCAAAAGAAAGTTACAAATTGATGTAGGCCTACACTGTCTATCCTCTTCAAGACATCTTTATCATGCTACTTTAGATATACAATTTACATGTGAATAATTAATGCGCTATTATAATTTTTTTTTTTTATTAACTATTGTTGTTGGGATTATTCAAAGCACTGTTGTACAAAGCCAGAAGTCAGTATAGTATATAAAGGCTTACTTTTCAATTAGGCATTTACTGCCTTTTTGCATTACAAACCAACAAGCTACAATCTACACGTGAATAAAAAATGATTTATTATAAAAAACCTAACAGTATTCACTTTTGTTGTTGCAATTATTAAAAGCACTGTTGTACAGAGCCAGAAGTTAGTAAAGGCTTACTTTTCAATTGGGCATTTATAGCCTTTTTGCTTTACAAACCAAGCTGGCTGGCTGGCTGGCTGGCTGGCTGGCTGGCTGGCTGGCTGGCTGGCTGGCTGGCTGGCTGGCTGGCGGCTGGATCGAGGCTGACGGCTGGCTGGCTGGCGACTGACTGAAGGCTGGCTGGCTGGCCAGATAGCTGTCTGGCTAGCTGAAGGCTGCCTGGCTGTCTGGCTGGCTGTTGACTGGTGGGCTTTTTTGGCAATTTTCTTTAATCATTAACCCTAACGGAAGTTGGTAAAGGCTTACATTTCGATAAAGTATTATAAATTCTGAATTTTTATAAAACTGAGTTTTTCCACCAATGACCGATTTGAGTTGAGGTTAATGTATTAGCCTGTTGGGTATCTAGCTGCCAGGTAAGTTCTGGAGAAGCATTTACCAGCAGGGCTGGTCTTGATTCACCCAAGTCAAGACTACACTCAGACACACTGCTGTCTGGTTTACCATGGTCATACATAGATGTTACTTGGAGAGAAATGTCACAGATAAAGGACTTAACAAAATCTTTCTGGGCGGCCGCACATACCAACAAACTATTGCATAAAGGAGTAGGTAGACATAATAATGTCACATATAGGCGATATGCTATTGTCCAGTGTATGCAATGTGCTAGTGATATTACCAGGTTCCACCATGGACGAACATACATCTTCATCGTCGTGAAGTGATAGTTTATTGTCATCAGGACAACTGATGATATACCATCTGATTCATGTCTGGGAGTTGGATCACAATTCTTTAACTCTGGCCACTCTGGGGCGCACAGAATGACAACCACTGGATGGTGACGACAAAGAAGTATGTGTGTCCGTGTTAATGGATTCAGCAAACATTGCTTCTGATCGACCACAAACTGACTCAGGACGGCTTTTCCCACCAGTCTGTGGGCAGTCCTGAAACATCGACAATTCAGAAGGGAAATTACTATGAATATGCCTACCATATGGTAGTTCCCTATTTGACACACAGGGGGAGCGACTATGTCTATCTTCACTATCTTTTTCAGCATATAAGACTTTACTAAACACAGGCGGGTTAATCAACTGCTTACTAGTATTATCAGATGTAATGTGTGATGATGTTACAGGACTGATGGCAGGTGCAGCTGTAGCAGCGTGCGGACGTCGTTCACTGGCTATACCTTCAGCTGTCGCCACACTGGGCGATTTATAGCCAAACGTCATATCAACGTCAATTGGTCTATGCTACGCTTGCAACTTTCATCAGATCTTTTCTGAATACGGAAATCGAGTTTATTAAATCAGTAAATTTCTGGTCCAGTTCAATTCGATTTCGATCCATTGCAGATCCGAGGACACTATCAGGCTCGAAGTTTACACCCATGGTGAGTGGAGTGAATTGATGGACAAAAACAACTAATGAAAAAACGCAGATTACACAAAACGAAGCAAACAATCAGCCACCAAACATCAGATTGCAACGATTATCTACTGAACTAGACAATGTCGTGCACAACAATATCACATAAGAATGTTTCATAGAAATGGCGAATAGACAGATCATAAACAAAAGACAATCAACCCGGCAATAATTAGTACAATGCCGTTGGCATGCAACGAGCGTAACCAGTCTCAAGCCAAAAGATATCAGCGCAAGCACCGTCGTCTAACTTGGCAGCAACAGGTCGCGAATGTCGCAAGGACGCAACGGCATCACAAAATGTATTATAGACAGATCATAGAAGAAAGGCATGTAACCACGTGCACTATTTATATAAGTGCAACATTGCTGGCAGGCAACAAACAGAAGCGGTCTCAAACCCAAATATATGAGCGCAAGCACTTGGCAGCGACAGGTTACGACTGTCGCAAGTACGCAACAATATCGAACACAATAGAGATTCACTCACGGAAACAATGAATAGTGATTCTGTCACAGCTTTCAGACAAAGCAGATCACACACCAAAACATATCAGCACAAGCACTGTCGTCTAACTTGGCTGTGATCCACCAGGAATAAAACAGGTACACAGAATCACACCCATAAACCCTCATCCCCGTCGAAAATAAAAATAATCTGAAGCGAAATTATATTAGGTAGACCTAGTTTTTATATAAAGTCGGGCTACCAGGGCATGTATGTTATCTAAGTAGTGTGCCTGTTGGCCAATATTGTTGGAAAAGTTGTACATTAAGTGCAATATGTATATCATTGCCAGAAGTCGGGGATATAACCTCCACTTCGTGTAAATCCAGCTAGGCTATACTAAGAAAGATCAGAGTTACGATTTATCCCTTTTTCTGGCAAATTAAAACAAAAGTGTAGCATATAATCTATGTTAGGAAGCGTAGTTGTACATGACAAATAAACAAAGTAACCGTATAGTGACACACGCTTATAATAGCAATATTAGGCCTAACATGAGCTGGTCAAAAACTAAAAAAAAAAAAAAAAAAAAAATAACATCAATAATCAATGATGATTAGACAATCTGACAGGCAGATGATCAGCTAATAGAATTGGCCTAACTTTACCAACTTGACCTGTTGATAAACATAGCTAGCATAACTGTTCACGATTTAATATCGTAAAGATGATTTATTTGCAACACAATTACAAGTGTCACATTGAATACAGGAACATAATCATTATAATACAGGGAACATTTAATTTTAAATTTAGCCATTGACACAAACTATGGCGTTATTATTTAGGCAAATGACTGTTGAATCAGTTAATGTCAGGGCCGGACGTTCTGACAGGCAAGCTGTCAAATGAAAAAAATATATATTAGAAGTTATGCCCCAATCTTTTGTTCAGCTGTCATCAGCGAAAGCTGTAGCTATGACGTTGGCCCACTATTCAGCCAACGCTGGAACTGGGGTAGAAAACGGCCACGTGCGTGCCAATGATGCGGGCGGTCTGTGCGACACGGGCCTCACATTGACAGCACACACACGTCTTCCCAAATAACAATAAAATAGGAATAAAGTTTCTATAAAATATCTATAAAATATGTTATAATACGGTATATGTGATAGGCATATTTTAAACACAAAATTAATCAAATTATAATATAGTACAAGGAATAGGCCTAGCACGCTCTCATTACTGTGCGTGTGCAGGGTCCTATAGGGTCTGCAAACTATTAACATGAGACGGCGACCCAATACTGGCTCAATGTTGGCCCGGCATATACGACGTCGGCCCAACGACAAACCAATAGCGGGAGAACGTCAATAGTTCAGAGCGCTGTATGCAGTATGAAGGGTTTACAAAGCGCGGTCACGACTACGCGTCACGCGCGATGCGCTCATTGGACGTCAGTATCCAGTTTGCGTGAAGTTATGCAAATTAGACATGCTAGATACTTCACCATTTTAAGTGAACAAGCACTGTTGTACAAAGCCAGAAGTTAGTAAAGGCTAACTTTTTTGGCGGCTGGCTGGCGGCTGGCTGGCGGCTTACTGAAGGCTGTTTGACTGGATAGCTGGCTGGCTGGTTCAAGGCTGGCCGGCTGTCTGGCTGGTGAGCTATGAAAATATTTGTCAATTTTCTTTATTTTTCCACCCTAACGGAAGTTAGTAAAGGCTTATACATTTCGATAAAGTTGTACAAATAACGCTGGCGGCTGGCTGGCGGCAGACTGGCGGCTGACTGGCGGCTGGCTGGGGGATGGCTTGCGGCTAGCTGGCGCTGGCTGGTAGGTGGCTGGTTGGCTGGCTGGATGCTGGCGGCTGGCTGGCGGCTGGCTAATGGCTGGCTGGCGTCTGGCTGGCGGGTGGCTCGAGGCTGGCTGGCGCTGGCTGGTAGGCGGCTGGTTGGATGGCTGGATGCTGGCGGCTGGCTGGCTGCTGGCTGGCGGCTGGCTAACGGCTGGCTGGCGGCTGGCTGGCGGTTTGCTCGAGGCTTGCTGACGCTGGCTGGTAGGCGGCTGGTTGGCTTACTGGATGCTGGCTGGCGAGCTGGCTGGCGAGCTTTAAGAATGTATCGCAATTTTTTTTTACTCCATTCAAGACATCTTTATCATGCGATTTTAGATATACAATTTACATGTGAATAAAAAATGCGTTATTATAAAAACGTAAACAAATTATCACTTTTGTTGTTGGCATTATTAAAAGCAATGTTGTACAAAGCCAGAAGTTAGTAAAGACTTATTTTTTTGACGGCTAGCTGGCGGCTGGCTGTCGTCTGGCTGGCAGCTGACTGAAGTCTGGTTGGCTGGATAGCTGGCTGGCTGGTTGAAGGTTGGCTGTCTGTCTGACTGGCGGGCTTTAAGAATATTTGGCAATATTCTGTATTTTTCTACCCTAACGGAAGTTAGTAAAGGTATGGCGTGATGGGCCTACGCCGGGAGTTCCGTTATAGGGTCACAACGGCCGACGAGGGACTCCGCCCAATCTCACCATCAAAACTCAAACATCCTCCTCCTCCGTCTGGTCGACGGTTTCAAACAAACCAGAAAACTCTCTTCTCTCTTGTCATGTTTATTTGATTAACATGCGATAACAGCAAAGCACAACCATCCGCACACGGCACGTCTCTATTGACTTAGCGAGAGCGAGCTTCGGCATGTCCGTAGTCGCTGAGTATTACGCTTGAAGTGCGGGAATAATACCAAGGCCGCACACACTGCTCTGTGTGCGCACGTCACCACGGTATGGAAACGAGGCGGTCATCCCCGTCCCCCCGCGTCCAGGAGTCTGGGGATAAACGCCACATTAATTGAGCGATGTCAGGATCCTACATTACCCCCGGCTGAGTGACAACGTAGGACCAAACTGACGTGTAGGAGACTTCTTCGTGCAAGTAGCGGGGTTGTAAAATATGTAACCTCTTATACTAAGCATAGTTTTATTTAAAAAAAATATAGCGAGTGTGGTTACAGCGTGGGTGGGTGAAAGCGCAGCATTATACGTGAATTGTCCTATCCTCTTAACACCAACTGTCCTTTATGTATGATTCATGTGCTGCAAGCTGCGATCAACCCATTTATTTAATTAACATAATTTCTATTAGTGCTTTAGCAATGAGCTTGCTAAAAGAAAATGTCTTTACATTTATATATCTGTACACATTTCTGCCAGGCCTGGCATATTCATTTACAATTTAACAACATTGTTATTACGAGGTATGCGGTTGGGCCCGCCATAGATGTCGTTAGGCGCAACTATGGCGTGAACCATCTGCACGAATCGAGCAGGAGTCTGGATTATTCGTTCGACTCTAGTTTTTCGCACTGTTTGGTCGGTCGAAATTTTTTCGCGGTTAGCGATATGCGCATGTTTGCTTTTTGTCGAGTCGATTACGGCGTCAGCAGCACCCGGGGTTTTACCCCGTAGATGTAAAGGTATGCGGGAATACGTTCGTAAACCACCGCCGTTCCCGTTAGCGCGGGATACGGCAGGGGCTCGCGAATGCGGCGCTACGTAAGTATTGTCACTGTTAGACAAGTTGACTTTAACATCTATTTGCTTTGGGACTGTGGCCGATTTTTGATTGCTTCTGACTGCCGTCGACTTTTTTGTGTTGACTCTCGTCCCGTTGGACGTCGGAGTGTCCGCACTACCAGGTCTAGGTGGACCCTGTGGATTCTTACTAGATGTCCTGGTAGCCGTCGACTTTCGTGGTTTGCTTGGCGGTTTACGCTGTGTTGTCATACCTGTTGTAGGCTCGCACTCCATGTGAGCGGGTTTAACGCGATCTAAGGAGACCGTCTCAACCTTGCCTTTAACTAGGATTTTCATTACTCTGCCACTCCTCGCGACGACCTTGTATGGTCCGTCGTAAGGGGCGGTCAGAGGCGGTGCAATTGCGATTCGGCGCAAGAATACATGAGTACATGTAGTTATTTCCCTGAATTGGAAAATGTTGTGTTGTTGTGTGTCACGTGGCGGACATAGACGGAGACGCGACATGGCCACGCGTAGCTTGTCTGAATAATTCTCCAAATCAGTGTTAGCGTCGACGTTGTACTGCTTAGTAAACTTTCCTGGGATTCTAAGGGTTGTCCCGTAAATCATCTCGGCAGCTGATCTGCCCAGTCTCTCTTTCACGGCTGAACGAACTCCTAAAAGTACAGCAGTTAACGTGATAGTCCACGGGTTCGGTGACTCGTGCGCCATAATGGCGGCTTTCAATTGACGGTGGAAACGTTCGACCATGCCATTCGACTGAGGGTGATAACTCGTGGTACGATTCCGAATAATCCCGAATTGATTACAAAAACTATCCCACAATTTGGACTCGAATTGAGCGCCCCTATCAGTGGTGATAGTGGCTGGGGTACCATAACGTGCTATCCACCCGCTGAAGAAGGCATTGGCGACCGTTTCGGCTCTAATATCTACCATAGGTATAGCTTCGGGCCAACGTGTAAAACGGTCGACGCAAGTCAGTAGATATCTAAAACCATCGGCATAAGGTAAAGGTCCGACTATGTCCACGTGGACATGATCAAATCGCTCGGTAGGTTCAGTGAACTTTCCGAAAACTGGAGTGTTGTGACGTGAAACTTTAGCGGTCTGGCAACCCTTACATGTACGACACCATCTAGCAATATCTATGTTCATGCCATGCCATACAAATCGGGTATTAATCAAAGGTCTGGTAGCTCTATGCGATGGATGGCCTAAACCGTGCAAGTTTGAAAAAACTTTTCAGCGAAATTTCGCGGTAAGGTACGGCCGGTTGTGTCCCGTGGACACATCACAACAGATCAATTGATTATCGAACGATTTCAATAGTTTGAAATTCATAGTTGATGTAGTCGAATGTCTCAAACGTGTGAATTCCGCGTCATAAGCTTGGTCGAGACCTAACTCTTTATAGTCTATTACTGGTCCATCGTGTATTGCTGACACTGATGGACGTGACAGCGCATCAGCGACGAAATTTGTCTCTCCTTTTACATATCTAATATCGGTGGTGAATTCAGCGATGAACGCTAAATGACGTGTTTGTCGTAGGGATGCGCGCTCAGTCACGGATGACATTACGAATGTTAACGGTTTATGATCAGTAATCATATCGTCTTATCAGTATTTATTACAATCAGTCCGTGTAAAATTTAGAACACGTGACAAATGATCTCCACCAAATCAAAATGGCGGCTTATTTTATGCTAATGTGATGAGGCGACACAGGTTCACTGTCCCGATGCATGCCGGTTAGGGGGGAACACAGCTGGTAGGCGGCTGGTTGGCTTACTGGATGCTGGCTGGCGAGCTGGCTGGCGAGCTTTAAGAATGTATCACAATTTTTGTTTTCACTCTTTTCAAGACATCTTTATCATGCGATTTTAGATATACAATTTACATGTGAATAAAAAATGCGTTATTATAAAAAAGTTAACAAATAATCACTTTTGTTGTTGGCAATATTTAAAGCACTGTTGTGCAAAGCCAGAAGTTAGTAAAGGCTTACTTTTTTGGCGGCTGGCTGGCGGCTGGCTGGCGGCTGACTGAAGGCTGGTTGGCTAGCTGGCTGGCTGGTGGGCTTTAAGAATATTTGTCAATTTTCTTTATTTTTTTACCCTAACGGAAGTTAGTAAAGGCTTTTACATTTCGATAAAGTTTTACAAATAAGACTGGCGGCTGATTGGCGGCTGGCTTGCGGCTGGCTTGCGGCTGGCTGGCGGCTGGCTGGCGCTGGGTGGTAGACATCTGGTTGGCTGGCTGGATGCTGGCGGCTGGCTAACGGCTGGCTGGCGTCTTGCTGGCGGTTGGCTCGAGGCTGGCTGGTAGGCGGCTGGTTGGCTGGCTGGCTGGATGCTGGTGGCTGGCTGGCGGCTGGCTAATAGCTGGCTGGTGGCTGGCTGGCGGTTGGCTCGAGGCTGGGTGGCGCTGGCTGGTAGGCGGCTAGTTGGCTGGCTGGATGCTGGCTGGCGAGCTGGCTGGCTGGCGGCTGAGTAAAGGCTGACTAAAGGCTGGTTGTGTGGATAGCTGGCTGGCTGGTTGAAGGCTGGCTGTATGGCTGGCGGGCTTTAAGAATATTTGGCAATTTTCTTTATTTTTTTCCCTAACGGAAGTTAGTAAAGGCATATACATTTCGATAAAGTTTTACAAATAAAGCTGGCGGCTGGCTGGCGACTGGCTTGCGGCTGGCTTGTGGCAGGCTTGCTGGCGGCTGGCTGGCGGCTGGCTGGCGGCTGGTTAACGGCTGGCTTGCGGCAGGCTTACGGCTGGCTGGCTGGCGGCATTTCGATAAAGTTTTACAAATAAAGCTGGCGGCTGGCTGGCGGCAGACTGGCGGCTGACTGGCGACTTGCTGGCGGCTGGCTTGCGGCAGGCTTACGGCTGACTGGCTGGCGGCTGGCTGGCTGGCGGCTGGCTGGCGGCTGGCTGGCGGCTGGCTAACGGCTGGCTGGCGGCTGGCTGGCGGTTGGCTGGCGGTTGGCTCGAGGCTGGCTGGCGCTGGGTGGTAGGCGGCTGGTTGGCTTACTGGATGCTGGCTGGCGAACTGGCTGGCGAGCTTTAAGAATGTATCACAATTTTTGTTTTTACTCTTTTCAAGACATCTTTATCATGCGATTTTAGATATACAATTTACATGTGAATAAAAAATGCGTTATTATAAAAAAGTTAACAAATAATCACTTTTGTTGTTGGCAATATTCAAAGCACTGTTGTACAAAGCCAGAAGTTAGTAAAGGCTTACTTTTTTGGCGGCTGGCTGGCGGCTGGCTGGCGGCTGACTGAAGGCTGGTTGGCTGGCTGGCTGGCTGGCTGGCTGGCTGTCTGGCTGGTGGGCTTTAAGAATATTTGTCAAATTTCTTTATTTTTTTACCCTAACGGAAGTTAGTAAAGGCTTTTACATTTCGATAAAGTTTTACAAATAAGACTGGCGGCTGATTGGCGGCTGGCTTGCGGCTGGCTTGCGGCTGGCTTGCGGCTGGCTGGCGGCTGGCTGGCGCTGGGTGGTAGACATCTGGTTGGCTGGCTGGATGCTGGCGGCTGGCTAACGGCTGGCTGGCGTCTTGCTGGCGGTTGGCTCGAGGCTGGCTGGTAGGCGGCTGGTTGGCTGGCTGGCTGGATGCTGGTGGCTGGCTTGTGGCAGACTTGCTGGCGGCTGGCTGGCGGCTGGCTGGCGGCTGGTTAACGGCTGGCTTGCGGCAGGCTTACGGCTGGCTGGCTGGCGTCATTTCGATAAAGTTTTACAAATAAAGCTGGCGGCTGGCTGGCGGCAGACTGGCGGCTTGCTGGCGGCTGGCTGGCTTGCGGCAGGCTTACGGCTGACTGGCTGGCTGGCTGGCGGCTGGCTGGCGGCTGGCTGGCGGCTGGCTGGCGGCTGGCTGGCGGCTGGCTGGCGGCTGGCTAACGGCTGGCTGGCGGCTGGCTGGCGGTTGGCTGGCGGTTGGCTCGCAGCTGGTTGGCAGCTGGCTGGCGGCTGGCTGGCGGCTGACTTGCGGCTGGCTTGCGGCTGGCTGGCTGACTGGCTGGCTGGCTGGCGGCTGGCTGGCGGCTGGCTGGCTGGCGGCTGGCTAACAGCTGGCTGGCGGCTGGCTGGCAATTGGCTGGCGGTTGGCTCGAGGCTGGCTGGCGCTGGCTGGCTGGCGGCTGGCTGGCTGGCTGGCAAGCTTTAAGAATGTATCGCAATTTTTTGTTTCACTTTCTTCAAGACATCTACAAATAAAGCTGGCGGCTGGCTGGCGGCAGACTGGCGGCTGACTGGCGGCTAGCTGGCGGCTGGCTTGCTACTGGCTTGCGGCTGGCTGGCGGCTGGCGGCTGGCTGGCTGGCGGCTGGCTAACGGCTGGCTGGCGGCTGGCTGGCGATTGGCTGGCGGTTGGCTCGAGGCTGGCTGGCGCTGGCTGGCTGGCGGCTGGCTGGCTGGCTGGCAAGCTTTAAGAATGTATCGCAATTTTTTTTTTCTTTTTCTTCAAGACATCTACAAATAAAGCTGGCGGCTGGCTGGCGGCAGACTGGCGGCTGACTGGCGGCTAGCTGGCGGCTGGCTTGCTGCTGGCTTGCGGCTGGCTGGCGGCTGGCTGGCGACTGGCTGGCTGGCAGCTGGCTAGCGGCTAGCTGGCGGCTGGCTAACGGCTGGCTCGCGGCTGGCTGGCGGTTGACTCGAGGCTAGCTGGCGCTGGCTGGTAGGCGGCTGGCTGGCTGGCTGGATGCTGGTGGCTGGCTGGCGGCTGGCTAATAGCTGGCTGGTGGCTGGCTGGCGGTTGGCTCGAGGCTGGGTGGCGCTGGCTGGTAGGCGGCTAGTTGGCTGGCTGGATGCTGGCTGGCGAGCTGGCTGGCTGGCGGCTGACTAAAGGCTGACTAAAGGCTGGTTGTCTGGATAGCTGGCAGGCTGGTTGAAGGCTGGCTGTCTGGCTGGCGGGCTTTAAGAATATTTGGCAATTTTCTTTATTTTTTTACCCTAACGGAAGTTAGTAAAGGCTTATACATTTCGATAAAGTTTTACAAATAAAGCTGGCGGCTGGCTGGCGGCTGGCTTGCGGCTGGCTTGTGGCAGGCTTGCTGGCGGCTGGCTGGCGGCTGGCTGGCGGCTGGCTGGCGGCTGGTTAACGGCTGGCTGGCAGCTGGCTGGCAGTTGGCTCGAGGCTGGCTTGCGCTGGCTGGCGGCTGGCTGACGGCTGTCTGGCGGCTGGCTGGCGGTTGGCTGGCGGCTGGCTAACGGCTGGCTGGCGGTTGGCTCGAGGCTGGGTGGCACTGGCTGGTAGGCGGCTGGTTGGCTGGCTGGATGCT
This sequence comes from Flabesymbios commensalis, assembly GCA_964017125.1. NCBI lineage: Eukaryota > Metazoa > Annelida > Polychaeta > Terebellida > Flabelligeridae > Flabesymbios > Flabesymbios commensalis. Next base: position 81,467,358 of record OZ024907.1, read on the forward strand.
GGCTGGCTGGCTGGCGAGCTTTGCGAATGTATCGCAATTTTTTTTCACCCTCTTCAAGACATCTAAAGGGACACATGTGGAGGAGAAAATTAAATTAAATCGTGCCCACGATTTTTAATCCGTTCCCACGATTTATAATCCGTGGCCACGATTTATAGTCCGTGCCCACGATCTACGATCTATAATCCGTGGCCACGATCTATAATCCGTGGCCACGATCTATAATCCGTTCCAACGATTTATAATCCGTGGCCACGATTTATATTCCGTGGCCACGATTTATAATCCGTGGCCACGATTTATAATCCGTGGCAACGATTTATAATCCGTGGCCACGATTTATAATCCGTGGCCACGATTTATAATTCGTTCCCACGATTTATAATCTGTTCCCACGATTTATAATCCGTTCCCACGATTTATAATTCGTTCCCACAATTTATTATCCGTGGCCACGATTTATAACCCGTTCCCACGATTTATAATCCGTGGCCACGATTTAAAATCCGTGGCCACGATTTATAATTCGTGGCCACGGATTATAAATCGTGGCCACGGATTATAAATCGTGTGAACGGATTATAAATCGTGGCTACGGATTATAAATCGTGGCCACGGATTATAAATCGTGGCCACTGATTATAAATCGTGGGAACGAATTATAAATCGTGGGAACGGATCATAAATCATGGGAACGGATTATAAATCGTCGGAACGGATTAAGAATCGTGGGAACGAATTATAAATCCTGGGACCGAATTATAAATCGTGGGAACGAATTATAAATCGTGGGAACGAATTATAAATCGTGGGAACGAATTATAAATCGTGGCCACGGATTATAAATCGTGGGAACGGATTATAAATCGTGGCCACGGATTATAAATCGTGGCCACGGATTATAAATCGTGGGAACGAATTATAAATCGTTGGAACGGATTATAAATCTTGGGAACGAATTATAAATCGTGGCCACGGATTATATATCGTGGCCACGGATTATAAATTGTGGCCACGGATTATAAATCGTGAGAACGAATTATAAATCGTGGGAACGGTTTATAAATCTTGGGAACGAATTATAAATCGTGGCCACGGATTATATATCGTGGCCACGGATTATAAATCGTAGCCACGGAATTTAAATCGTGGCCACGGATTCTAAATCGCGGCCACAGATTATAAATCGTTGGAACGGATTATAAATCGTGGCCACGGATTATAAATCGTGGCCACGGAATTTAAATCGTGGCCACGGATTATAAATCGTGGGAACGGATTATAAATCGTGGCCACGGATTATAAATCGTGGCCACGGATTATAGATCGTAGATCGTGGGCACGGATTATAAATCGTGGCCACGGATTATAAATCGTGGGAACGGATTATAAATCGTGGGCACGAATTAATTTTATTTTCTCTTCCACATGTGTCCCTTTAGGGGCTCCGTAGATATACAATTTGCATGTGAATAAAAAATGCGTTATTATAAGAACGTTAACAAATAATCACTTTTGTTGTTGGCATTATTCAAAGCACTGTTGTACAAAGCCAGAAGTTAGTAAAGGCTTACTTTTCAAAGGCGGGCTGTAAGAACATTTTTTTTCCACCCTCTTCATGTAATCTTTATCATGCGATTTTAGGCTGGCTGGCTGGCTGGCTGGCTGGCTGGCTGGCTGGCTGGCTGGTGGCTGGCTGGCTGGCTAACGGCTGGCTGGCGTCTTGCTGGCGGTTGGCTCGAGGCTGGCTGGTAGGCGGCTGGTTGGCTGGCTGGCTGGATGCTGGTGGCTGGCTGGCGGCTGGCTAATAGATGGCTGGTGGCTGGCTGGCGGTTGGCTCGAGGCTGGGTGGCGCTGGCTGGTAGGCGGCTAGTTGGCTGGCTGGATGCTGGCTGGCGAGCTGGCTGGCTGGCGGCTGAGTAAAGGCTGACTAAAGGCTGGTTGTCTGGATAGCTGGCTGGCTGGTTGAAGGCTGGCTGTATGGCTGGCGAGCTTTAAGAATATTTGACAATTTTCTTTATTTTTTTCCCTAACGGAAGTTAGTAAAGGCTTATACATTTCGATAAAGTTTTACAAATAAAGCTGGCGGCTGGCTGGCGGCTGGCTTGCGGCTGGCTTGTGGCAGGCTTGCTGGCGGCTGGCTGGCGGCTGGCTGGCGGCTGGTTAACGGCTGGCTGGCAGCTGGCTGGCAGTTGGCTCGAGGCTGGCTGGCGCTGGCTGGCGGCTGGCTGACGGTTGTCTGGCGGCTGGCTGGCGGTTGGCTGGCGGCTGGCTAACGGCTGGCTGGCGGTTGGCTCGAGGCTGGGTGGCACTGGCTGGTAGGCGGCTGGTTGGCTGGCTGGATGCTGGCTGGCTGGCTGGCGAGCTTTGAGAATGTATCGCAATTTTTTTTTCACCCTCTTCAAGACATCTAAAGGGACACATGTGGATGAGAAAATTAATTTAAATCGTGCCCACGATTTATAATCCGTTCCCACGATTTATAATCCGTGGCCACGATTTATAGTCCGTGGCCACGATTTATAATCCGTGGCCACGATTTATAATCCGTGGCCACGATTTTTAAAAAGTTCCCACCATTTACAATCCGTTCCCAGGATTTATAATCCGTGGCCACGATTTATAATCCGTGGCCACGATTTATAATCCGTGGCCACGATTTATAATCCGTGGCAACGATTTATAATCCGTGGCCACGATTTATAATTCGTTCCCACGATTTATAATTCGTTCCCACGATTTATAATCTGTTCCCACGATTTATAATCCGTTCCCACGATTTATAATTCGTTCCCACGATTTATTATCCGTGGCCACGATTTATAACCCCTTCCCACGATTTATAATCCGTGGCCACGATTTAAAATCCGTTCCCACGGATTTTAAATCGTGGCCACGGATTTTAAATCGTGGCCACGGATTATAAATCGTGGGAACGGGTTATAAATCGTGGCCACGGATAATAAATCGTGGGAACGAATTATAAATCGTGGGAACGGATTATAAATCGTGGGAACAGTTTATTAATCGTGGGAACGAATTATAAATCGTGGCCACGGATTATAAATCGTGGCCACGGATTATAAATCGTGGGAACGAATTATACATCGTGGAAACGAATTATAAATCTAGGCCACTGATAATAAATCGTGTGAACGGATTATAAATCGTGTGAACGGATTATAAATCGTGGCTACGGATTATATATCGTGGCCACGGATTATAAATCGTGGCCACGGATTATAAATCTTGGGAACGAATTATAAATCGTGGGAACGGATCATAAATCAAGGGAACGGATTATAAATCGTGGGAACGGATTAAAAATCGTGGGAACGAATTATAAATCCTGGGACCGAATTATAAATCGTGGGAACGAATTATAAATCGTGGGAACGAATTATAAATCGTGGGAACGAATTATAAATCGTGGCCACGGATTATAAATCGTGGGAACGGAATTTAAATCGTGGCCACGGATTATAAATCGTGGCCACGGATTATAAATCGTGGGAACGAATTATAAATCGTGGGAACGGATTATAAATCTTGGGAACGAATTATAAATCGTGGCCACGGATTATATATCGTGGCCACGGATTATAAATTGTGGCCACGGATTATAAATCGTGAGAACGAATTATAAATCGTGGGAATGGATTATAAATCTTGGGAACGAATTATAAATCGTGGCCACGGATTATATATCGTGGCCACGGATTATAAATCGTAGCAACGGATTTTAAATCGTGGCCACGGATTCTAAATCGCGGCCACAGATTATAAATCGTGGGAACGGATTATAAATCGTGGCCACGGATTATAAATCGTGGCCACGGAATTTAAATCGTGGCCACGGATTATAAATCGTGGGAACGGATTATAAATCGTGGCCACGGATTATAAATCGTGGCCACGGATTATAGATCGTAGATCGTGGGCACGGATTATAAATCGTGGCCACGGATTATAAATCGTGGGAACGGATTATAAATCGTGGGCACGAATTAATTTTATTTTCTCCTCCACATGTGTCCCTTTAGGGGCTCCGTAGATATACAATTTGCTTGTGAATAAAAAATGCGTTATTATAAAAACGTTAACAAATAATCACTTTTGTTGTTGGCATTATTCAAAGCACTGTTGTACAAAGCCAGAAGTTAGTAAAGGCTTACTTTTCAAAGGCGGGCTGTAAGAATATTTTTTTTCCACCCTCTTCATGTAATCTTTATCATGCGATTTTAGGCTGGCTGGCTGGCTGGCTGGCTGGCTGGCTGGCTGGTGGCTGGCTGGCTGGCGGCTGGCTGGATGGAGGCTGGCGGATTGCTCGGGGCTGGCTGAAGGCTGGCTGGCTGGCGAAATAGCTGGCTGGAGGCTGGCTGGATGGCGGCTGGCTGGCTTGTAGTGGATGATGATGACGACTGGCTGGCAGCTGGCTGGCGGACTCGAGTAATATTTTGAAATTTTCTTTATTTGTTCACCAGTTTTCAAGGAGTCGGAGCCTGCGTGAACACTTTCCAAAAGTTAACCACAAATGTAAAGAGCTCAGCAGATTAACAAGCGGATTTATTTTATTTTTATTATTTACACAATGAGTGAGCTATAGATATCTTCGTCGCGTTCTGCACTCTACGAGGCATTATTAACCCTCACAACAGTCAAATATTTTAGCTAAAAACATGGAGAACAAAGGGGGGTTTTCATTTGTTTTTTATCATAAAAGTCTTAGTTTATTAAGTCTTTCTCTGAATTAATTTGATGAGCATAAATTTTGTGGATAAATGTCGTTTATGTGCCCAACTGACTTGCGCCGGTATGAGGTTATCCAGCTCACAATTTATGGATTTTGCATTCCGAAGTATGCAATTGACATCTTACATGTATCTAGCTACAACTTTTATGCCCTTACACTTGTACTTTGATACTCAATTTACAAGGCTCGAACTTATGTCTAAGTCTGAGTTTATCAGACTGGTTTTATGTTATATACAGGCAACAGTGGCGGATCCAGAGGCAAGCTGTCCCTCTCCTCAAAGCCAATGAGACCCTTTTGTTGGGAATTTTTACTGACCTTTTCTATCCCGAACACATATGAAAAGCGTACCTGCCCCGGATCAGTCACTGTACCGGCCTACAATAATTATATCCAACTGATATTGAAAAACAAGCCTACAACGGATCAGATTTAAAAAGCAGAAACTAGATTCCCAGAAGAAAAATATTTTTTAAGTTGTATACGACTACGCCGGATTTGCTATAATCTCCATAACGTTTTGTAACGTATATCTTCATAACTCCCCCCCCCCCCCCAAAGCCTAGATATTAGGCCTATACGATAATCTGGAACGGTCGATCATATGTTACAGAGACTCACCGTTGAATGATATTATATTTTTATATGAAATGATTAATGTTGTCGCGCCAGGAGTAGTAAATATAGCTTGCAAAAGTTTTTTTTCGAGAATTTAGGCCCTATATAATTATTTAATTAACTTGAGTATGGATCAGCAAAACAATTAGAGATATCGTAGGCTTACCCTTTTAAATCGGATTAAGTTTGGTAAATATACAAAATGGATAATCAATCAGTCAGTAAAATGAAATGAAATGAAATGAATCGGGCTTTAGGCCACCTTTGTGCACATATAGGCTAAACTGGGCCAGGAGAACCTCCTGAGGATGGTGAGATGATTGAGATGACACTGTCCTCCAGACACAGGATTCGAAATTCGAACCCTGGCGGTCTGAGGCCGAGCACGCTACCTCTCGGTCACGGAGGCTCCCCACAATACTAACTTTCACACGTGGATGGGGAAGAAACAATTTTGTTTCTTTCAAACCGCCGAGACCGGGAACCGAACCCCGGACTCTGGCGTGAAAGGCAGCGGTGCTAACCACTACCCTAGGGCCCCCGCCCCAATCAGTCAGTAAGCTTACTATACATATACCAAGTAAACTGTCGGAGCATAAGCAAACTGAATTACTATTTACAATGATAGTTTTACCTAGAATACAATGAACATCGAAGACGTGTAGGCTATTCCACTCAACACCAGATCATTCGTCATTCTGTACCAGCCGCACCACAAATTAAAGGGTATTCAGCGCTGGTCTTAGAAACTTCAGAACTACCTGATACTTTCCACAGAGCAAGATGAGGAGATGAGTGCTGTGAAATGGTATTCCTTAGTTCTCATCTATATATTTATTAACACACCGTGGGGTTTTTTGTGGCGATAATATGGTGTTTTAACTCAACGCAGATTATCTTTCAGCTAAGGCCACCGCAAAGCTCACAGCAGCACCCCAATGATTCCTCCCCTTGATAATAGTAGCAATGAAATGATAATGAGGTGATTGCTTCAGATATACTCAACTGTCTACATTAAAACACACCACCACATATTTTTTTTTGTCCGAACACTACATTCTAAGCCGGGAATGGGGAGTTATTGTGCATCAAGTACAGATCAATTATAATGGTGGGCCTATGCTAATATAATTAGTCAGGCGCGACCGAAATGTTGATTATGAGGGATTTTCATTATGGTCGGATGTGTTTTAAGTCAGTTAAAACCCTCGGAGCTCTACATTCTTAGCTTTGAAAAAGGTATAGGCCTTTGGCCTCGGCCCTCTTCAAAGCTGAGAATGTAGAGTCCTCGGGCTTTATCCTATACGTGATACGATAGGCGTAACTCAAAACGACGCATGTTCTCTGTGGGGCACAAGAGTTCAGTTTTTTAATCGTCCGCCTGGATGGCTGCCAGCACTAATGATCAAGTAATGTGTTTGAGCCTGATTGTTTTTGAACGACCTCATGATTAATCTTTGAATCCTTGAAAGACTGCTTTGTCAAACTTGTTTTGATCATAGGGATACTCGTGAGTTCATGTAGATTTTTCGTGTTTTTCGATCAAAATGACCTATATTTGTCCTTCAAGTTCAAAATGATTATCGCCAACACACAATTAAAAGCAGTTTTTATGCACGGGAATTATAATACCATTAACAACATTTAATAGAAGACTAAAAAAATAGACTACGTAGTACGGCGGATTAGGTAGCAAGTCATTCGGAACTGTATTTAAAGCAGCCCCTTGGGATGACATCAATTTTCTTTTTTAGTTCCGTACTGAAGTAGTGTATCCCACGGATCTTGTTTTTATTTTTTTCAGAATTTTCATATTTTTACAAATATTTTTCATCAACATTTCTATGAAACCAGAAGTAACCCAAACAAACTATTTGTATACCTGAAGGACGATTGAATCTTTTCACAGCATTGGGCCACATGCTGATGGCATCGGCCCAGTGTTGGGTAGACAATCAGTGCTGCAGGTGTGTCCTCCCGTGTCCTGACTAAGAGACACCAATTAGCGGCGACTGGTTTGATCTTACCGTCTGATACGTGGGAATATGTGATCTAAAGTGCTGAATATTGCTGACTTGTTTTGTTTACATGGCAATATACGACCTGGAAATACAACTATTTTACCCTTTTTCAGTGCTTTAAAATTGTTTTTTTAATTTTTCGTATTTTCAGTTAAGATCAGTAGGCTATATAGCTTCATATAAATTAAATTTTCAAAATTGACAACATTGAAAATGTCTCATCCCAAGGGGTCCCTTTAATCACAGTATATTCTAACATGCTTTTATTTGCTTAGTATTTAAAATGACGTTATTGATTTTATAGTAAATATGTAAAATGGCGTCCATCTTGGATTTTACGATAAACTATAGGTGAACAATAAACACCAGGAATGTTTTTTTCGGCCCCTAAGTCATATAAAAAAAACTGAACAATTTCTTACCACAAATATATAAAAAAGATGTTTAATTTACCTTTTGATAGTCATTTTGTTTCTTATTCATATGAAGGTGAACTTCGCAGCCATTTCGGAAGTTTTTCATTTAATTTTACTCGTCAGAAATTTTTAGTTCTGGTCCAATAAGTTAACACAAATAACACAAGTAACAGTAAATATTTAAAAAACGACGGACATCTTGTTTTTAAAGGCCAAATAAAGGTTATTTATTTCCAAAGAAACTAGAAAAAAACACATCAATTGTGCTTTTTTGTGCGAAAAAACATTGAAAATACGGGGGGTTCTTTACAGTTTTGCAGCCATTTTGTGTTTTGCTAATTTAAAGGTGAAAATCACCAAATATAGAGTGTTTTCCGTTGTAGGGTTTCGAAATGTTTTCACAAAAAAAATACAGAACATTTATAAATATAAATAGCACTCATTTTTAAGCATACACACATCTGGGTTCAGAAAATACAGGCCAGATATGGATATATCCAATAATTACATTTTCTTAAGTCGTTTTCTTTCACCATGTTTAATAGTTTGTTTTGTTGTTCATTCAGATTATTTTATAAAAAAAAATCATGCTTAACCGTATGTGGAGAAACAACTTGCTACTCTACTGCAATGTGTAATATATAATATATGTGTAATATATCATAATTTAATCTGTTATATGGTTTATATGTGTAGATTGGTGAACAAGAATAGCAACGACAGATGTTCGCGTAATCCTACCCCCTAATTTTAGATGGGGGTACCCTCCTATAAGAGGTCAAAATGGAAAGCTCATCACTGTTGTTTGCTGTTAACATATCTTTTCATGTTTTAGACATATCAAGGTTTAAAAAAGGTGGAGTGGGTAAGATGTGGTGGGGGGTGCACGGTGTGTGGTTGTAGCTCATGGCCTATAGGGCCTTTCCTCAGGCACTTTCTTTGAAGAAACCGCATTTACTTCACATGTGAATAGTGGGAATACTATAATGATCCAGTAATCATTGCTCCATATTCAAGGCCATATTCAAGGCCCCAGATTGTGTCAGCTTAGCAACTTCAACATGCTGAGTCACTTGAGGAAGCCCGTTGCCAATTAAATCTTCCATCAGGTCATTGAAGCTTACAACCTTCGATCAAAATTTAACGCTGAGCCCGAAATACCACCGCTTCAAACAAATCACCCGGTAAATAGGAGACAACCCCAATATTGATGTAATGCTGGGTTAGCGTCGTTAACGGCGGACCAACATTATATCAACATAGGGTCAACGTCTCGTGTTTGTTTGGCATGCAACATCCTTGTTTTAAAGGATGGCCAGGTACTGTTTCCTGAATTTCCATAGAATTCATCTCGAAATTTATTATTGAAATCATACCATGGATGTATTATACAACATAAAAATATACTAAAATATCGTAATTTGCATAATAAAATAGTTAAAATATATCAAGAAATGTGACTAGAGTATGTGACCTGGAGTCAGTGTCTACGGCCATAGTCATGACAATATGTAGTAATACATTCAGAGGGTCCACAACACCATTTTCATTAACTTTCAATATATCGGGTTGACTCAATGTTTTAAAGTGTCAAATTTTTGAGGGAGAAACAGCTGCCATACCATATAAAAGACTAGCATTTTCAATATCACATGGGTGGTCTATAATTCGAATTTGAAGTTGTTGTTTTTCAAGGACATTAATTATAACACGCAAAGTAAAAGACCAGTCCAAGATGCACACGTTGAAAGTACAAGCTACAAAACACACTATACATTAATCCACTTTGATCATGTATATAAGATGATCATTTGAGAAGTTGGCCACTGTTTGCAACGCTGACCCAGCATTGGCCCAACGTAGATTCAGCCTATAGTGTTTGCAGTGGGACGTTCTTCACCCATACATACAGTCTATCGGTGTCCGACGATTTCGGACCTCGACTATTTCGGACTGGAGATTTCGGACTCTAATCGGTGATTTCGGACGGTGATTTCGGACGGTGTGCGGTAAATTCGGATGCCGCGGTGAACTCGGACGGTGATTTCGGACGGTGTGCGGTGAACTCGCACGCCCAACTGTGTATTCTCTAATATCACTATTTCGGTCCCAATATCGCTAATTTCTGATGGTGATTTCGGACGGTGATTTTAGACGGTGTGATCTTTAAAAAAAGTCTAGCATAGTACTCTTTTACATGACTATTTCTGTACTAATATCGGTAATTTCGGACGGTGATTTCGAGCGGTATTATTTATAAGGAAACCTAATATGGGAAATATAATACATAAAAATATCATTTTATATATATAAATATAGATGCTACATACATAAATTGCTATACCATATGATATACTTTGTCATCTTTTTAAACACATCATTTTATATATACAAAATAGTTTATTTCATTTAGCTTTTGACCAATACATAAATATTTAAAAACAGATACTTATATTATACGGAATACGGCGTTAGCTTGTCGGTGTCGACTTGATCACTGAAGTTAAGCAACGCCGGCCCAGGTCCATAATTGGATGTGTGACCGCCTGGCACACAGTGTGAGTACTTGGCACATAAGGCGAATTTGCCTGGAATGAAAAATAGCTTGATGCGCCTGATTGGCAGCTCAGCTGTATATCTCCCAGGAGACCGAGTTGGAGTTTGAATGATCACAGGCCTTGCTAAGTTACTCTCGATGTTCAGCGCTCTGAACAGCCTCCGGCTGGATACATGCGCTATATAAGATTTCATTCATTCATTAATACACATGAATATACGTAATTGTACACATTATATCATTGTAATATTATATGCAACATTGGTCGTGCCGCGCTAGAACAGGCTTATAGAAGCCTCTGCAAGCTAGGTAGCAACTTTATTCATATCCATCTATGTACATAAAGTATAAGCATAAAAGCATAAAAAAATAATATACATAATATATGTTTCCCGCGCAAAAACTAGAGATAAAATAACTACATATGATTATAAATAGTAGCAAAAAACTCACTCTGGAAAGCGTAGAAACCAATAAAATGAAAACAAGTAGAATACTATTAAAATAAAAATATGTAGCCTATAATAATTGGCATGCTTTTAACATATACATCCCTATATAAAATTATTACTATTAGTCTTAAAACCATCAGTTGGCGTCAACTCATAAAGCCGTCGCGCCACCTAAAAACAATATACATACTCATAACAGTCGGACATGGTGGTTCGTCGACTGCCAACACCTAAGTATAAACATCAGAACCATCCGTCAACCTCGCTGTCGATTTTTTGGAAGAGTAGCGAAAAGCTTTCCCCACCAGCTCAGGCAGTACAGGTTGCGGTGATATCAATGTAGAGCACATGTTTCTCAGAGCAAGAATTATCGTACATCACTCCCAGAACAGCAGCAGATAATACCCCATGTACAAAGATTGTTGATATCGAAATCAATTAAAACACCCAACTGTCTTTTAAATGAGCTTAAACTATCTGACATGCGAATATGTTGTGGAAGCTTGTTCCATAGACGAGCTAGTCTGTTAAAGTTCATATATTGCGCTTGTACAGTTTTTGTCATGTTGTAATAAAATAATGTTCCTTTGTTGGCTCATCGTCTCATGCGTCCGCTGGTATTTGACTTTACAAATTGTAGGTATGTATTATTGTTAATATCAATTTCACCATGTAACCTAGACAATTAACTAGGAAACACAGATCGATAAACTCTCTGCGGTAACAAAGTGGCAGTATACCTAAAGTTATAAATATATATTATTTTGGTGCGGAAAACATATGAGTCATTATGAAATTGGAGCACACTAATCATGCTAATAAGAATTGTAGATAGGAGTTCAAATTAGTGTTTGAACAAGCATACTATTGTCTAAATGTCCGCAAATGTTTACAATATGCATTGTTTACAATATGTTTGCTCAACATTTATATGTGACCCGGTCCGTCTATGCTGGTCTATCTATGCTGATAACCATGACTAAGTCAATTATTTGTTTTAAAATTCAACATACATTGAGAATTATTTTAAGTACGATTAAGGTCAGTTGCAAAATCGATTATAAAGTGAAGTGTTGTGTTGTATAATTATGACATATTCGTAGGTTATGATGGGCTTATTGCAGCACGCAGACTGTAAAGGGTCTTAAATCGCGGCACGCGTTATCAGCAAGTCATTAACCTTATTTTGCTGATGATCACAGTCAACATCCTAAAATAGAATATTTATTGTTTGAATAATTATCATTGTATTATTTTACGTTAATAACGTGCTAAAGTCGTGAAAATGATAATAATTATAATAAAAATTATCTCTAATTTTCATCCATTTGAAAATTGTGCTTGCACTATCTTGACATAAGTATCATAACTGTACCGGTATATCACTGATTTTTTTATTTCTAAAATGATATGCATAAGATTTGAAAAAAATGACTATATAACTGTATTAGGTTTCCTTATGCATATTACCGTCCGAAATCACTGTCTGAAAGTATCGATATTAGTACAGGAACAGTAATTTAAAAGAGTGATCTGTTAAGGTTTTTTATACAGCACACCGTCGGAAATCGCCGGCAGAAATCACCGTCTGAAATCACAATTCGAAATTAGCGATATTATTACCCAAATAGTGATATAAATTTTCATCCATTTGAAAATTGTGCTTGCACTTTCTTGACATAAGTATCATAACTGTACCGGTATATCACTGATTTTTTTTTATTTCTAAAATGATATGCATAAGATTTGAAAAAAATGACTATATAACTGTATTAGGTTTCCTTATGCATATTACCGTCCGAAATCACTGTCCGAAAGTATCGATATTAGTACAGAAACAGTCATTTAAAAGAGTAATCTGTGAAGGTTTTTTATACATCACACCGTCGGAAATCACCGTCAGAAATCACCGTCTGAAATCACAATTCGAAATAAGCGATATTATTACCAAAATAGTGATATAAAAGACTACTAATTTAGGCGACCGAATTCACCGCACACCGTCCGAAATTACCGTCCGAATTCACCGCGGCGTCAGAATTTACCGCACACCGTCCGAAATCACCGTCTGATTTCACCGCACACCGTCCGAAATCACCGTCCGAAATCACCGATAGACGTCTGAAATCACCAGGTCCGAAATGGTCGAGGTCCGAAATCAGCATGAGATCTAACAAGATGTTATACGTCCCAGTAAGCACGAGTCATTGAGCTAATGTTGTCTAAATGTTTGCCCACCGTCTACGACGTTAGGCCAACATTGAAGCAGCATCAAATCAACGTATCGTGTTTGTATGGGATTACTGATTCAGCAGATCTGAGGTCATGAGTACCTCTTCTAGGCAGCGGAGGAGCTATATCCCCAGTAAACACAAAACATCTGTATAACATTTGTACAATACTGGACCAACGTCGAAGACGTTGGTCCGACGTTGTACAAAAGTTAAACGGATGTTTCATGTACCTTGGGATACTACTGTGCAAAGCCTAAACGTGATAACTGCTCACGCTTCAAAAACAGTTACAAAACAAATCAAGTTTATTCTCTTAATCTTGTTACAAGACATGTAAGATATGTGAGATATATGTGAGAAATATATACTATATTTGTTTACCAAGAAGGCATACAGTAAAATTACAACATTTTTATAACCGTTAATATTCTTAACGATAATTTGTTTGAGTTTAGACAGTTTCAGTAATTTAGTTCCACTAGCATTCATAGCATGATTAAAAGTAAGAATCGAGGGATGTGTGAATATGCGTTTTCCTAGTAATAACATTCCCTGCTAGGCAAATAAAGGACATTTTATTACGTCATGGAACTCGTCTCTCATTTCCTTTATGTGGCATAAAGTGCAGTATCTTAAATTTCTGTCCTCTGATTTTTGTGTGAATTTTTCAAGAGGGAGTTTATGATTTCGACATCTAAATTTACAGAGCGGAATCCAGAGTGCTGGTGGTAGATTGATTGGATAATATTCTTTTTCAAAATTTAGTTTTAACATTCTGAACTTGATGGATTTGGGGCTATTATCAATGTCTGAGTTCCATTGCTGTATAAACTGATCTCGGAGGCGCTGTAAAATATAATTGTTAAAGAGGTATATTCCAGTGGGAGGAATTTGGCTTTGCCAGACCCCCGAGAAACCACAATGTTTTACAGCTTTTTGGCTTTCACGACAGTGCCGGTGAGGGGGCAGTACGGGCGGTTCACTCTAGGCTGCCATTTTATGGTGAGAAATTGGTGGCCTGCTGTAGCCCACATAAAAACATAAAAGAGAAACAACTACGATCGAGTGTATTTTTGTGACTGCTCTTGAGAACACTTCATGTGACCAAGTTCCAATTCCGCCAAGCTCGGTGTATTTTATCAACACTTTAAATGCTACTCTCAGTTATAGCCTTTTATCTGTCGTTCAGAAGCGAAAAATTGAGTATGAGAAGATTAATTAGCATTTAACAGGGGTGGTTGGAAAGGTAATCTTATAAAGTAGCGCTAAATTTTATGAATTATAAATCTAATAATAAGTATAGATTCGCACGTTCGTTTTTTCGTACTTTCGTTGTTTTGTACCTACGTCGTTTCGAGTTTTCGTCGTTTCATACTTATGTTGTCTTGTACTTCTGTGGTTTGGCAGTTTCGTTGGTTGTGTACATTCGTTGTTTCGTACTTCCGTTGTTTTGTACTTCTTGGTATTTTGCAGTTTCATTGTTTCCCATTCTTGTTGTTTCGCACTTTCGTTGTTTCGTACATTCGTTGTCTCGTACTTTCGCTGCTTGCGTTGTTTTGTGCTTGCGTTGTTTCGTTGTGATGAATGGCAGCGTTGCCCTCTTCACCAGGGCTCTGGCGTAATGGACGGCAACGTTAACCTCCGGGGCTCCGGCGTGATGGTCGGCATCGTAACCTTTAGGGATCCGGCGTGATGGACGGCATCGTTAACCTCCATGGCTCCGGCGTGATGGACGGCATACGGCATCGTTAACCTTTAGGGATCCGGCGTGACGGACGGCATCGTTAACCTCCAGGACTACGGCCTGATGGACATCATCGTTAGCCTTCAGGGCTCCAGCGTGATGAACGCCAACGTTAATCTCCAGGGTTCCGGCGTGATGGACGGCAACGTTAATCTCCAGGGTTCTGACGTGATGGATGGCAACGTTGATCTCCAGGGCTCTGGCGTGATAAACGACAACGTTAATCTGCAGGGCTCCGGCGTGATGGACGGCAACGTTAATCTCCAGGGCGCCGGAGTGATGTTCGGCAACGTTAATCTCCAAATGAAATGAAATGAATCGGGCTTTAGGCCACTTTTGTGCACATATAGGCTAAACTGGGCCAGGAGAACCTCCTGAGGATGGTGAGATGAATGTGATGACACTGTCCTCCAGACACAGGATTCGAAATTCGAGCCCTGGCGGTCTGAGGCCGAGCACGCTACCTCTCGGTCACGGAAGCTCCCCACAATACTGACTTTCACACGTGGATGGGGAAGAAACATTTTTGTTTCTTTGAAACCGCCGAGACTGGGAACCGAACCCCGAACTCTGGCGTGAAAGGCAGCGGTGCTAACCACTACCCTAGGGCCCCCGCCCGTTAATCTCCAAGGAGCGGAGTGATGTTCGGCAACGTTAATCTCCAGGGCTCTGGCGTAATGGACGGCAACGTTAATCTCCAGGGCTCTGGCGTGATGGACAGCAACGTTATTCTCCATGGTTCCGAAGTGATGTTCGGCAACGTTAATCTCCAGGGTTCCGGCGTGATGGACGACATCGTTAATCTCCATGGTTCCGGCGTGATGGATGGCAACGCTAATCTCCAGGGTTCCGGCCTAATGGACTGCAACGTTAATCTCCATGGTTCCGGCGTGATGGACAGCAACGTTAATCTCCAGGGTTCCGGCTTGATGGACAGCAACGTTAATCTCCATGGTTCCGGCGCGATGGACAGCAACGTTAATCTCCATGGTTCCGGCGTGATGGACCGCAACGTTAATCTCCATAGTTCCGGCGTGATGTTCGGCAGCGTTAATCTCCATGGTTCCGGCGTGATGGACAGCAACGTTAATCTCCAGGGTTCCGGCGTGATGGACAGCAACGTTAATCTCCAGGGCTCTGGCGTGATGGACAGCAACGTTAATCTCCAGGGTTCCGGCTTGATGGACAGCAACGTTAATCTCCATGGTTCCGGCGCGATGGACAGCAACGTTAATCTCCATGGTTCCGGCGTGATGGACCGCAACGTTAATCTCCATAGTTCCGGCGTGATGTTCGGCAGCGTTAATCTCCATGGTTCCGGCGTGATGGACAGCAACGTTAATCTCCATGGTTCCGGCGTGATGGACAGCAACGTTAATCTCCAGGGCTCTGGCGTGATGGACAGCAACGGTAATCTCCAGGGCTCCGGCGTGATGGACAGCAACGTTAATCTCCATGGTTCCAGCGTGATGTTCGGCAGCGTTAATCTCCATGGTTCCGGCATGATGGACAGCAACGTTAATCTCCATGGTTCCAGCGTGATGTTCGGCAGCGTTAATCTCCATGGTTCCGGCGTGATGGACAGCAACGTTAATCTCCAGGGCTCTGGCGTGATGGACGGCAACGTTAATCTCCATGGTTCCAGCGTGATGTTCGGCAGCGTTAATCTCCATGGTTCCGGCGTGATGGACAGCAACGTTAATCTCCAGGGTTCCGGCCTGATGGACAGCAACGTTAATCTCCAGGGCTCCGGCGTGATGGACGGCATCGCTAACCTCCATGGCTCCGGCCTGATGGACAGCAACGTTAATCTCCATGGTTCCGGCATGATGGACAGCAACGTTAATGTCCATGGTTCCGGCATGATGGACGGCAACGTTAATCTCCAGGGCTCCGGCCTGATGGACAGCAACGGTAATCTCCATGGTTCCAGCGTGATGTTCGGCAGTGTTAATTTCCATGGTTCCGGCGTGATGGACAGCAACGTTAATATCCAGGGCTCTGGCGTGATGGACAGCAACGTTAATCTCCATGGTTCCGAAGTGATGTTCGGCAACGTTAATCTCCATGGTTCCGAAGTGATGTTCGGCAACGTTAATCTCCATGGTTCCGGCGTGATGGATGGCAACGTTATTCTCCAGGGTTCCGGCCTAATGGACAGCAACGTTAATCTCCATGGTTCCGGCGTGATGGACAGCAACGTTAATCTCCATCGTTCCGGCGTGATGTTCGGCAGCGTTAATCTCCATGGTTCCGGCGTGATGGACAGCAACGTTAATCTCCAGGGCTCCGGCGTGATGGACAGCAATGGTAATCTCCAGGGCTCCGGCGTGATGGACGGCATCGTTAACCTCCATGGCTCCGGCCTGATGGACAGCAACGTTAATCTCCATGGTTCCGGCCTGATGGACAGCAACGTTAATCTCCAGGGTTCCGGCCTGATGGACAGCAACGTTAATCTCCATGGTTCCGGCGTGATGGACAGCAACGTTAATCTCCATGGTTCCGGCCTGATGGACAGCAACGTTAATCTCCATGGTTCCAGCGTGATGTTCGGCAGTGTTAATCTCCATGGCTCCGGCGTGATGGACAGCAACGTTAATCTCCAGGGTTCCGGCCTGATGGACAGCAACGTTAATCTCCATGGTTCCGGCGTGATGGACAGCAACGTTAATCTCCATGGTTCCGGCGTTATGGACAGCAACGTTAATCTCTATGGTTCCGGCGTGATGTTCGGCAACGTTAATCTCCAGGGTTCCGGCCTGATGGACAGCAACGTTAATCTCCAGGGTTCCGGCCTGATGGACAGCAACGTTAATCTTCATGGTTCCGGCTTGATGGACAGCAACGTTAATCTCCAGGGTTCCGGCCTGATGGACAGCAACGTTAATCTCCATGGTTCCGGCCTGATGGACAGCAACGTTAATCTCCATGGTTCCGACGTGATGGACAGCAACGTTAATCTCCATGGTTCCGGCGTGATGGACAGCAACGTTAATCTTCATGGTTCCGGCGTGATGGACGACAACGTTAATCTCCAGGGTTCCGGCGTGATGGACAGCAACGTTAATCTCCAGGGTTCCGGCGTGATGGACAGCAGCGTTAATCTCCAGGGTTCCGGCTTGATGGACAGCAACGTTAATCTCCATGGTTCCGGCGCGATGGACAGCAACGTTAATCTCCATGGTTCCGGCGTGATGGACCGCAACGTTAATCTCCATAGTTCCGGCGTGATGTTCGGCAGCGTTAATCTCCATGGTTCCGGCGTGATGGACAGCAACGTTAATCTCCATGGTTCCGGCGTGATGGACAGCAACGTTAATCTCCAGGGCTCTGGCGTGATGGACAGCAACGGTAATCTCCAGGGCTCCGGCGTGATGGACAGCAACGTTAATCTCCATGGTTCCAGCGTGATGTTCGGCAGCGTTAATCTCCATGGTTTCGGCATGATGGACAGCAACGTTAATCTCCATGGTTCCAGCGTGATGTTCGGCAGCGTTAATCTCCATGGTTCCGGCGTGATGGACAGCAACGTTAATCTCCAGGGCTCTGGCGTGATGGACAGCAACGGTAATCTCCAGGGCTCCGGCGTGATGGACAGAAACGTTAATCTCCATGGTTCCAGCGTGATGTTCGGCAGCGTTAATCTCCATGGTTTCGGCATGATGGACAGCAACGGTAATCTCCATGGTTCCAGCGTGATGTTCGGCAGTGTTAATTTCCATGGTTCCGGCGTGATGGACAGCAACGTTAATATCCAGGGCTCTGGCGTGATAGACAGCAACGTTAATCTCCATGGTTCCGAAGTGATGTTCGGCAACGTTAATCTCCATGGTTCCGAAGTGATGTTCGGCAACGTTAATCTCCATGGTTCCGGCGTGATGGATGGCAACGTTATTCTCCAGGGTTCCGGCCTAATGGACAGCAACGTTAATCTCCATGGTTCCGGCGTGATGGACAGCAACGTTAATCTCCATCGTTCCGGCGTGATGTTCGGCAGCGTTAATCTCCATGGTTCCGGCGCGATGGACAGCAACGTTAATCTCCAGGGCTCCGGCGTGATGGACAGCAATGGTAATCTCCAGGGCTCCGGCGTGATGGACGGCATCGTTAACCTCCATGGCTCCGGCCTGATGGACAGCAACGTTAATCTCCATGGTTCCGGCCTGATGGACAGCAACGTTAATCTCCAGGGTTCCGGCCTGATGGACAGCAACGTTAATCTCCATGGTTCCGGCGTGATGGACAGCAACGTTAATCTCCATGGTTCCGGCCTGATGGACAGCAACGTTAATCTCCATGGTTCCAGCGTGATGTTCGGCAGTGTTAATCTCCATGGCTCCGGCGTGATGGACAGCAACGTTAATCTCCAGGGTTCCGGCCTGATGGACAGCAACGTTAATCTCCATGGTTCCGGCGTGATGGACAGCAACGTTAATCTCCATGGTTCCGGCGTTATGGACAGCAACGTTAATCTCCATGGTTCCGGCGTGATGTTCGGCAACGTTAATCTCCAGGGTTCCGGCCTGATGGACAGCAACGTTAATCTCCAGGGTTCCGGCCTGATGGACAGCAACGTTAATCTTCATGGTTCCGGCTTGATGGACAGCAACGTTAATCTCCAGGGTTCCGGCCTGATGGACAGCAACGTTAATCTCCATGGTTCCGGCCTGATGGACAGCAACGTTAATCTCCATGGTTCCGGCGTGATGGACAGCAACGTTAATCTCCATGGTTCCGGCGTGATGGACAGCAACGTTAATCTTCATGGTTCCGGCGTGATGGACGACAACGTTAATCTCCAGGGTTCCGGCGTGATGGACAGCAACGTTAATCTCCAGGGTTCCGGCGTGATGGACAGCAGCGTTAATCTCCAGGGTTCCGGCGTGATGGACGGCATCGTTAATCTCCAGGGTTCCGGCGTGATGGACAGCAGCGTTAATCTCCAGGGTTCCGGCGTGATGGACGACAACGTTAATCTCCAGGGTTCCGGCGTGATGGACAGCAGCGTTAATCTCCAGGGTTCCGGCGTGATGGGCGGCAACGGTAACATTCAGGGCTCCGGCGTGATGGACAGCAGCATCAAACTCTTCACCAGAGCTCCGGCGTGATCGATGGCAGCGCTAACCTCTTCCCCAACGTCACGTATGATTTTAAAATTTATTTTTTTAATTTAAAAAAAAAAAAAAAAATGCAAAACAACAAAAGTACTTAACAACAAAAATATCAAACAACGAAAGTACGAAACAACAAAGTACGAAACACCAAAAGTACCAGACAACCAAAGTGCGAAACCACGAAAGTACAAAACAAAGAAAATATGAAAAAAACAAAGTACAAAAAAAAGATTGCGAGACAACGATACTACGAAACAACGTAAGAGCGATGCGAAACTAGGAATGTGCGATGGAAAAGATCGAGACTACGAAACAACGAAACTGCAAAACAATGAAAGAGTGATGCGAAACAGCGAAAAAAGCGATGCGAAACAACGAAAGGGTGATGCAAAACAACGGATCTGTGAAACAAACAACAAAACTGCGAAACAACGGGAATGCGAAATGGCGAGATGGCCCTATCTGGACACTATATACTGATCTGTCATATTAGAGGTTAATTTCTTACAACTAATATTGCAAAGATATGGTCCAAACTGTCAAACCTAGAAAAATAATATTGTATATTTGCCGGTAAAACATGTTGAAGGGCCAAAGGGGTATATTTCTCACTTGTTTGTTTGATGATTCACTTAGCGAATCGTAGTTCTAGCACTAGGTGGCACCACTGCGCAATATATTACACACATTTGCATGGTGAAATCTTACTCTACGTCTTCGATAATACCATGTCACATCTAATGTAACCTGCAATACTTTTTGAAAAAAAACTGTCATTTTTATATTTTATACTTATTTTAGAGCGTACTGTGTTTTTCTTAATGTTTTGTTTATTTTTTGTCTGATATATTTATTGTATTTATTTGGCTTACTTGTTGCTATAACTTATCTAGATTGGGAACAATGTTGTGAAATTGTTCTACACATATACGAAAATCACAACATGTTGGCTTATTCACATGCACTTGTGTTTGTTTCCGCTTATAGCCGCTAAGATTTATATGGTTCTCGTTGGATAATGTTGAATTTTGTTATATATTTTTGGTTTATATGTAGGCCCCATACATACTTAAATGATGTGTGGTTTATGTAAATTTCAAACATTTGGATGATTTCAATAAAACATAAAATAAAATGCGTCTCATGGGTTCAGTTCTGTTCATGACAATGGTACATGTTGTTTTCATTAATAGCTTAGCAATGATTATCACTAGTTGACTTGCAGATTAAAAATGGTGACATGCAAAGCATTTTTCATATATAATTAGATGTTTAAAATAGACTATATATTCGGGCATAACTGTGTTATATAAAAATGTATTAAAATTTAAATTTTTCAGCGCTTCGCCGAGCCGGGTTGAAATAAATATTTTCCCCGCGAAAAAAATCCAGCCCCCACCCCCTGGGGATTGAATTGTGACCCCCTAAGCATCTTTTTATTGAAATATGAACATATCTATGACCTAATTCAATTCGTATATTATTGATATCGCAATAAGAATGACATAACTGTAAAAGCACCAAAAACAGCTTGTTTATATACTTTTTTGACAATATAAGGTATATATTACTAATCAGTATTCACTTACCGCTGATTTAAAATTAAGTACACGATAAAACAAATAATCAATTTTTATTGATTTCTAAGACTGTTGACGACATATTGAGGTCAATTTACCATCTGCCGTTTTTTATGTCCATACAGTATATGATAAAATTTTAAAGTCAAGCCTAATGGACCTCGACAGTCCTACTAAATCTTAGCTAGCTCCTGCAGTAATATTGTAGAGATAAAAGTGTTGTATGGAATGATTCTGATTAATCCCTTTAATAAGCACAGTTTGGCGGCCATTTTGGTCCGCCATCTTGGATTTCAAGCACATATATTTTGACTGTGGTGTAGGGCCTATGTGAAGTACAATATGTACCACATTACACCTAAAACAAGTGAAAACCATCAAAATGAGTCATTTCGTATGAATAATGGGCAAATAATTAGACAATTATACTTTTCGCATAGTCAGATTTTGGTAAACTATTTATGTTATTAAGCACAGCTGAAACTACAATTAACCGTTGAGCAACCATATTAGCAGCTGACTAACGTCTAAAGTCGATCCCCGCGCTGTGAGGATTAAATATTTCTAATGGTCGTAGACCCATAACAGAGGTATTCAAAGGAAGCGACAAGAGCTGACTAAGGGAGCTTCATGACGATTCCAAGTTGAAAAAAGGCCTTTGATCTCCATCAGAACAGCGACCCATATATAGCCTTGCAAGACGAATGGAATGAGTAAATATTGCATTTAACCGTTTTCTGCTCATCGTGGCTATATCTCCACAGAAAGAGATCATACTCTTATCGAATGACTCTAATCGAGTTCTTTATACTACCCTAAGAACCCAAATGCAGTAGCCACTCACTTGAAAAATAAGTAATTGTTGTATTTTGTCCTGGCACGGCAGAATACTGTGCAGATCCATAGACAGCCCTACACACCTCACATTATACAACCATGCTGACGAGAATCCGTTCTGGTCGGGATTCGAAAGTAAGAAATTGTGTATAGAGTAATTTTAGTGTAAATGCTGAGCTCGATTCCGTCTATACCTAACTTGGCTGGCCTCGATTTTCCACATGCCTTCTCCACCCTGCGAGTGAAAAGTAATTATGTCGGTGTCAATCACAGAGCCCGTGGATGTTCTGAGTAGTCTGTGATTTGCATGTGTAGAACCTACATAAAAGTATGTGACACTTTATTCTGCAGTACAGTGCAAATTCCAAAGCAATAACAACTTACTTCTCAAAAAGGCCACGCCAAATTAATTTTATGTTTGATAGATTTGCCGCACCACTTTTTTTGTGTGTTCACTTTTTTGTGGAGAAAAATATCAAAAAGAAAAAACATTCCACCCGCCCGTTTTTGTCACACTTAAAAATACAAATAAATATCAACCCGCTGCATTATATTTTTTTGCTCAATTGTTTGTTGCTATTTTTCATCAACTTAACTCTCCTTTGCTCATATTCCCCACAAAAACGTATTCTTGAAACCTGAGTTTATTTTTTTAAATGGTAATATATTATTTCAAGTAGACCCCCATATGCAATCATTAGATGCAGCATAATAAAACTTGGCACATTTTATAACCCTCAGGGCTTGAATATGGCATAGTTGAAAATGACACCAAGGTCATTTCTGGGCTATCGACGTTTTGCATTATTATCCAGCTTTGGCAAAGAAGTTTGACAGATGATTTATTACTGATGACAAATATTTCTATTTAGGGACAAATAGACACCTGCCAAATTGAATTATTCGAATACCAAACTGCTTGATATATTATTTTAGAGACATATATTGCATTGGAAACTGAATGTGGTTATTCACCAGGTGTCGCTTAGCTTTTGTTGAAAGTTAGCCTCGTTTTGGCAAGCATTCTATGAGCTTAGATCCGATGGATCATGAGAGATTCCCGCAAACACAACATATAAACCTGATGTTGTGTCAATGATGGTCCACCCTCTGCGACGCTCACCCAGCACTGAACCAACAGTAGTCTGGTGGTAATGTCTGGTGGTAATTTTGCTGGTCATACACACAGATGATACCACAGTCACCCTACTATTGTCACCTATTTCTGTTTTTTTCCCACAGTTATGATGAATCTTTAGAGCTTCCATTATATTGTTAAATTACTGTCAAGATGTCTCTGACATGTATATAAATCCCAAGCCTGAAGGTCCAACTGGTGTGACAGATGGGCAAATTTGTAAATAGAAGTTCAAATTGGTAAAAAAAATGTTTAGCAATTTATACAAATTGGAACAAGTGTAATACCTCTTTTTGATGTGATTTTTACTGAAGAATATTTTTATGGTATTCTTTTCATCATTCAATGTAATTTTCAAGGTCAAACGAAAAATGTAAAGGTCGAATGAAAGACTTGATATCAGACTATAAACCTGCACCTTTACCTGTACTTTAAATGGTCAAAGGTCAAAATGTGTGAGTATATGTTTTTTTGGCAACTACAATTAGGAACAAGTGCGATAGGAACTACCTCTTTCTAATGTGATTTTGACAGGAGAATACGTTCGTTTTATCATTTTGGTGATTCAACGTCGTCTTCAACACCAAGGTCCACACTGTATACAAACATTACCCCTTTTTGGCTTGTCAATATGATCTCACCATAGGCCTACAAATAAACTCGCGTATATCATTTTAAAGTTTAGAGATAAGGAAGTTAGTGCCTTTTTTTAAATTGTGATTCTTTGCGACATCCTCGGTGGTGACTGGTGAGTATTACCGATATATCATTTTGATACCAATTTAAATTAATTCTGTGATTATTTAATGTTGCAAAAGCCGCGAAATTAGAAATGATTCAGATAACAAGAAGTCCTTATACTCCTGCACTTAGAAAGGCTTTTCTCACAACCGCGTCTTTTTTGTTTCAGGATGCCCCGATGGCTCATTCGTATCGACTGGGGCTTGGAATCTGGAGGTCCTAGGTTCAAATCCCGGTCGGGCCAGATATTTGTCATCGTGGTTGTGCACATACAGTGCTCCAAACTGTTGAAAGGTATGGAGTGTACAGTGCTGCCTATGGTACTGTGCACTATAAAGAACCCTTGAAGTCATTCGAAATAAGAGTAGGGCATAATATCGGCTTCAGGTTTCCTTCTGTCGCGATATTGTCATGATTGTGCAGAAAGCGACATAAAGCAATATTCATATTCAGGATGCTTATGGGAGAGTTGAGTAAGGGCTTACTGGGGGCTAAAATAAAAAAGTGCAAGCAGTCTCATGTGCACATGCCTTTTTATATTAAAAGTTCCGGAACTCCGAGACCCGGGTTTAAGTTGTTTGAGTGCAATAGACACAAAATCGGCTGCATATTTTGTAAACATATCTGTATAGGTTTTGCTCATGGGTCAAAAGATTGATGACTACAGAGCAATCAGAATTGAAATCTGTCAGAAATGGAAGGCTTGAAACAGTTTATCGCCTATTATCGCTCTGAATAATAGTCAAATACGATAATATTCCACCAAACTACATGTATATGTTGGGTGAAGCCTCATTCATTGCATATGTAGACTCAGACTGAAATGCGGGAAGTGTGTCCAGACTGGGTCACCATTTTAACCCTTTAAATGCTAGATTTGATATTTAAATTGTATTTACCTAATGCTGTTTCAATGCAGGGCCAGTCTTGCAGGCGGATTCCCACCATTGAAACAACCTTGAGTGTTTACTATGAGCAGTATTAACCTTTTAAGGGCTACAGTTATACATATATATGTTTTTAAACCCTTACCCAGAAGATGAAGTGAAAAACTATCAATCACAGTGAAGTCAAAAAACAAAACAGCTTCGATGTCACACCAGCGTCTACAGAACCCAATGGACGGTAACCAATGTTGCTGTAATGTTGATCCAGTGTGTCTGACAGTGGCCCGTCAACAACCCAGTATTGGCTCACTTTCCCTAGCTTGGTCTGTTGTATATCTTGCGGCAGCACTGCGGCATTGTTGCTCGGCTGACGCTTTCTTCTCCCGTCGCCAGAAAGGTCACCACCCAGATAACACGATACATTGGCCCAATGCTGATGTAATGCTGGGCCACCATCTGCGATGCTGGCCCAACATTATTCCAACTTAATACCCATTAAGCACTAATCACGAATGTAATCTTGAATATATTTTTTCTTAACACTTTTTAGCCGTCAAGTATTTCACCTAGTGACCTCAAACATTATATTTGACATTTGACTGTTCATGAAAATGAAATGAAATGAATCGGGCTTTAGGCCACCATTGTGCACATATAGGCTAAACTGGGCCTGGAGAACCTCCTGAGGATGGTGAGATGATTGAGATGACACTGTCTTCCAGACACAGGATTCGAAATTCGAGCCCTGACGGTCTGAGGCCGAGCATGCTACCTCTCGATCACGGAGGCTCCCCACAATACTGACTTTCACACGTGGATGGGGGACTGTTCATGAGGACTGTTCCCCAGAAATGTCAACCGTTCCCCACACACGGCACCCCTCTTTTCGCAAAAACAGGACACAAACACAGGCGCAAAAGACATAATAGGCTGAGAGCCTGTGCCCGGTGTAGCCGTTTAAACGACACAATCAGGCTAAAATCATCAAAAAATCGTTAATTTTATTTTGGCTTCCAAATATGACCATATGATGTAAGCATGTCCATAGACTTGAACTGCAAAAGTGTTTTCTTTTTCGTGCTGCGCATTTACCAGTTAAGCAAGATATAGAGACGAAATTCCCGCATTTCATATTTTGAACATCAACTTGTATGTCCGAAATTAGAAATCAGGAATTTCGTCTTTATTGCTGACGCCAAATATTTCTATTTAGGGACACATAGACACCTGCCAAATTAAATTATTTGAATACCAAACTGCTTTATCAATAATTTTAGTGACATATATTGCATTGGGAACTGAATGTGGTTATTCACCAGGTGTCGCTTAGCTTTTGTTGAGAGTTAGCCTCGTTTTGGCAAACACGCCCTGAGCTTAGATCCGATGGATCATGAGAGATTCCCGCAAACACAGCATATAAACCTAATGTTCTTGTGTCAATGATGGTCCACCCTCTTAAACGCTCTGGTGGTAATTTTGCTGGTATACATATATAGATGATACTATGATGATACTATGATTCTATGATACTATATACACCTTAATATTGTCACCTTTTTTTGAACCATGGGTAGGGACTTTCTTAAATTTATATGGGGCCTACTGCTATTTTCCACAGCTCCTCATTTTTAGAGCATCCATTCTATTGCTAAATTACTGTCAAGATGTGATTGCACCCACATGCAATATATCATCAAATGATCTGTCCAGCCTTCCCTAAACCAGCGATCAAAAGGTTTTGGATACTGTATGCGCCCAGGACACTGGGACATGTGAAAAACACAAATCAGCTTCACACCTGGAAAAAATCTGTAAAAGTAAAAGACCAAGTGGTTCACCAAATACATTTTGAATGTTTTATGTCGCCAAATGAAAACTCTCATATTAAGGTGTTAAATATTGCTCAACATTGTCCGGGAGTAGATTAGATGGACTTATAGACAGTAAAACCAATTGAAATGATGTATTACAAAAAGAAAAAAATTGAGATAAAATTTAAGAATTATTACAGTTTCTTAAATCTGACTATACACTTACGGCCATCTTGGACGCCATCTTGAATAACTGAAAGTACAAATTAATTGACCAATAAGCATAATAACTATAACTATAATACTTACACCAATACTGCACTATTAATACTAAATTAATTGATTATAAATAATGAAGTTGTCTCAATGGAGATCACAGCTAGGCGCTCGCTAAAGAGCCTCTTGGGATAAAAGGGTTAAATATGTTTTCAGAATCGCTAGGGTTGGTCTATATAGCTTCACTGATCACGAAACTATTTGAAATGACGTATTACAAAACAAAATCGAGCTAAAATCGACCAATTTACGCTATTTATCAAATATGACTATACACGGGCGGCCATCTTGGACGCCATCTTGAATATGACAAAGTGCTTGAAGCGGATTTTCTAGAACATTTACTGTATTAATCTAGATATATTTAGGTTTCTTTCATGAAAAATTGAGCTTGTTATGAGCTGTCTAATTGTCTTCTTTCTGGAAATATTGCTGAATATAGGTCCCAAGTGGCGGCCATTTTGAAATCCGAGATGGCTGCCAAAATATGGCCGTGCCAACTTGCTTCCATCACAATTCCTGTAGAGCAATATCTCAAATATGTGTGTGCCAAAATTCACAATTTTATCCAGAAGTGCACACCGAATCACATAAGAGCCCCCACTATTTAGATAATGACAGCGTGACTATGACAGCGTGACAATGACAGCGCGTTATTTTTTTCGTCATTTGACCCCAGAGATAATAAGGTTATATGGAGATTAAAGTGTTTCCAGACATCGTGCTATAACATTTTTTTCGCTATTTGCATAGAAATCAAATTGTTACATGGAGATTTAATTGTCTCAAGACCTTCGCAAACAGTTTTTACGCTAGTGTCCATAGGGGTCAAAGGGTTATAAAAAGGTTAAAATAATTTTGAGACCTCGCGCTAACAATATGAGGATTAAAGTTATTTTTACATATTTTGTTTTGTTAGTTGCCCCAGAGAGTTTGTTATACATGTCATAACTTTTCTAGTTTTATTTTTATAATATTTTTTTACTGGCGTGCGTGCGTGACTATGTACATACATAAAAGAGTATATGTGTATGTAGAGTTATACGTGTATGATCGTAAGAATGTATGTGTAAGTTTGGTCTTTCGTAACTCTTGGAGAGTGGCCTGGTTACTTTTAACTAAACTATTTTCTATTGTAAATGTATCACATTGTTGTAACTAGGGTGAGACATGAATAAACAATTTATCTGTCTGTCTGTCTGTCAGTATCGATATTTTTTTTAATGCAGGGTGTATCATATGACAAAAAGACCAATACATTTGTCAAAAGCCATTCAATTGTAAATATTATGTCACCAAAACGTAAGACGTTTAACGAGCTGTATACATATGATAAAAAACAGCAACATTTACCAAGTTATAAAAATCAATTAGGTTTAAATCATCATGCGATGGGTTTTTTTCATTACGGTCATTACGTTGTTTCTATTGTGCTATTACTTGTTGATTACTAAAACTAACCAATGTTTGACTCGATCATATGACAAAATAGAGATTCTAGAAAAAAACCAGATGAACTTTATAGTCGAATTATTGTATATAAATATTTTGAAGCCGTGTGATTACACCCGGTGACATATCACATGGCATAGTCTGTGACACAGAGTAAAATTACATATATGGCGATATATTTGCAAACTCGCAATAAAATTATAACTCTTTTGTTACCAAATTGTGAAAGTTGTTAATATGAAAACTTCGAGGAAAACAAAATATTAAAAAGTGTTGGTTGAAAAGTGCTGGTTATAAAGATCAGTAAGGGTACAAAACGCATGTAACATCGTTCTTAACAGTTGTTTTTCATCACACTATGAGTGAAATGTATCCCTCGACAGCAAATTAACTAAACTAAGTTTATATCATTTATGAGCTAGTAATAAATTACGATCTAATAATGTGGAAAATACTTCCTTTTCATGTGCAGTAATAATATCAAACAGCCTAATATGAAACACGGATTTGTATGGCATAATTGGCGAAAAATGGTAATAAGCAATCAAATCTATTGTTTATAAATGTACTACATATATAAACAATACATTTTTTTTTATTATTTGATACTATGGATACTATGGATGTTTTGATACTACATGAAATGTAGTATCAAGACATCTTTATTTTATTAGGCTATGTTATTAAGTGGCAATAGACGTGATACAGCTATATAATCAGGTGACATTCATCATGTGGTTTTGTTATACAACGAAATATCATATTCTGATATATTAAAATACCATATTCTGATATATTTTTCTCCCGTATGCCGACAATATTTAAATAAGTTATTATTATAGGTTAAAATAAATTATAGTTTATCATTATCCCACACTAAATGCCACGTGATCAGTTACAGTTATGAGCTGTGGAACATAATCAGTTCAGAGTACTTTTTTATAGTTTTTTGTTAACAAGGTTGCTTCGACCATGAAAAGTGAAGCTCACAGCTCTTGTATGACACTTCACAATGGATTGTTTCTGTATGTGGTTTTTGTATACTTACGGTGTCCAAAACATACATAGGATCTGGTACTACGAGACATAGT
This sequence comes from Flabesymbios commensalis, assembly GCA_964017125.1. NCBI lineage: Eukaryota > Metazoa > Annelida > Polychaeta > Terebellida > Flabelligeridae > Flabesymbios > Flabesymbios commensalis. The sequence continues at coordinate 81,497,083 of OZ024907.1, forward strand.
TTATATAAGCATAATTAAATTGCTGTTGATTCATGTTATAAATAAGCTTGGTGTATATTACTATTACCGGTTTTTTTTTGCAACACATGCTTGCAACAATATATTAAAAAAACTGGAGACGGTTCTGTGCCAATTAAACGCTGTCGCTTCAGTTGTTTGAGAAATGTATTTCTATTTTCCACAATAAGATTGTGGAATTCGATGAATCCTTCATTGCACAGTAGCCCTAGTATAGAAAAGTTTAAGCTGAACCTCAACAAACAAGCTGAACCTCAACAAACAACATACGCGAACTACCCCATTTTTTCCATATTTATACTCTAGTCAGCCAAGATGTGATATCTTATCAAAAAATGAATAGATGGCAAATGTTTGTTACAAGCAAACCAACAACACAGACATGTAGTTTTATATTCCAGGAATGACGTCTAGCCTGCTGACATCATTTTTTTCGATCCGATAGTGTCTAAATTTGCGAAAACAAAATGGCCGCCAACTGGCGCGATTACTTGATGTAAATCGCTATAACGTTCTAAATAAGTATCCTATCCTAATAATTTTGGTGTGTAATATAAAGTTTTCGGGGTCAAGTACTTTTTATTTAATAAAATCGTCATTTTGATGTTTAGTCAGCCAGCCAACATATGATATAGTTTCAACATATGGAAATTGTTTGTCACAAGCAAACATACATCTTCATCATGCTTATTATATAACATGGAACGTCACTGGGGGTTGTTGACAAACCTTCTTTTCGTGTTAAATGTCATAAAAACAAAAAACAAAATGACCACCAAAATATAAGGACCATTTGTAAAACTTTGTTAATAATATGCCGATTTTTAGAACGTTGGACACGTTCAAAATAACGAGAAAGCTTTATATATTGACTTAGCTCAGGTCTGTTTATATTGTTTTCAATGCATGTAATCAATGTTATACAGCCTATATTATTATGACGTCGACAGGAGCTGAGTGGTTATATACATGTATATGACCACTCCGTAGCGGGATTATGTTGAATGCGTCTTTAGTGGGTCAGTATTGTATTGTATCGGGTTATGTTTATCCAGCTGATAGAGTGCGCCTGTCTGTATAAATTGAATAAAAGCTACGAAACAGTATAACATAGATGGCTCCTGATATAACACATATTGCTGTATCAAAGACTTTCAAGAAAACTATTGAAATAGATCATTCACTGATCTTCTATTGCGAGCGGATCTAAAAAAATTGACCAGGTCATGATACTAGTTGGCGTGGTATCGACATGGAACATGTTTTAGATGTTATACCAAATAGTCTCTACTTTCTCCTAAGTGTTTTGTTTGATGGGGAGAATATCCTTCAATTAGAAGAACGAGATAATTCTTTGAAAGTAAGAATATGAAGCATTGCCTCTAAAAGTAGAAAACGTACACCAAAGCACATGGGCCTTGGTCTGGCTGTTCATCAGGCTACAGATTCAGAAAAAATGGTAAACATCTTCCATGCAGCCGGTCATACTGTTAGAATTGATACACTTCGTAGAATTGACTCATTAATAGGCAATGCTATTTTACGTAGATATGAACAGAATGGTTATATATATATATTCCAAATGGAATATCACCATACACACCTGGTCGTATAATACTTTCATCATTTGACAACATCGATGTTTTAGAGGAGACTATAGATGGGAAAATACGTTCCATGCCACATAACAGGCCACCGTCACCACCAGAATAAACGACTGTAAAAACAGGAACAAATAGAATACCTGATGAGAAAATACTTGAGAAATTTCACACTATTGACATCGCACCTGTATACACTGGTGCAAGGCCAAATCCAATCCTAACAAGTAAAGTTGAACCGGACATTTGGGACATAGGAAACGGATGCCAAGCCATTTCAAATCTTGCAAACCAAGCTTGGATATTGGCTCGAATGTACAACCAAGATAAACAAAAGGCTCCATCATGCTGCATGTGGTGTTTCTGAAGCAACAGTAACAGTTGTTGGAATGATGCCTATATTACATATTATGCTGATGAAAGCAATACTGTGGTGACCATTTTGAATAAATTCCAGGAGATGATGCATCATCTCGGCCAGAAACAAGTTGTGATTGTCGAAGATCAACCTCTCTATAATAGAACAAAATAACTACAATGGTCAAATCCTGATAAATATGATAATGTTGTAGTAATGATGGGTGGCTTGCACATCTTATTTAATTTTATGAAGGCCATTGGCAAGAATATGGAAAATGCAGGCCTAGATGATGTCTGGGTGAAGTCTGGCTCATTTGCATAAAATTCTAAGAAGAGCTATGATGGAAGGTGAAGAATATTATCGAGCTGTTCGGGGGCATGTGATGGCATATAAAGCAAATGGAAATTATTTCAGTCATAGGCTAGAGAAAGATCACTATTGAGACATTGATGATGAAATAAAACTATCACATGACCTCTCTGCAGATAAACACAATGAAACAGTGGATATATAAAATAGTGAGCAAGTATTACAGCTGTTACAAACACTGAAAGAAACTGTCATAACAAATGGATTATGGATTCAATTCAACAAGATCTTCAGTGAGGACGCAAGCTATTAATATTGGTTAACATATATGGAGCTTGTTGAAATTATGCTTGACTTCATCCGAACCTACAGAATTGGAGATTGGAAATTATATCTGCAAACTTTTGCAAAAATGTAACCTTGGTTTAGCACATACGATCACTTAAACTATGCTTGGTGGGCTCCAGTATATTATGCAGACATGCAAAGCTTAGAGCAGAGTGCTCCTGAAGTATGTCAAGAATTTGTGGGAGGCAATTTTGTTGTTAAGAAAACTAATGGAGCATGCAATCAGGTTCCCATTGACCAAGCTACTGAATGGGTCAACAAATTATGTAAGTTGTCCAACAGCATTATTGGTATCACCAAAACTGACAGTGCACGACATCGTTTCTGCATCACATGGAGGGAGAGGGCTATTATTTCTGAGGCAACAAAGTATATGCTCGGCATCGGAGATGAAGACGAATTTTTTGTCCCGAACATCAAAAGATGAAGCTGATGTCAAGTCACTTGTTGAGCAGTTCGAACGACATATTGGCATATTTTCTGTGTGTAGACCAACAGCTGCTGCCGTAAATGAAGTCAACTCTTTAGAGGCCTCTGGTCATTTGTTATCTCTGAACACAAATGATGTAACAAGAGAAGACATTAAGGATGCTCTTCTGACTGCAAATACACGTGGTGCAGAACTAGTCAGGAAATATGTGTCTATACGCATCGTTAAAAGAACATCCCTTTCTTTGCTCCAATGAAGAGACAGAGCTCTAAAACATGTTCAAGTCTGTAAAACTGGGAATGGCCATGCACTAATACAAAATCTGGGAAAGCCAGCAGGTTGTCGAGCCTTTTCAGATCATTCAGACATATATTCAAAATCAATATTTTCCCTTTTCAGTCAAGGAGCAGCCAGGGCAGATGTAGAATTTGACAGATACTTTGGAGCAAAATCCATTAAATCTCAAACAAGAGTCAAACGAGGATTACGTGCAAAGAAGCCAATCCGTTAGGTTATGAGTAATGGTTTGGTACCACTGCCTCGAGCATGGTCACAATTTGTTTCACTCTCTAAAAATAAGGCTGATCTTGCAGCATCTTTGTTAGAAGATCTTGTGAACAGATTTCAAAATGTCCCAGCGGGGTGAGAATTAGTTTTGGGAGGAGGCTTTGTCTGCACAGAAAAAGCTTCATCATCCAGCCGAGAAAAGGTTATTACATTGACCTGTGACCACGATGAGGCTGATACACCAATCATCCTCCATGGTTTAGAAACAACTAAGAGAGGCTATGATCACATGTTTTTTTTTCAGAGACACTGATGTATTGCTGCTCTTGTTGCACTTATTTGGTGGATCTGATCACATTGTATGGATGATTGGTGGCACTGCACGAGAACGACGTTGTTATCCAGTGCATACCATATATAAAACCCTGCCACAGGAATACACACAAATATTCTGGGCTTTCATGCGCTTACAGGGTCGGATAACACATCATCATTTGATTTTGGAAGAAAAGCTGTTGGAAAATGTTCATTCAGCACCCTTTGCTTCTGGATGGGGTAGGTCGTGATGAAGAATTTATAGCTAGATGAAGAATTCATATGCTTTTTGTACATGGCTCCCGATGTTAAAGGTGGTTTTGACAAAGCCAGGGCTCATATATTCAGAAAAGGAAAGAAAGAACTGGATCATTTACCACCAGCATCTGATGCTCTGTAGCTACATGCTACATGTATGCGTGCGAATTATCAATCCAAGGTATGGCTGTACGTTGATAAACAGTGTATTCAATCATTTGCTGGTTCACCTGAGTCATCTGGCTGCCTGTCAAAATGTCAGTCTTCGGCATGCAAGTGCAGCAAAACTCATCAAATATGCACACCTACCTGCGGTTGCAATGCCAAAAATTGTTGTAACCCTACATCATGAGTTGTCTTCTATTATCATGGACCAAATTGTTTTGGTGACGTTTATTTCTCAATATTATTCTAATAATTTAGTACACCAAGTTACACCTAGTTACACCTAGTTAATACGTCCTTATTTTGAAAACTGTGCCTAGAGAGACATAACAGAAGGATACAGTTGTTCACTACTTGGATTTACATAAAAATACTTGATTTGTTCACATCATATGACGATTTTAACAAATAAAAAATACTAATATCATGTTTTTATTGTCATAATCTTGTTCCTTGACCACGAAAACATTATATTTCCAAAGAATCTCCCTACAGATTCCTTGACAATACACACCAAAATCATTAGAAATGGATAAATATTGACAAAGTTATAGCGATTTACATCATATAATAGCGCCAGTTGGCGGCTATTTTGTTTTCGCTAATTTAGAATTTAGACACTTTAGGATTGAAAAAAATGATGTCAGCAGGCTAGACATCATTCCTGGGTTATTAAACTACATGTCTGTGTTGTTGGTTTGCTTGTAACAAACATTTACCATGTGTTGAAATGATAGCATATGTTGGCTGGCTGACTACTCTCGTTTTATCGACAAAGCAGCTGTCAATCACACACGTATAAGACTTGGGCTAAGCGCCTTAAATTTTCAACGTTTTCAGTATAAATTTGTTAATAATTTGTCGTGTGACAAGTGTGGAGCAAGAAGAGAGGTTGTTGGACATTTATTGTTCTATTGCCCAGCCTATGCTGTCCCCTGTCAGACACTGATCCAGTCATTACATTAAATTACACCAACAAATTACACCAACATTAGTTCAGTGTCTCGTGTTAGCAGGAAGCCTACTGGGTAGTGCCTGTGGGAACAAATTCAGTTATTGCATTTGTGATGTGATACCCGACCAGTGGCTTTCCTATTAATGTGTTTTTTATCTCTTTTTCTCTGTCAAGACGTTTCCTTTACATCCACTTTCTTTCTGATCTGTGCATAATAGCTTATTTTCTGATAACCACTTCCCCTGCTATGTTCGTGTTTTTTTACTTTTTCTACCTAGGACCTACATTGCTTTGAAACCAAGGGATGATATAAATCATTCACACATTATATTAGATTAAATAACGACGGTATTTTATGTATGACCTTGTCCTTAAAAATAGCATTATGTTACTGATTTTCTACGATATTCTATGAGACGTTGTTTCCAAATCTGCTCAATGCTTGACATTTCTCAAATGTTAACTCTTTCACCACTAATCACAACTATAATCGTTTTTATTCCGTTATTTAAATATTATTTAGGGTAGAACGTAATGTTGCCCTCCCAAAAATCATAATAGATCTAGAGATATCCACAATATACGTGTTTTTGAATAGCCCATAAAAATAACTAGTTTAATTTTAATAGAAAATGTCATGGCAACGCCAGAAAACACCTGCAACACCATACCGGACTTTACTGTGAAATTCAATAGCCTTGAACTACAATGTTTTCACCGAGCCAGCTAATACAAAGAAGTATGTGGGAGGGGGACTTTGTTTTGATTATTTTCTTACAAAAATAGAATATAACAGTGACCGATCACTGATAAATAACTATGCAAATGCATGTTGACCCATGTTGCCAAGCTAGCACGAGAAGCAACAGCAAAACTGTTTTAGTGTTATCCCATTATCTGCGACGTTGGCCCAGCATCACACCAACATTGTTTCAGTGTCTTGTGTTTGCTGAAGACCTGTTGTGGAGTGCTTGTGGGAACATATCCATGGCCGTTTGGCCTTGAACTCATGCAGCTTACCACTGCCCACAGTTACACTCACGTTCTAGAAAATCAATCGAGCGTAGGCCTACATGTTATATAGTTCAAAATATCTCTAGCTGAAAATTGCTAAACCATGTATTTTATCCAGCATAGGCTTACTGACATGTATGTTATTAGGCCTACTAGTCGTAAGCCTTATAATTATAAAGATAACTTATTAGTCTTATATAACTGACGATATTTGATCTAGGCCGTATACGTCATGCTGATATTTGGCCTGCTTCATAGTGCAGTCACATATGATACTCATCAACACGAGACGTTAAATCAACGTTGTTTTAATATTGCATACTGGTCCGACGTTGGTCCAGCATTCAAGTAGCATTGGCTCATTGCTTTATGTCTGCTGTTATTGTTGATTATACCATATATGGAGAAGACACAGGTGTATGCCCGGGGTATATGGTCACTCATTATAAAAGGGTGTGGTCAGTAAGAATCGATAGGCTAACACCACCCGATGCTGGGTTATTGTTGGTGCAACAGTGGGTCAGTTGCAAACACGAATGTGTGGTGCATAAAACAGCATCGATCAACGGCTTGTTTGTACGGAGTAGTAATTGCCTGAGCGTGGGCTACATGTTGGTGTGTATACGACCGTGGATATACAAGGTCGTCTGCGTACAAAGAGCGCACTTGTAGCCTTCATAGCATCTTGTGGACAGAGTCGCAATATTGCTGGTTTGGCAGTAAACCAAACACAATGGATACACAGCACAAGAAATTGCACATAGCTGTTATTGTCATAACACCATGCGTATTAGCTGTCACTCTTGTGTTCAACTATTTGGCATCAGCGGGAAATGACAATGGTACGTAATCAGTGGTAATGGTTTTGCCTATTCACATACACGTTTTGGGGGGAAATACATGGAAAGTAGGCCTAATGCCGTTTATCTTCATTTCATGTGAACCTATATATAGGCTATTATGTGCAGGCCCCTATATTTCAAGTAATCTGTAGGCTAATTATTGAACGCTATGTCACATCATAGGTCATATCTATATCACAGGTGTAGTTAGGCCTGCATGATAACTACCCTTACACCTAATTTTCTGTGGCCTAGCCCTCCTTCGAAAATGACATGTATCCATAATATGCGATTAAAAAAATATTATTTTTATCTTTTTGAGAAGCGCTAGGCCAAGGCCTATGTATTGCTAAGCAAAATGAAACAGTAAAATATCACGAGCAGGAAAAACACATCCTAGCGAACACAAACAATTTGTATACCATTTATACAACGTCGACTCGGCGTCAAAGACGTTGGGTCGACGTTGTTTAAATGTTATCCAAATGTTTTGCGTTTACTGGGATGTTGTCAAGGTATAAAAAAAATTCCCAACTTTACCAAGTCCCTTCCATTGTAAACGTCCACTCTGTGCCTTTGTTAATTGGTTCTCACTAGACATATATAATTATTGTTTGTTGTAAGCCTATTGTTTCAGTCGTATTTGTGATGCTAAGAAGCCACTAAGCACGTCTTATTAGTCGATTAAATCACTGTTATTTGGAACAAAACGTGTTCTAACATCTAAATTTGCAAATGTTTTGTCACAAATTAAACAAATTTATGCAAGTAATTTTCACCCATTCAACATGTTTAAAGTAAGTGTTTAGGGTTAAAATTGTACTGAAATATAATTGCTTGGTTTTCCCTACAGGACTTTTTCACAACCGCACAGGAGACATATCCAACTACTACTACCTGGAGATTACCCCCGCTGGCTGGACCTTCTCCATCTGGGGAGTCATATACCTCTGGCAGTTTCTCTGGATCGGTTATGCTCTGTCCACCATTTGCAGAAAATCTTCATACGGCTACCTTTACCTGATACCAGGACATATCCCATTGTCCACGTATCTGGTCTACTGGGTGAATCTCGTCTGCAACGTCACCTGGCTATTGCTATGGGATAGGTAACTATTTATTATGCTATGGCGAATATTGTGGGCTATGTAGCTATTTAAGCTTATCAAAGATGTATACATTTTATTCTTTGCTATTTACCATATCGAGCCCTGGGATATATAACTGTTTATGATATGTAATGGTTGACACTTCCTTTTATATTTCTAGTGCACAAATGTTGCTCAGTATACTTTTACATACAGCATTACAAATGATTAAGTAAACAAGTAACTAAAATTGTGGCTTTAATTGACGTCACTTTTTGACTGGTAAAGCTATGCAGGTGGTGTGGTTGGGCATGCATATTCATAATGACAGAAGTTACAATAATTTTGAGGTAGGTCCCCACTGAAAACTGAACTCTTTACGTTTGGAGACCTGTGTTTGTATAAATATTGTATATAGATATCAGAATCTTTAGGCCCCCTATCGTGCTTATGCAAATTTTAACTCGATTGATATTCCCCACTTGACGTCTCCATAGTGCATTGACGTGTTGTCGTATCTTTAAATGTAAACCGCTTATTTCCTTAATTGACCATCTACTACTGTTTGCCTTTGCGTTTTGTACGTAAACATCGTCGTAGACATATATTAATTACTACTATACTGTTTTGTCTGTCAGATTTCTCCCAGAGTACGCACTGATACCTATATCTCTGGGTGCCTTCACGGGGTACATCTGCCTGACAATTACCTGCATATCTCTTTACAATTCGGCAGCAGTGCTAACCAGAGAGGGACTGGTGAAGGAGATCTGGCTGACTATAGGTTTGCTCCATAACGGACTTGGCATCTACTCTGCCTGGCTCTCCATAGCCACTTTACTCAACGTGGGTATCGTCCTCACCTACACGTATGTACACTCCGCCGCAAAGTTAACAACAGTAACTGTTTACTTGTAGTAAGCATTTACTGATTGTTGCCCTTGCATATCATTACACATGTTACATGTAACTCCCCCCTTCTGAACATCAGCCCGCTTATAATATGTTATAGACAAACTTGTATGAACCTTTGGCCTCCCACCCGCTGATATATCGGTTTCAGACCAGTTTGAAACCAATAATATATGGTAGTATATTTTGTGTAAATTATACATTGAATCAAATAATTACATTTATTTTTAATAAAAGATATACATTTTTCTTTTCATTGGCAGCTCGAAATTGCTTCAAAAGGCATAGAAGCTTTTACATAAGTAGGCCTATAGATTCCCAAGCAAAATTATCGGAGTGAAATTATTATTGGTCAGTTTAATAAACATGCTAAATCTATCAGTCAGGCAAACCGGATAAACTTGGTCTCCTAAAAAAAGTTCGCCTTTTATCCTGCGTTTATAAATCTTAATATTTATGGCTGCCGATGGTTGACACCCAAAATCCCCACGAAAAAAAGGATGACACAAATAGTATACCCTTGGAGCTGAAGGGCCGGATTATTCTTCGGCCACACCTTGGGCATAAGCCTAATAATAATGTTAGATAACCTAACATCATCTTGTTCGCGGCTGATGGCGGCCTTCCCACCTATGACTCAACAGGTGTAACGTTACCATGGTTACCAGTGGTGTTAATTGGCATTGTTAACACCTGTGACTTCCAATGGATTTTTGTTAATTGGGGAAGTGTGGGGTACATGACACGCGATGCCAAGTGCCTGATGTACATGGGGAAGTGTCCTGTTGCCTGTATTTTATTGATTAGACTTTTTTTTAGTACAATTACATGTGTATAAAATAGACATGAATAAAACTGTACATACAGAGGCAAGTGGCGGCGGGTGTCCAGCACCTATACCATGATACACGAGGCCACTTCCCTTAATGTAAGAAACAAACTGTTTATACACGTTTAACATAAGATAAGATAAGATAAGTTTTATTTCCAGTCGCAAGGTAAAACATATAGCATTAGCTCTAATCAGCTAGTCAAGCGACATGTAAAATAAACAATAAAAGATAACAATTAAAACAAGCAGGTTGGCTGGCAGGAAGTTTACATGAAATGTAAAAACGTGAGAAAGAATTATATAGAAAAATACTTATAATGTATATGAGAATATAAATTAGCTAGTAAAAATTACATAATTACAAAAATTGCATAAAAGTAGATAAAAGATTATATAAGAAAAACTTGTGCTGTATATGAGAAAATTATATGATTAAAAGTTGTGTAAAACATTTCGCATTTATTGACAATTAAATAAATATATCACATGACTTTGTCAAGGGACCTACCTCTATTGTATTCTCAATTAAAGAGAAAAATAAGCTCGCAGGCCATCTCTAAAAGTTTTCAGGTCTCTGGTAATTCTCAATGCCTCTGGCAAAGAGTTCCAGATTTTATGGGCCAAAAAGCAAAAGGAATTTGTTCCATGTCGCACCCTCTTCGTGAGAGGAATTTTCAGGATATTTTCAGAATTTCTTAATTACGGATGCGACAGCGTTTTTCAATCAGTTCCAGGATGTATGTCGGTGATAAAGCATTAAGAATTTTAAAAGTCTGAATTGCGATGTTCATTTGTCTCCCAACTTCCAGAGATGGCAGGCGAGCTTTATTCAGGAGGGACTCATATGAGGCGGTATGGTTGGTATAAACACACTTTAGAGCCCTCTCCTAAATCTTTTCCATACATAGAGCATTTGGAGCAGTACAGTGATACCAGACGGCTGAACAGTATTGAAAGTGACTGAGCATGAACGCTCTGAAAAGAGCCAATTTAGCCTTGCTGTCAAGATAAAAAGACAATCTTCTCAGAGCGCTCAGCTGTCTGCCAGCTTTCTTACAAATTTCTTCTGTGTGTATCGAAAAACTCAAATTTTCATCAATAGTAATGCCTAGAAGTTTTACTACTTTTTCAGGTTTAATTATACAACCGTCTAGTATCACTGGAGAATCAACTTTACAATTAAAAAATATCAGCTGAAATTTCTCAGGATTTGCTTGCATTAAGTTAATGGAAAACCACCATATAGCTTTTGCTGCCTCGGCTTCGAGGCATGATTTTACTATTTGAAAATTTGGATGTGCAAAAGAAAAAGTGTTGTCATCTGCATAATTTGTGAGGCGTGCTCGTTTAATAAAGTAGAAAATGTCATTTATAAATACATTAAAGAAAATTGGACCAAGAACTGAACCTTGTGGCACGCCATTAATGGTGGTTTTCCAAGAACTGTGCACGTTGCCTATCCGGACACGTTGCTCACGATCTGAGAGGTATGATTTAATGATTTTGATTGACTGATCCTGAACACCATAAGCTTTAAATTTTGCGATCAGAAGTTCATGTGGCATGCAGTCGGAAGCTTTGCTAAGGTCCTTTAATAAAGCACCAATTTTGTTATTCTTTAGAAGATCTTTACGCCAATTTTCAATAAGGGTGAGCAGCGTGTCCTGACAGCCATAAACCCTGTCTGAAGGCTGACAGGTGACAAGAGAAGACAATGTTTAAAACATGTAAAAAAGGCGTGATCTGGTGGGCAATAACTTTTTCAAAAACTTTTGCCAAAATCGGTAAAATACTCACAGGTCGATAATTGGATTTATTTAATTTGTCAGATTTTTTGTATACAGGGATCACCTCTGCTTTCTTTATGATATTTGGAGAGGTGCCTACATCTAATGCCTTGTTTATTATGTTTAAAATAACTGGGGCAATTTGGAAAAAGGCATGTTTTAGTAATTTAGCCGGAATTTGGTCACATCCAGTTGTTTTCTTTGGATTTAGCGTTTTCAGAATTTCAAGCACGTCTTCTCTTGTCGTATAATGGAACTGAAAATTGTTGCCCTCGGAGTGTTGTTTAATTTCAATAATGCTAGGGTGTTCCGTAATATCAATATTTTGATTCTGTCCAATATCTTTTGCAACATTAATATAATAGTCATTCATAATATCTGGGATTTCTTTTTGATTGTTCATAATTCTAGAATTTTCTGACAAGATAATATTTTCAGAGGATTTGTTTCTTTTAGACAAAAAATGCTTCACAGTATTCCAGAAATTTGAGTCTTTTTTCTCACACTTTGTCTTTAAATAATTTTTCATAGATGACCGTCTCAGTTCAACACAGTAATTTCTTTGTTTTTTATAATCTGTCCATGTATTGTTGCTTTTATTTTTCAGGAATTCCTTATACATTCGTTTTCTTTTCCAAATTTCTGTTTTCTGTTTTAATAATTCGACACAAGTAATGTTAAAATCTCAAAAAGGTTAGCAAACAATGCTTGAAGTAAAATATCATTTAAAAATAAGTATATCTCATTTTAATGACCAGGTTCTAGAATCTAATTTGAAATGAGTAGCCGACGAAATAGAGCAAGGTTTCCCATGGAAAATCAAGGACCATTGGGACGCTACGATAATTGCCTTCATGAGCAATACTTCCACACACTTGCACTTGTGGCCTGAACAATTGCATGATCACAGGCATATCACAGTAGTTCAAATGATTGATAGCTGTAGCCTGAATGCATGCCATTTAAACCTCTGACCAAAAGCGAAACTCTCAATCAACGGAAATGTCGAGATTCGCTAAATAACTTAGCCAAGATAGGGCCGTTGAAATCGTTTGAAATTATATTCCTACTTTTCAAGCAACGATTTGAATATACGAATTTTCACCCACTTGAAACTGCGGATTGTGTTAGCGATACACAACTTCATTAAGTGTGAGAAATTATTCAGATTTGAAAAAAAATAGGTAAATTATTTTTAAATTGTTAGTCCCTACTGATCGAACTTTTAGCTCATCCTGCCTTTAGGTCTTGGTTGTATTGAGCTTATGCCATCGTATGTCGTCCGTCGTCTGTCCACAGCTCACAATAAATGTTTCTCCTCCCTCAATTCTTATCCGATTTCAATTTTGTTGGGTTTGTTTGAACAAGCATCCTCACAGATTTCATAAATTTTACTTTGTAATCAACTACTTATGCCCCATAAATAAGGACGAGCTTCTGTGTCTTTGACACTCTGGTTTATTTAAATCGCTAATTAAAAAGATTAAATATGTTGGAAGTTGTAGTCGTGATCCGCGGTCGTTGGATTGATTTATGTGGTGATTGAATTTAATTTCAGATCAGCCTCGTTGCCTCAGGAAGTTTCATCCACGGTGGCCCTGTGTGTGCTGGCTTTGGAGCTGGGACTTTGGTTCATTCTGGATATTTTTCTCCTTGATCGCTACGTACGGTATATGGTCACCCCATACTTGGTGTTTGTGGTGGCGCTGTCCGGCAGCATTGACAAGAACTGGGACAAGACCAGCCCTAACTCTGTCTTCACTGCCTTCCTGCTCGCTCTAGCCTGCCTTCTGACCATAGTCAAAGTGATCACCATGCTGACAAGACATACCCAACGTCCTCTCTACCAGGAAACATTCAAACCAAGTAAAGTTTATGGCACCAAGAAAAGGCGCTGACGTAATTTAGATGAAGTAGAAATTGTAGGCCTACTGTTCTGCAAAACCGAAATGCCGTAACTGCCTACTTTAAAAGAGAGCAGTTACTGTTGACTTGTAACTATTAATACTATTACCACAATTATCATTAATACATATATGCGTACTGTTACTCTTGCTACTCTTACTAGCACCGTTATTACTATTATTTCTACCATCACTATTATCACTACCTTACTATAAATAGGGTGCTGGTACTATTACTACTATTATCATTAATTATAATACTACCATTAATATTACCACTTCTTCTGCTGTTACTTTGACTATTATCGGTATTACCACTCTTACTGCTACTGTTGCTAATATTATCACCACAACTATTACTGCTACAGCTACTGCTACTACTTCTAGTAGCCCAACCACTACTGCCACTGCTGCCACATCTAATACTGCTACCACTACTCCTTCTAGCACCACTAATTACAGTAGGCCTACTGTTACTGATAATACTGGTATACTTGTTTAGCCATAACTAGTACAAACGTAAAAACACATTATTATTATTATTATTATTATTATTATTATTATTATTATTATTATTATTATTATTATTATTATTATTATTATTATTATTATTATTATTATTATTATTATTATTATTATTATTATTATTATTATTATTATTATTATTATTATTATTATTATTATTATTATTATTATTATAAGTTAATGCCTATGGACTATATATCATATCATTAATCATATCATTCATATCATTAAAAAAGTCAACCTCTATAACTCGGCGGGTGTAGAAAGTATATTTAATCAGAGTATTAAGTTTAATTGTATTAAAATAAAAGTGCTAAACCATATATGTGCTTTCGAAGTACGTTATCTTCTTTTTCGTCATTTCGTAGTTACACTGATCGATGCGCCGTGAGCCGCTGAGTGCGTAGGTCTAGCTGCTATATTAGTTATAGCAGATTAAAGTTTGCATAAAGCGGAACCGGCAAGGTCTTTGAAAAGGGTAGTAAGTGCTGATGTATGTTAGACATAGTTACCTTCTTTAACGTTTTCATTCGTAACTTTGTGCCAAGATATTCAAAACCTTAGCAAAAAAACATATTATTAATTGCTTTTTTCAGGGCTCTCAGATAGGAGTGAAAATGAAAATATTACTGCTATTATTGTCATGTTATGAGCAGTGATGATTCTTATGATATTAAGGGGAAATTATTATTATTATTATTATTATTCTTGTTGTTATTATCGTTATCGTTATCGTTATCATTATTATTTTTTGTATTTTTATTTATTATTATTATTATTATCATTATTATTATTATTATTATTATTATTATTATTATTATTATTATTATTATTATTATTATTATTATTATTATTATTATTATTATTATTATTATTATTATTATTATTATTATTATTATTATTATTATTATTATTATACCACAATGAACTTTTTTTTAATTTTAAATGATTATGTTTTTGTCCATCTTCTACTTTCAGCCACAGATAAAAGCATGTATTAGCCGAGCCTACCATGATATCTCAACAGGTGACAATGATGCTGACATGCGTACTCTTGGTTGGAGCTTTTTCCACAGTTATGGAGCGGCAACATGAATGACACGTGTTTAAATCGTTTTGGGGGAGCCAATCGATACAACTTGATTGTCTGCACACAATACATACACTTATGCTTCACCAACGTCTTCGCATATCTAATTATATTGCTCATAAAATTCGTATGCCTAATGTTGTACCTAATGTTTGGTGCAGGGCAGTGTTAATCGTTGTAATTAATGTAGCTCTGTCACCTGTTGGTCCATAAATGAGATACGTAAATCAAAATCTGTCACGAATGACAACTATTGTCAAAGTGGTGTGTTATATCAAGAGTTAAGATTTCAGTAAGGCATTCTGGTTACCCACTAAAAATTGTTGATCCAACATTGTATAAATGTTTTGTGTTTATTTGGTTATTTCCCAATTGTCGACCTGCGCCATCCGTAAGCTGACCAACATGACTTCTTTCCAAATAATTTCAAATTCGAATATATATATTTTGTCTGATCCTCCTCCATTAGCATTATTATTATTATTATTATTATTATTATTATTATTATTATTATTATTATTATTATTATTATTATTATTATTATTATTATTATTATTATTATTATTATTATTATTATTATTATTATTATTATTATTATTATTATTATTATAAGTTAATGCCTATGGACTATATATCATATCATTAATCATATCATTCATATCATTAAAAAAATCAACCTCTATAACTCGGCGGGTGTAGAAAGTATATTTAATCAGAGTATTAAGTTTAATTGTATTAAAATAAAAGTGCTAAACCATATATGTGCTTTCGAAGTACGTTATCTTCTTTTTCGTCATTTCGTAGTTACACTGATCGATGCGCCGTGAGCCGCTGAGTGCGTAGGTGCGAATGTACTTACCAGGAGATACTGTGCCACATATTCGGCCAATGTTTGCTTAATGTTGGGTCAGCGTCGCAGATGGTGAGGCAACGTTGAACTACCATTGGTTCTACATCTCGTATTGTATGAGTAATCATGATATGTTGTGAAAAGCCGCCATGCACTTGTAATATCGGATTGATTTAGTTGATTGATTTACACAATAAAATTATATCATCACTTTTATTATTTTGTACAAATATCATTTTCACATATTAGTAAAGAGTGAATGAATATTGTTTCACGTCGCTTTCTGCACAATCATGGCAATATCGCGACAGAAGGTATCTCGAAGTTGGGACTATGCCTAGCACTGAGCGGCCTACGACGCTGAATTGAGTGGAGCAGCTGTCCTGCCACAGACAATAACGATGCTCAGTTCGGTTTCAAAATCGCACTTGACCGACTTCACTACAATGTAGGCGTCTTCAGCACCATATTGGCCGCCTATATGAAGATTTTTGGTGGTTAAAAAGAGAAAAGTATGTTGATATTTGGGTTATTTATCCGAATCTATACTTGATATCTCCCAAGTCATTTCGGTTGGAGTGGGGTGTCAAGGCGAGACTTTGTGAGGTAGGTAATATAGTCAGGTAAACAGGTAAAAAGAGTCAAACGATGACGTCATCACGCAGGTCATTTGCGGTCCAACGCACGTGTTTTCGTGTTTATCAACAACTTCAAGCGGTTCTGAGCATGCGCATTTGGGGACGAATTCTCCTCACGTAGATGGCGCTCATGTCGCACTGGCAAAGATTGATACAAAATATATCGCTGTGAATTGTAGTTGTATTTTACTTAAATTCAGGTCCGATATGTCACATATCAGCTCAAGAATCACAGGGCTGTAATTAAATGTATTTATTAGGCCTGGTCCAAAGAAGGTTGGAAGCGAGGTCACGTGACCACATTTCCGGGTCATATTATCGACGGGCGAGTTGGGGAATCATTCGCAAACAACGTCAGCTGACAAGAAACATCTCCTGTCATATTAAACGGACTAGTCTCTAATACAACTTTGGCGGCCGAAACCACACAAGATAATTCTAGCGAACATCTAATGAAAATAGTCTTAATCGTTTTCCCTTTAATATCGCTCACTTGATTCCCTTATTATGACCGGGTCATCAACCGACCCGGTCAGAAACTCCTAAATGTACCCCATACTCTGGGCATGTGCAGTCGCAGACGAATTCTCCTGACATAGATGTCTTTCTTGTCGCACCGGCAAAGATTGATGCCAAATAAATCGTCGTGAGTTGTATTTTACCTAAATTCATGTCCAATATGTCACATATTAACTTATGAATCACATAAATGTAAGTTAATATATTTATTATAGACAAGATGATGTTAGATTGGTTATAGCTCATCAGATTGAGTCCAGAGTAGTAATGTCGGAAGGCCCGGGCAACCCCATTCAGGGCTAGCTCTCCACAAACAAACACAAAACATCGCTAAATATAACCCAACTTCAAGTTTTCGAAAAAATATGTTTTCGAGAAAAAGATAAGGTTTTTTGGTGCCAAAATGACCATTAACATTCCGTCTTTCATCTCAGAGCATTTCGAAAATACTCGAATGTATAGAACAATCACCAACAAGCGTTGTGTTCAACAGGAATTTGTGCAACTGTATCCCAGTCAAACACATCTTAAATGTCGTATTTCTTCTTTTTGACTACTCTGGTTCCGAGCCGAGCTTCATGTAGGCTTTGGTATGCCTCAGTGGCGAATGTTTGTGACTTGTTGATATTTTTAGATGAAAATAGGGTAATCCCTGAATTCAGACATTTTTGAAAGGTCACTTCCCAGGATGAAGAGTTGTTCACAGTATTGTATGTCCCCTCTGACGCATTTCCTATGACTTGACCCAGACAATTATTCACCGGCCTCGATAGTACAGGCATGAAAGCCACGTGACTAAGAAACTTGGCCTATACCCGGCCATAAATGAAATTGGCCGGGCTCGCCAGGCAACTTTTTGACATGGTTGTCAATAATTAGAAATCAGGAATTTCGTCTTTATATCTAGCCTAAGTAGTGAATGCGCAGCACAATGTTTTTTTAAAATTGCAGTTCTAGTCCATGGACAACTTTACATCATATGGTCATATTATTCAGAAATAAAATCACCGATTTTTTGATGATTTTAGACCTGGGCATGTCCCTTTAATAAGTATGAACTAAAATATTATATTGACATGTTATTAACAAAGAAAGCCGGCAATAGCTATAAATATATCTGTGGTCATTCCAGATAAAAAATGTACGTAATAACGAAAATGATGGCGGATAAAATAATCATTTATCTTATAGATAATCATGATAAGTGGCTTTTCACGAAGGACATGGCACTAACACAACAATTTTACAACTTGCTTTTAATTACTGATTAATTCATACCACCTTCACTCACGACATAGTTAAAAGCACATAATCGGAGTTGCCAGTTATATAGCCTACTGATCCTAATCGAAAAAAATTAAAGCACTGCCAAAGACTAACTATTTCTATTACCAAGTTGTACAGATGGCCTGAATAATTTTATGACAGGCCTGAATAATTTCATGACACAATCGCAAAACGATGTTACCATGGCTATCCCACGGAAAATTTGGTTGCAAACCAAACCCAATATATTCGCGAGTTCTGGGTCTCCAGCAGTCACAGCATATTGATCTACATAATGTAGTCTACTTCAATATAAGCAGCACCAATTTAAGGTAACCATGAGGTAACCTATTGTGCATTTTACGATTAAAGCATGAAATTTCTACCACTTGTAGAGCATATCCTAAGGGTCATTTTTAGATGTGGAGGTAAGCTGGATTTGGCCTCTGGTGACCCTTAGAGGTCATTGACCTCGAAAGGTCAAAATAATCACTAGCAAAGCCAAAAAGTAGTGAAAATTGTATATTACAATGTCTATGATTTGTTTCTGTGTCTCAAAAGTGTGTCAAATACTAGAAGAGGCTAGCTGTTTTGAATTATAAACATAACACCAAGGCCATAACAAGGTCACACCAAGGTCATATAAAGGTCAAACAGGCAGAAAATAGTTACAATGTCCACTTTTTAGCTTGGAGACAGAGTCCCCAAGTTATTAGGCTGACTTTCAGGGAAAACGTCTGTCGTTAACTTCCGTTTAACACCTGTTCTGCATGTGCAAAGTCAAAAGACATTATCGGCTCTCTGGTAAACTAGGCATTAACTGCTTTTTAACTGGTTCTCCCTGCTATAGCGCTGCATAGCGTATTTGCTCGCTTGTAAAGCAAGTATATACTTCCTTTAGGCTGATGTGACTGCCTCTACTTGTTTTTAACAGTAATTTCAATAGGCAGTATCTGCACACTTGTGAAATAAGCAGATACTTGGTTTTGTTGTGAGTAGAAGCATCCTATGTCATGCTGGTTCTAGGCAGTCAACATGATCCAATGTTGGTTCAATGCTGTGCCATCATTTATGACACTGTTCCAACATTGAAACAACTTTGTGTCAGTGTATCAGTTGCCGGTGACTCTGCAAAAACGAGACGTTTAGCCAATGCTGTTTTACTGCCGAGCCATTGCAGTGGACAACGGGCCAGCATTAAGCTAGCATTGGATGAATGTTTATCCTGTTAAGGCCTATATACTGGTGGACCAATGCTGGGATAATGCTGGCCCAGTGTTGTAAACGGCAGGCCACCATTAGGCTAACATTGTGTCAGCGGCTCGAGTTTGCTGATTGGCTGTGACCAAGCCCAGTTGACTCTAGGCATTGACAAAATGTTGTTTTTATGTTGTGCCGACGTCGAAGATGTCGGGCCAACAGTAGATTGGCTGCATGTAATGTCATGTTTAATATCGGTACCGGTATGAAGAAGAGAGTGGGCGGGGGCCCTAGGGTAGTGGTTAGCACCGCTGCCTTTCACGCCAGAGTCCGGGGTTCGGTTCTCGGTCTCGGCGGTTTGAAAGAAACAAAATTGTTTCTTCCCCATCCACGTGTGAAAGTTAGTATTGTGGGGAGCCTCCGTGACCGAGAGGTAGCGTGCTCGGCCTCAGACCGCCAGGGCTCGAATTTCGAATCCTGTGTCTGGAGGACAGTGTCATCTCAATCATCTCACCATCCTCAGGAGGTTCTCCTGGCCCAGTTTAGCCTATATGTGCACAAAGGTGGCCTAAAGCCCGATTCATTTCATTTACCATTAGGCTAACATTGTGTCAGCGTCTCGAGTTTGCTGATTGGCTGTGACCAAGCCCAGTTGACTCTAGGCATTGACAAAATGTTGTTTTTTTGTTGTGCCGACGTCGAAGATGTCGGGCCAACAGTAGAACAACATTGGGTTAATGCGTCGTGTTTGCTGTGATAGGTGTTCTCGGGGTGTCAGTCTGTCGCGGGGGGGGGGTGATAGCCCCCCCCCCCCCTCGCTCTCCCACCTCTCTCTCTCTGCTGCAGTCATCTGTGTTATCTTAAGCAGTATAGCCATTAGGGCTTGGCTAAGATATTTATCTCCAAAAATTTCGGATTATTAAAACTAGATTTTTGGCCTTAGGGATTGAAGGCAATCCAAATTGATATAATTTATACACTTCTGGCCTGAAATATGACCGAATAACAACTTTCACTGCAATACCAATTGATGTAGTTAAGTTAACCCTTTCATTACGACCATCTGACATGAAAAAGGGACAAAATATGGTGAAATAAACATTTTTATTTAATATAATATTAGTGTCATTAATTTAACGTTCCTGGGCTATATCATCATATTATAGTTTTATAACCAGGCATTTTGAGTGAATGCATGACGATTTCGTGTCCTAATGAGCTCCGGCCAACACCATCTTTTCAGCATTGACACACTCTGTCAAAAACAGCTTAGCTACTTGATCGGCCTACATGTAAAGAATACGCAGTGCCTGACTTATAAAGAGTACTTGCGGGATTCCAACACAAAAAATAAAACTGGCCCATATCATTTTATCTGTGCGCCACAGTTTACTTTACGCAATGTCTTTGTTTTTAACGCAACAAGTTAATTTTAGTGGGCCATAAGATTTTTCAAGATAAGTTCTAGGCCCCGGCTAGATATCACAGATCGCCTGCTGAATTAACCATATAAAATATATATAATAGACTTTCTGTGGAACTGTGAAACTACCAAGTAATTACCAGTAAATCTTTTAAAATGTCAGTTTCCAATGTAAGACGCCCATCTTTCCAAGCAGGACAAATATTATTTATATGGCGGTGTTTACTGTTGGTGGTGCCGCCAATAAATGCCCATTACGGCCCACACTGGCAAATTGTGAGCTGTGTATCGCTGCATTAGTTTCAATATTAGTATTCAGCGTTATTAGAACAGAGTCAAGGTTCGCCATCCCATGATCCAGAACATCTAGGCCTATTGCTTACCAATACAATTTAAATGAAGTATGGCAGAAAACGAGCCACTGAAACCATATAGTTGAAATGTTGCTGATTCCAACGAAATATTGGGCTGTCACCTGATAAATCGGTGGAATGTCAGATTTAGTACCATTGCCAATATCTGGCAATATTGCTATGGTAGCAGGTAACCTCGCCACAAGGTAACCTCGCCACAGGTAATCTCGCCACAGCTTTGGTAACCTCGCCACAGGGGGCTAAGTAACCTCGCCACAACTTCGACACACCAGTTATATCCGATTTATTAATGTATGTTCAAAGGTTAACCTCCACCTTGAACCTGGTGTACATATAGATGTCTATATAGACTTAGACTATGCGTCATTAAAATGAACAGCAACAAATTAACAAAAAATGTACAAATATATGACAAAATGTACAAATTTATTTTGTACAGCAAATATTGTAGAAAATTTGTTCATGGTGACTCATATATTACCTTTAACCGCTGAATTAAATAATTTAAAATTTAATTTTCACACGCTTGTGTCTCACCACCTTGACCCACAACTTTAAGTGAGAGAAAACTACTCGTATTTGTTCAGTTTGTAATTTAATACTAAACAATTTAGAAATCTTGATGTTTAAACGGCTATTAAAATGGATTAAAGCGCCGACTATAGTCGCGCTTAGCGGTTTAAGGTGATCAGTAAATTAGGTATAGGCCTAGCGGCAACAACTCAGGAAGGTGATGACACTGCCCCAAAAAAAGATCCGACAAAACCCGAGGACGACAATGAGTAGCACTCAAGCTATGTGATCGACTCCGATAACACTCATAAGGGTGTTGACACAGCACGTGACATTAACTCACGTGCATGAGTGATGGCGCGAAGTCGATAGGGCCTACTTGCAAACGCTGAATGTTAAACCATTTCAGCACTAGAATGTGAGCTTGAATAAAGTAAATAAAGTGTCAGTAATTATCCGTTATAGCACGAGTCGTTACTACACGAATCGGATATAACACGAAGCAACCTTGTATCCCCCAATTTTGTTTTTGTCATTTTTTCAGAAAAATTGTGTTATAACTATTTCAACATCCGATTGAGCATGCCATTTTCAGCAAACTTCACACGTTAATCTAACGCTGATAGGCCCCATAGTCCAGGAGCCCAAAAGGTTTTATTTAGCACTGCGAGTACAAAAGGCTTGAAGTAGGCCTATATCATGTGTAGAACAGACCGTCAGGATCCCAACAAGGCAATTCTTAAGTGCCGCAACATGTACCAAGTAATGATATAGCTACTTAATTAGGGCCCAAATTGGTGATTAATTAGCATACCGAGTACACGCACAAAAACAATGGCACATACAAGGTGGTTGGTGGTAGAGCCAGAATTCATCGTTTTTAAGTGTTAAATCCTGTACTTAATGAGCTTAAGAAAGTATTTATTGGTGCTAATTAGATATTTAATTAGCATAATCTGTGCATAAAAAATCCCTTTAAAGATTAAAATCATATCCTTCGGTTTTATCTTATTCTGAAACATAACATCTTAAGCTTAAATTTAAGTTCTTTGGATATTATCCCGTGCCAAAGCATAAAGTATCCAATATGTCAGCTATATATAATATTGAGTTTGAGACAACCATAAAAGTTAAATCATATTTTGATGTTTTAAATTAGTCAAATAATAAATTATTGTCACTTGAACTGTCTGTCTCATCACTTGATGATATAATATTGTCATCCTCTAATAACTAAAACATCTGTATTATATGCACGAATGACCACATCATTATATAGTCAATTGCTTCTGTGTGAAAGCAAATCTTGGTATCGGCCTCTTAGTGATTGTTAATGAGATTCGCAATGACACTTATTTAATCACTCATCTATTATAAGCAGTAATGGCCCTGGAATGTCCATATATAGTATTTTACCCAGCAAACATGAGACGTTGGCCCAACGTTGGTTTACTGTTGGCCCACAAGTAAACCAGCGTTGTCCCAACGTCTCATGTTTGCTGGGATATGTCCAATATCTCTTGCATATGTACAATTTTGCCATACCATATAGGCCTATCGAAGCCTGCGTCGCGATTTATCAGGTGGAGAATAGGTTTATTAGAATCAGTAATATTTCAGCTACTGCTTTTGACCATCTGCATTTTTCGGACCCTGTGGTTGAAATCAGTGACCGTCATGTTGAAAACGTGATTTTCCTGGGTAAAACTAATACAGCAATCCATGGCCCACGCATTAATAGTATGGGCTCGTCTTTTGTCATAATAATCCTAACCATCAGATGGAAAATAACTACATAAGTGAGTTTTAACGACACATAAGAAAACAACAAAAAAAATATATTTTTAAACCATTATAGTACATCATCAATAACTGGAACCGTTTTGCTAATCAGCAAGAATACATAGCACATCATCTTGATATCAGTGATCAGGTAATGTGTTTGTATAAATATGCAAGGCTGCCTTTCCATGGACGCGATTAAATGGCCGCACGGCCAAACGCGCGCGTTCCTCCATACGGCCATTGTGATCTACAGTTGAGTGAAAGTGGTCGAGTATTAACAGACCAAAAGGAAGTGGCTGAGACCATAAGTAACTATTTTCTAAATCTTGCAGTGGATATAGGGAACAAAATCAAACCAGACTGTGGCTATGGTGACCATACCGGTGTTAAAATTATTAGAGAACATTTACCACAAAATCAAAGTCTTTCCTTCAGGCACACAAACGAAAATGAGGTACCAAAAATCTTACACTCACTAAATCCAAAAAAGGCAACTGACCCAGACAAAATTCCACCAAAACTTATTAAAATGGCTAAACCAGCTATATCAGACACAATTGCAGGGATGATCAATAATGCCAAAGATACAGGAACGTTTCCAGATGCTTTAGAAAGGCAGATGTGACCCCAGTATTTAAAAAACTCTTACCACTTAATTAAAGAAAATTACAGGCCTGTAAGCATTTTGCCCTGTCTATCTAAGGTGTATGAGAAGATTCTGGCCATACAGCTTGGCGAGTATTTTGAAAATATTTTTGATCAAGCCTTGTCCATTTTTAGAGCAGGATATAGCTGCCAAGACACCCTTCTTAGTCTTGTTGAGAAATGGAAAATGTCGCTGAGAGACCATAAACATGCAGGAGCTATACTTATGGACCCCAGCAAGGCATTCGACTGCATGCCACATGGTCTATTACTCGCCAAGCTGGAGGCCTACGGCCTCAGCGAAAATAGCATCAAGATAATGCGATCATATTTGAGTAGAAGAAAACAAAGAGTAAAAATTGGAAATGGCACAAGTGAATGGGCTGATATACTTAAAGGCGTACCCCAGGGTCACATCCTGGGGCCTATTTTATTCAACATTTTTCTTGATGACTTGTTCAAATTTATCAAAAAAGCAGAGCTTGTAAACTACGCCGCTCACAATACCATTAATGCCACAGAGTCCTCTCAACAGCTGGTTGTACAAACTCTCCGGATTGAATCCAAGGCTGCCATCAATTGGTTTACTTTAAATAAATTGCTGGCAAATCCCCACACATTTCAGGCAATTTTTCTGGCATCCGCAGACATGGAATTTAAATTCGAAATTGATGACATCACACTAGTTGCAGAAAAATATGTTGAGCTCCTTGGAGTCAATTTGGATAAAAAATTAAATTACGACACACATATACAACAGATTTGTAAAAAAAAACTAGCAACCATTTAAATGCTATATCAGTGTCAACCATAGAATGGCAATATTTCGCTGTTTCATATTGTGCCATTTCCAGTTCTGTAGCATTGTGTGGCATTTTAGTGTAGTGGGGAACATACTTCAGATTATGATTCTCTTCTTTGCAAATCGAAAATGCCAAGCTTGAAATTGGGGAGGGAAAGAAACATTGCGATTCAGACATACAAAATTATAAACAACCTGGCTCCTACATATTTGAAAGAACTAATAACACAATACAGAATTTCACCTGCCTTTATTTAAATCAACAAGGCATGGTCTGAATTCATTTGCCTATATGGCCCCTAGGATCTGGAACACTGTACCTGAATGCACACGCGATGCTACGTCTCTGCAAAACTGCAAGTCACGAATAAACAAGTGGTCAGGCATACACAGAAGCCAACACAAATGTAAAAATTGCTAGTGACATCTAATACCATAGCTCAGTTAATATCATTTGTTTTCTTATTATGCTATTTTAAGCCATGTCTAGGATCTTAAAATATTATAGGAATATATTTAATCTATCTTTGCTTTTAATTATATTTATACATAGATGCAGGACGTCATTAATTTATTTTTTTATATAATGTAACTGTGATATTTTATTTATAATCTTAGCTCTGCGATAAAATCAGTGTGCTATAATTTAAATATATGTATATACAATATTATAGTAATTGATAAGCTGATTATAATCTAATATTATCATTATAATAATAAAGAGGAGGTGATATTTTAATACAGGACTAGAAAAACCTTATATAATGTTTTGAATATGTGATGCAGCCGCTAGCCAGCCGCCAGCCAGCCGCCAGCCAGCCGCAAGCCATCCGCAAGCCAGCCGCAAGCCAGCCGCCAATCTGCCGCGAGCCAGCTGCCAGCTTTATTTGTAAAACTTCATCGAAATGTATAAGCCTTTACTAACTTATGTTAGGGTGAAAAAATAATGAAAATTGTCAAATATTCTTAAAGCCCGCCAGTCAGACAGCCAGCCAGCCTTGAACCAGCCAGCCACCTATCCAGCCAACCAGCCTTCAGTCAGCCGCCAGCCAGCCGCCAGCATCCAGCCAGCCAACCAGCCGCCTACCAGCCAGTGCCAGCCAGCCTCGAGCCAACCGCCAGCCAGCCGCGAGCCAGCCGTTAGCCAGCCGCCAGCAGCCGCCAGCCAGCCGCCAGCCAGCCGCAAGCAAGCCGCAAGCCAGCCGCCAGTCAGCCGCCAGTCTGCTGCCAGCTAGCTGCCAGCTTTATTTGTAAAACTTCATCAAAATGTATAAGCCTTTACTAACTTATGTTAGGGTGAAAAAATTAAGATAATTGCCAAATATTCTTAAAGCCCGCCAGTCAGACAGCCAGCCAGCCTTGAACCAGCCAGCCAGCTATCAAGCCAACCAGCCTTCAGTCAGCCGCCAGCCAGCCGCCAGTCAGTCTGGCTTTGTACAAGAGTGCTTTGAATAATCCCAACAACAAAAGTGATTATTTGTTAACGTTTTTATAATAACGCATTTTTTATTCACATGTAAATTGTATATCTAAAATCGCATGATAAAGATGTCTCGAAGAAGGTGAAAAAAAAAATTGCGATACATTCTTAAAGCTCGCCAGCCAGCCAGCCAGCCAGCCAGCATTCAGCCAGCCGACCAGCCAGCATCCAGCCAGCCAACCAGCCAGCCGTTAGCCAGCCGCCAGCCAGCCGTTAGCCAGCCGCCAACCAGCCGCCAGCCAGCCAGCCGCCAGCCAGCCGTTAGCCAGCCGCCAGCCAGCCACCAGCCAGCCGCAAGCCAGCCGACAGCCAGCCGCCAGTTTGTCGCAAGCCAGCCGCCAGCCAGCCGCCAGCCGTCAGCTTTATTTGTAAAACTTTATCGAAATGTATAAGCCTTTACTAACTTCCGTTAGGGTAAACAAATAAAGAAAATTGCAAAATATTCTTAAAGCCCGCCAGCCAGCCTTCGACCAGCCAGCCAGCTATCCAGCCAACCAGCCTTCAGTCAGCCGCCAGCCAGCCGCCAAAAAAGTAAGCCTTTACTAACTTCTGGCTTTGTACAACAATGCTTTGAATAATCCCAACAACAAAAGTCATTAACGTTTTTATCATAACACATTTTTTATTCACATGTAAAGTGTTTATCTAAAATCGCATGATAAAGATGTCTTGAAGAGGGTGAAAAAAAAAATTGCAATACATTCTTAAAGCTCGCCAGCCAGCCAGACAGCCAGCATCCAGCCAGCCAACCAGCCGCCAGCCAGCCATTAGCCAGCTAACAGTCAGCCGCCAGCCAGCATTCAGCCAGCCAACCAGCCGCCTACCAGCCAGCCTCGAGCCAACCGCCAGGCAGCCGCGAGCCGGCCGTTTGCCAGCCGCCAGTCAGGTGCCAGACAGCCACCAACCAGCCCCAACCAGCCGCCTGCAAGCCGCCAGTCAGCTGCCAGCCAGCCACCGGCCAGCCGCAAGCCAGCCACAACCCAGCCGCCAGCCAGCTGCCAGTCAGCCGCCGGTCTGCCGCCAGCCAACCGCCAGCTGTATTTGTAAAACTTTATCGAAATGTAAAAGCCTTTACTGATTTCCGTTAGGGTAAAAAAATAAAGAAAATTGCCAAATATCCTTAAAGCCTACCAGTCCCAGCCAGCCTTCAACCAGCCAGCCAGCTATCCAACCAACCTGCCTTCAGTCAGCCGCCAGCCAGCCATCAGCCAGCTACCAGCCAGTCACCAAAAAGGAAAGCCTTTACTAACTTCTGGCTTTGTACAACAGTGTTTTGAATAAATAAAATGAATCGGGCTTTAGGCCACCTTTGGTGTTTTGAATAATCCCAACAACAAAAGGGATTATTTGTTAACGTTTTATATAATAACGCATTTTTTATTCACATGTAAATCGTATATCTAAAATCGCATGATAAAGATGTCTTGAAGAGGGTGAAAAAAAAAATTGTGATACATTTTTAAAGCTCGCCAGCCAACAAGCATCCAGCCAGCCAACCAACCGCCTACCAGCCAGCGCCAGCCAGCCGACAGTCAGCCGCTAGTCTGCCACCAGCCAGCCGCCAGCTTTATTTGTAAAACTTTATCAAAATGTAAAAGCCTTTACTAACTTCCGTTAGGGTATGAAATTAAAAAAAATTGCCAACTATTCTTATAGCCCGCCAGCCAGACAGCCAACCAGCTGCCTACCAGCCAGCGTCGAGCCAACCTCTAGCCAGCCGCCAGCCAGCCGTTAGCCAGCCAGCCGCCAGCCAGCCGCCAGCATCCAGCCAGACAACCAGCCGCCTACCAGCCAGCGCCAGCCAGCTTCGAGCCAACCGCCAGCCAGCCGCCAGCCAGCCGCGAGCCAACCGTTAGCCAGCCACCAGCCAGCCGCCAGCCAGTCGCCAGCCAGCAGCAAGCCAGCCACAAGCCAGCCGCCAGCCAGCCGCCAGTCAGCCGCCATTCTGCCGCCAGCCAGCCACCAGCTTTATTTGTAAAACTTTATCGAAATGTATAAGACTTGCATAACTTCCGTTAAGGTAAAAAAATAGAGAAAATTGCAAAATATTCTTAAAGCCCGCCAGCCAGAAAGCCAGCCAGCCTTCAACCAACCAGCCAGCTATCCAGCCCACCAGCCTTCAGTCAGCCGCCAGCCAGTCACCAGCCAGCCGCCAGCCAGCCGCCAAAAAAGCTAGCCTTTACTAACTTCTGGCTTTGTACAACAGTGCTTTCAATAATCCCAACAACAAAAGTGATTACTTGTTAACGTTTTTATAATAACGCCTACCAGCCAGCGCCAGCCAGCCGACAGTCAGCCGCTAGTCTGCCACCAGCCAGCCGCCAGCTTTATTTGTAAAACTTTATCAAAATGTAAAAGCCTTTACTAACTTCCGTTAGGGTATGAAATTAAAAAAAATTGCCAACTATTCTTATAGCCCGCCAGCCAGACAGCCAACCAGCTGCCTACCAGCCAGCGTCGAGCCAACCTCTAGCCAGCCGCCAGCCAGCCGTTAGCCAGCCAGCCGCCAGCCAGCCGCCAGCATCCAGCCAGACAACCAGCCGCCTACCAGCCAGCGCCAGCCAGCTTCGAGCCAACCGCCAGCCAGCCGCCAGCCAGCCGCGAGCCAACCGTTAGCCAGCCACCAGCCAGCCGCCAGCCAGTCGCCAGCCAGCAGCAAGCCAGCCACAAGCCAGCCGCCAGCCAGCCGCCAGTCAGCCGCCATTCTGCCGCCAGCCAGCCGCCAGCTTTATTTGTAAAACTTTATCAAAATGTATAAGACTTGCATAACTTCCGTTAAGGTAAAAAAATAGAGAAAATTGCCAAATATTCTTAAAGCCCGCCAGCCAGAAAGCCAGCCAGCCTTCAACCAACCAGCCAGCTATCCAGCCCACCAGCCTTCAGTCAGCCGCCAGCCAGTCACCAGCCAGCCGCCAGCCAGCCGCCAAAAAAGCTAGCCTTTACTAACTTCTGGCTTTGTACAACAGTGCTTTGAATAATCCCAACAACAAAAGTGATTACTTGTTAACGTTTTTATAATAGCGCATTTTTTATTCACATGTAAATTGTATATCTAAAATCGCATGATAAACATGTCTTGAAAAGGGTAAAAAAAAAATTGTGATACATTCTTAAAGCTCACCAGCTAGCCAGTCAGCATCCAGCCAGCCAGCCAGCCGCCTACCAGCCAGGGCCAGCCAGCCGCCAGTCAGCAGTTATAGCCAGCCGCCAGCCAGCCGCGAGCCAGCCGTTAGCCAGCCGCCAGCCAGCCGCCAGCCAGCCGACAGCCAGCCGCCAGTCAGCCGCCAGTCTGCCGCCAGCGAGCCGCCAGCTTTCTTTGTAAAACCTTATCGAAATGTATAAGCCTTTACTAACTTCTGTTAGGGTAAAAAAATAAAGAAAATTACCAAATATTCCTAAAGCCCGTCAGCCAGACAGCCAGCCTTCGACCAGCCAGCCAGCTATCCATCCAACCAGCCTTCAGTCAGAGGGTGAAAAAAAAATTGCGATACATTCTTGAAGCTCGCCAGCCAGCGAGTCAGCATCCAGCCTGCAAACCAGTCGCCACCCAGCCAGCACCAGGCAGCCGCGAGCCGGCCATTAGCCGGTCACAAGCCAGCCGCCAGCTGTTTTTGTAAAACTTTATCGAAATGTATAAGCCTTTAGCCAGCCGCCAGCCAGCCGCCAGTCAGCCGCCAGTCTGCCGCCAGCCAGCCGCTAGCTTTATTTTTTAAGCATTATCGAAATGTAAAAGGCTTTACTAACTTCCGGTAGGGTAAAAAAATAAAGAAAATTGCCAGATATTCTCAAAGCCCGCCAGCCAGACAGCCAGACAGCCAGCCATCCTTCAACCAGCCAGCCAGCTATCCAGCCAATCAGCCTTCAGTCAGCCGCCAGCCAGCCGCCAGCCAGCCAGCCGCCAAAAAAGTAAGCCTTTACTAACTTCTGGCTTTGTACAAGAGTGCTTTGAATAATCCCAACAACAAAAGTGATTATTTGTTAACGTTTTTATTATAACGCATTTTTTATTCACATGTAAATCGTTTATCTAAAATCGCATGATAAAGATGTCTTGGAGTAGGTGAAAAAAAAACTTGTGATACATTCTTAAAGCTCGCCAGCCAGCCAGCATCCAGCCAGCCAACCAGCCGCCCACCAGCCAGGGCCAGACAGCCGCCAGTTGGCCGTTAGCCTGCCGCCAGCTAGCTGCCAGCCATCCACCAGCCAGCCGCAAGCCAGCCGGCAGCCAGACGCCAGTCAGCCGCCAGTCTGCTGCCAGCCAGCCGCCAGCTTTATTTGTAAAACTTTATCAAAATGTATAAGCCTTCAGTAACTCCCGTTAGGGTAAAAA
This sequence comes from Flabesymbios commensalis, assembly GCA_964017125.1. Lineage (NCBI taxonomy): Eukaryota > Metazoa > Annelida > Polychaeta > Terebellida > Flabelligeridae > Flabesymbios > Flabesymbios commensalis. The sequence continues at coordinate 81,528,169 of OZ024907.1, forward strand.
TATAAAGAAAATTGTCAGCTATTCTTAAAGCCCGCCAGCCAGACAGCCAATCAGCCACCTACCAGCCAGCGTCGAGCCAACCGCCAGGCAGCCACGAGTCGGCCATTAGCCAGCCGCCAGCCAGCTGCCAGCCAGCTGTTAGCAAACCGCCATCCAGCCGCCAGCCAGTCGACAGCCAGCTGCCAGCTAGCCGCCAGCCAGCCGCAAGCCAGCCGCCAGCTGTATTTGTAAAACTTTATCGAAATGTATAAGCCTTTAGCCAGCCGCCAGCCAGCCGCCAGTCAGCCGCCAGTCTTTTTTTTTAAACATTATTGAAATGTAAAAGCCTTTACTAACTTCCATTAGGGTAAAAAAATAAAGAAAATTGCCAGATATTCTTAAAGCCCGCCAGCCAGCCAGCCAGCCAGCCAGCCAGCCAGCCTACAGTCAGCAGCCGCCAGCCAGCCGCCAGCCAGCCGCCAGCCACCCGCCAAAAAAGTAAGCCTTTACTAACTTCTGGCTGTGTACAACAGTGCTTTGAATAATCCCAACAACAAAAGTGATTATTTGTTAACGTTTTTATAATAACGCATTTTTTATTCACATGTAAATCGTATATCTAAAATCGCATGTTAAAGATGTCTTGAAGAGGGTGAAAAAAAAAAATTGTGATACATTCTTAAAGCTCGCCAGCCAACAAGCATCCAGCCAGCCAACCAACCGCCTACCAGAAACCGCCAGCCAGCCGCCAGCCAGACGTTAGCCAACCGCCAGCCAGCCGCGAGCCAGCCGTTAGCCAGCCGCCAGCCAGCCGCCAGCCAACCACCAGCCGCACTCCAGCCGATAGCCAGCTGCCAGTCAGCCGCCAATTTGCCGCCAGCCAGCCGCCAGCTTTATTTGTAAAACTTTATCGAAATGTATAAGCCTTTACTAATTTCCGTTAGGATAAAAAATAAAGAAAATTACCAAATATTCTTAAAGCTCGCCAGCCAGACAGCCAACCAGCCGCCAACCAGCCAGCGCCAGCCAGCTGTTAGCAAGCCGCCAGCCAGCCGCCAGCCAGCCGCCAGCCAGCCGCCAGCCACCCGCCAAAAAAGTAAGCCTTTACTAACTTCTGGCTTTGTACAACAGTGCTTTGAATAATCCCAACAACAAAAGTGATTATTTGTTAACGTTTTTATAATAACGCATTTTTTATTCCCATGTAAATCGTTTATCTAAAATCGCATGTTAAAGATGTCTTGAAGAGGGTGAAAAAAAAAATTGTGATACATTCTTAAAGCTCGCCAGCCAACAAGCATCCAGCCAGCCAACCAACCGCCTACCAGCCACCGCCAGCCAGCCGCCAGCCAGCCGTTAGCCAACCGCCAGCCAGCCGCGAGCCAGCCGTTAGCCAGCCGCCAGCCAGCCGCCAGCCAACCGCTAGCCGCACTCCAGCCGACAGGCAGCTGCCAGTCAGCCGCCAATTTGCCGCCAGCCAACCGCCAGCTTTATTTGTAAAACTTTATCGAAATGTCTTTACTAATTTCCGTTAGGGTAAAAAATAAAGAAAATTACCAAATATTCTTAAAGCTCGCCAGCCAGACAGCCAACCAGCCGCCAACCAGCCAGCGCCAGCCAGCTGTTAGCAAGCCGCCAGCCAGCCGCCAGCCAGTCGCCAGTCAGCCGCCATCCAGCCGCCAGCCAGCTGCAAGCCAGCCGCAAGCCAGCCGCCAGCCAGCCGCCAGTCAGCCGCCAGTCTGTTGCCAGCCAGCCGCAAGCTTTATTTTTTAAACATTATCGAAATGTAAAAGCCTTTACTAACTTCCGTTAGGGTACAAAAAAATGCCAGATATTCTTAAAGCCCGCCAGCCAGACAGCCAAGCAGCCAGCTAGCCTTCAACCAGCCAGCCAGCTATCCAGCCAACCAGCCTTCAGTCAACCGCCAGCTAGCCGTCATCTAGCCGCCAGCCAGCCGCCAAAAAAGTAAGCCTTTACTAACTTCTGGCTTTGTACAACAGTGCTTTGAATAATCCCACCTACAAAAGTGATTATTTGTTAACGTTTTTATAATAACGCATTTTTTATTCACATGTAAATCGTATATCTAAAATCGCATGATAAAGATGTCTAGAAGAGAGTGAAAGAAAAAAATGTTATACACTCTTAAAGCTCGCCAGCCAGCCAGCATCCAGCCAGCCAACAAGCCGCCTAACAGCCAGCACCAGCAAGCCGCTAGCCTGCCGCCAGCCACCAGCCAGCCGCAAGCCAGCCGCGAAACAGCCGCCAGCCAGCCGCCAGTCAGCCGCCAGTCTGCCGCCAGCCTTCCGCCAGCTTTTTTTGTAAAACTTTATAGAAATGTATAAGCCTTTACTAACTTCCGTTAGGGTAAAAAAATAAATAAAATTGCCAAATATCCCTAAAGCCCGCCAGCCAGACAGCCGACCAACCGCCTACCAGCCACCGTCGAGCCAACCGCCAGCCAGCCGCCAGCCAGCCGTTAGCCAGCCACCAGCCAGCCGCCAGCCAGCCGCCAACATCCAGCCAGCCAACCAGCCGCCTACCAGCCAACGCCAGCCAGCCTCGAGCTAACCACCAGCCAGCCGCGAGCCGGACGTTAGCCATCTGCCAGCCAGCCGCCAGCCAGCCGCCAGCCTGCTGCTAGCCAGCTGCCAGCCAGCCGCAAGCCAGCCGCAATCCAGCTGCAAGCCAGCCGTCAGCAAGCCGCCAGTCAGCCGCCAGTCTGCCGCCAGCCAGCCACCAGCTGTATTTGTAAAACTTTATCGAAATGTATAAGCCTTTACTAACTTCCGTTAGGGTAAAAAAGAAAAGAAAATTGCCAAATATTCTTAAAGCCCACCAGCCAAACAGCCAGCCAGCCTTCAACCAGCCAGCCAGCTATCCAGCCAACCAGCCTTCAGTCAGCCGCCAGCCAGCCGTCAGCCAGCTGCCAATACTAATGTGGTCCCGAATTGGAAGACACTGCTTTTTTGACCAAACTTATTGAAGAATACATGATTGCTATATGAAAACTAGTAGATATATAACTGATAGGTCTATAACCAATTACAATAATGGAAATCACGATAATAAAACTGAGCTGTCTTTATATTATCAGATATGGCTCACATGCATAAAGTTAGGTTGATGTAGATAGATGTGATTCTCGAAAAATTGTATACATGCCACCAGACTGAAGCTCAGGCTCCTTTAAGTGAAGACACGTTTGAAAAAGAAATTGGGAAAGCTCTGAAGAAGACATGTGATCATGGTAGCAGTTTTTGCCAGTTTGACCTTGAAATGACCTTCAAATTGCTTTCGGATGGTAGGCTACTCCAGTAAAACACGACCCCACACCATGTCAAACTTCATAACCCAATTATTTATCAATAGTTTGCTATAGGAGCCCAAGCTAATATTTTACAATGCTGCATAATTGTAATTTTGCCCGTTCACCTAAATATTGAGAAAGGAGGGTGATAAGTTGAATACCTAGGTGATAGCCTCCTTCCCAAGGTTGATGTTGCCCTTAGTATCCTAAAGTGTGTGTGTGTGTGGACGAAGAATATGTCAAAACCAGTCCTTTGTAATAAATGACTGCACAACAAGAGCGTAGAAATTGATAAAAAGTGGACATTGTAACTATTTTCTGCATGTTTGACCTTTATATGACCTTGGTGGGACCTTGATATGACCTTAACAGGATAAACATTCATCCAATGCTATCTTAATGCTGGCCCATTGTCTACTGCAATGGCTCGGCAGTAAAACAGCATTGGCTAAACGTCTCGTTTTTGCAGAGTCTCCGGCAACTGATACACAGACACAAAGTTGTTTCAATGTGGGAACAGTGTCATAAATGATGGCACAGCATTGAACCAACATTGGATTATGTTGACTGCCTAGAACCAGCATGACATAGGATGCTTCTACTCACAACAAAACCAAGTATCTGCTTATTTCACAAGTGTGCAGATACTGCCTATTGAAATTACTGTTAAAAACAAGTAGATGCAGTCACATCAGCGTAAAGGAAGTATATACTTGCTTTACAAGTGAGCAAATACGCTATGCAGCGCTATGGCAGAAAGAACCAGTTAAAAAGCAGTAAATGCCAGGGAGCCGATAATGTCTTTTGACTTTGCACATGCAGAACAGGTGTTAAACGGAAGTTAACGACAGACGTTTTCCCTGAAAGTCAGCCTAATAACTTGGGGACTCTGTCTCCAAGCTAAAAAGTGGACATTGTGACTATTTTCTGCCTGTTTGACCTGTATATGACCTTGGTGTGACCTTGTTATGGCCTTGGTGTTATGTTTATAATTCAAAACAGCTAGCCTCTTCGAGTATTTGACACACTTTTGAGACACAGAAACAAATCATAGACATTGTAATATACAATTTTCACTACTTTTTGGCTTTGCTAGTGATTATTTTGACCTTTCGAGGTCAATGACCTCTAAGGGTCACCAGAGGTCAAATCCAGTTTACCTCCACATCTAAAAATGACCCTTAGGATATGCTCTACAAGTGGTAGAAATTTCATGCTTTAATCGTTAAATGCACAATAGGTTACCTCATGGTTACCTTAAACTACGAGGCACTGGTGCTGCTTATATTGAAGTAGACTACATTATGTAGATCAATATGCCGTGACTGCTGGAGACCCAGAACTCGTGAATATATTGGGTTTGGTTTACCACCAAATTTTCCGTGGGATAGCCATGGTAACATCGTTTTGCGATTGTGTCATGAAATTATTCAGGCCTGTCATAAAATTATTCAGGCCATCTGTACAACTTGGTAATAGAAATAGTCAGTGCTCTAATTTTTTTTGATTTTTTTTTAAATTAGGATCAGTAGGCTATATAAGTAGCAGTTTCGATTATGTGCTTTTAACTATGTCGTGAGTGGAGGTGGTATGAATTAAGCAGTAATTAAAAGCAAGTTGTAATATTGTTGTGTTAGTGCCATGTCCTTCGTGAAAAGCCACTTATCATGATTATCTATAAGATAAATGATTATTTTATCCGCCATCATTGTCGTTATTACGTACATTTTTTATCTGGAATGACCACAAATATATTTATAGCTATTGCCGGCTTTCCTTGTTAACAAAATGTCATTATAATGTTTTAATTCATACTTATTAAAGGGACATGCCAAGGTCTAAAATCATCAAAAAATTGGTGATTTTATTTTAGCTTAATAATATGACCATATGATTTCAAGATGTCCATAGACTAGAACTGCAATTTAAAAAAAAAATTGTGCTGCGCATTCACCAGTTAGGCTAGATATAAAGACGAAATTCCTGATTTCTAATTAATGACAACCATGGCAAAAAGAAGAAATACGACATTTAGGATGTGTTTGACTGGGATACGGTTGCACAAATTCCTGTTGAACACAACGCTTGTTGGTGATTGTTCTATACATTCGAGTATTTTCGAAATGCTCTGAGGTGAAAGACGGAATGTTAATGGTCATTTTGGCACCATAAAACATCTATCTTTCTCTCAAAAACATATTTTTTCGAAAACCTGAAGTTGGTTATATTTAGCGATGTTTTTTGTTTGTTTGTGGAAAGCTAGCCCTGAATGGGGTTGCCCGGGCCTTCCGACATTACTACTCTGGACTCAATCTGATGAGCTATGACCAATCTAACATCATGTTGTCTATATTAAATATAATAACTTACATTTATGTGATTCATAAGTTGATATGTGACATATTGGACATGAATTTAGGTAAAATACAACTTCAACTCACGGCGATTTATTTGGCATCAATCTTTGCCGGTGCGACATGAAAGACATGCAAGACTATTTTCATTAGATGTTCGCTAAAATTATCTTGTGTGGTTTTGGCCGCCGAAATTGTATTAGAGACTAGTCCGTTAAATATGACAGAAGATGTTTCTTGTCTGCTGACGTTGTTTGCGAATGATTCCGCAACTCGCCCGTCGATAATATGACCCGAAAATGTGGTAACATGACCTCGCTTCGAACCTCCTCTGGACCAGGCCTAATAAATACATTTAATTACAGCCCTGTGATTCTTGAGCTGACATGTGACACATCGGACCTGAATTTAAGTACTAGTCATCTTGACTATTGCAATTCCCTTTTGTACAATCTTCCGGACCGTGACATTGAAAGATTGCAGCGGGTACAAAATTGTCTGGCACGTCTGGTCTGTAAAGCTTCTCGTTTTAGCAGATCTAAGCCTCTCTTAAATTTTATTCATTGGCTACCAGTAAAATACTGCATACGCTTTAAACTCTGTACCATCACTTTTAAAGCCTTCCTTTTTCACCAACCTACATATCTCTTTGATTATTTAGTACCACTTCAAAATTCAAGACTACTTAGATCATCCAACACAAATATGTTAACTGTTCCACGTTTTCGAACAAAATGGGGCTCAAGGGCTTTTGCAGTTGCAGCTCCCTCCACCAGGTATTCACTGCCGGTTAATTTGAGTACTGCGAGTACAGTCACCTCATTTAAAAAATGCTGACGACTTTTCTTTTTGATTCGGCTCCCCCCCCCCCCCTAATTCCTCGGAGATTCGGCGCCTTGTTGACGACTTACGCTTTGATTCTCGACATTGAGCTGGTTTCGATTTGGATTCTGCGCCTCTGAGCTCGAATCTCCGAGGATTTAGGCGCTAGATAGAAGTTACCGAATTAATTCATCGAATTGATTGATTTTAGATATACAATTTACATGTGAATAAAAAATGCATTATTATAAAAACGTTAACAAATAATTAATTTTGTTGTTGGGATTATTCAAAGCACTATTGTACAAAACCAGAAGTTAGTAAAGGTTTACTTTTCAATTAGGCATTTACTGCCTTTTTGCTTTACGAACCTGGCTGGCTGGTGGCTGGCTGGCTAGCCGCTGGCTGGCAGCTGACTGAAAACTGGCTGGCTGGATAGATGGCTGACTGGCTGAAGGCTGGCTGGCTGTCTGGCTGGCTGTTTGCTAGCGGGCTTTAAGATATTTGGCAATTTTCTTTATTTTCTCACCCGAACAGAAGTTAGTAAAGGCTTACATTTCGATAAAGTTTTACAAATAAAGCTGGCGGCTGGCTGGCGGCAGACTGGCGGCTGACTGGCGGCTGGTTGGAGGCTGGCTGGTGGCTGGCTGACGGCTGGTGGCTTTCTGGCGGCTGGCAGGTGATTTGCTGGCTGGCTGGAGGTTGGCTGGCTGGCTGGCTGGCTGGCTGGCTGGCAGGCTGGCTGGCTGGCTGGCTGGCTGGCTGGCTGGCTGGCTGGCTGGCTGGCTGGCTGGCTGGCTGGCTGGCTGGCTGGCTGGCTGGAGGCTGGCTGGATGGCGGCTGGCTGGCTTGTAGTGGATGACGATTTTAATGGTGAATTCAGGCTTGAAAGGTTTAAGGAATACATCAGAAAACGAAAGACTATTAGAAGTAAAACTACGGAAATCATTTTTTCTAAACTTGTGAAAAGAAAGGTACAAATCAATATACACTGTTGCACAATAAGCCGGCTATTATTAAAGGCTTACTTTTCAAAGGCGGGCTTTAAGAATATTTGGCAATTTTCTTTTTTTCCATACTATTCAAGACACCTTTGTAATGCAATTTTAGATATACAATCAACACGTGAATACAAAATGTTTTATTATAAAAAAGCTAACAAGTAATCACTTTTGTTGTTGGGATTATTCAAAGCACTTTAGTACAAAGCCAGACATTAGTAAAGGCTTACTTTACAATTAGGCATTTACAGCCTTTTTGTTTTACAAACCAAGCTGGCTGGCTGGCGGCTGGCTGGCTGGAGGCTGGCGGCTGGTTGGCGGCTGGCTGGCGGCTGACTGAAAGCTGGCTGGCTGTCTGGCTGGCGGTTGGCTGGTAGTCTTTAAGAATATTTGGCAATTTTCTATATTTTTTCACCCTAACGGAAGCTAGTAAAGGCTTACATTTCGATAAAGTTTTACAAATGAAGCTGGCGGCTCGCTGGCGGCAGATTGGCGGCTGACCGGCGACTGGCTGGCTGAAGGCGGGCTGTCTGGCTGGCAGTTGTCTGGCGGGCTTGAGGAATATTTGGCAATTTTCTTTATTTTTTCACCCTAAGGGAAGATAATAAAAGCTCACATTTCGATAAAGCTGGCTGGCTGGCCGGATAACTGGTTGGCTGGCCGAAGGCTGGCTGTCTGGCTGGCAGCTGTCTGGCGGGCTTGATGCATACTTGGCAACTTTCTTTATTTTTTCACCCTAACGGAATTTAGTAAATGCTTACATTTCGATAAAGCTTTACAAATAAAGCTGGCTGGCGGCTGGCTGACGGCTGGCTGGCGGCTGACTGGCGACTGACTGAAGGCTGGCTGGATAGCTGGTTGGCTAACTGAATGCTGGCTTGCTGTATGTCTGGCTGTTGGTTGGCTGGCGGGCTCTAAGAATATTTTGCAATTTTCTTTATTTTTTTCACCCTAACCGAAGTTAGCAAGGGCTTACATTTCGCAGCTGGATGCTGGCTGGCGCAGACTGGCGGCAGACTGGCGGCTGGCTGGCGGCAGACTGGCGGCAGACTGGCGGCTGACTGGCGGCTGGCTGGCGGCTGGCTGGCGACTTGCTGGCGGCTTGCTGGCGGCTGGCTGGCGGCTGGCTGGCGGCTTGCTTGCTGGCTGGCTGGCTGGCTGGCGGGCTTTAAGAATATTTTGCAATTTTCTTTATTTTTTAACCCTAACCGAAGTTAGCAAAGGCTTACATTTCGCGGCTGGCTGCTGGCTGGCGGCAGACTGACTGACTGACTGACTGACTGACTGACTGACTGACTGACTGACTGACTGACTGGCTGGCTGGCTGGCTGGCTGGCTGGCTGGCTGGCTGGCTGGCTGGCTGGCTGGCTGGCTGGCTGGCTGGCTGGCTGGCTGGCTGGCTTGTAGTGTTTGACGATTTTAATAGTTAATTCAAGCTTGAAAGGGTTAGGGAATATATTGGAAAACGAAAGACTATGAGAAGTATCACTTTGATAATCATTTTTATCTAAACTTCTCAAAAGAAAGTTACAAGCTAATGTAGGCCTACACTGTTGCACAATAAACCGGAAATTAGTAAATGCTTACTTTTCAAAGGTAGGCTTTAAGAATATTTGGCAATTTTCTTTTTTAAACCTATTTAAGACATCTTTATGATTCGAATTTAGATATACAATTTACATGTGAAACAAAAATGCATTATTATAAAAATCTTAACAAATAATTAATTTTGTTGTTGGGATTATTCAAAGCACTGTTGTACAAAACTAGAAGTTAGTAAAGGTTTACTTTTCAATTAGGCATTTACTGCCTTTTTGCTTTACGAACCTGGCTGCTGGTGGCTGGCTGGCTAGCCGCTGGCTGGCAGCTAACTGAAAGCTGGCTGGCTGGATAGATGGCTGACTGGCTGAAGGCTGGCTGGCTGTTGGCTAGCGGGCTTTAAGATATTTGGCAATTTTCTTTATTTTCTCACCCGAACAGAAGTTAGTAAAGGCTTACATTTCGATAAAGTTTTACAAATAAAGCTGGCGGCTGGCTGGCGGCAGACTAGCGGCTGACTGGCGGCTGGTTGGAGGCTGGCTGGTGGCTGGCTGGCGGCTTTCTGGCGGCTGGCAGGTGATTTGCTGGCTGGCTGGAGGCTGGCGGCTGGTTGGCGGCTGGCTGGCGGCTGACTGAAAGCTGGCTGGCTGTCTGGCTGGCGGTTGGCTGGTAGTCTTTAAGAATATTTGGCAATTTTCTATTTTTTTTCACCCTAACGGAAGCTAGTAAAGGCTTACATTTCGATAAAGTTTTACAAATGAAGCTGGCGGCTCGCTGTCGGCAGATTGGCGGCTGACCGGCGACTGGCTGGCTGAAGGCGGGCTGTCTGGCTGGCAGTTGTCTGGCGGGCTTGAGGAATATTTGGCAATTTTCTTTATTTTTTCACCCTAAGGGAAGATAATAAAAGCTCACATTTCGATAAAGCTGGCTGGCTGGCCGGATAGCTGGTTGGCTGGCCGAAGGCTGGCTGTCTGGCTGGCAGCTGTCTGGCGGGCTTGATGCATACTTGGCAACTTTCTTTATTTTTTCACCCTAACGGAATTTAGTAAATGCTTACATTTCGATAAAGCTTTACAAATAAAGCTGGCTGGCGGCTGGCTGACGGCTGGCTGGCGGCTGACTGGCGACTGACTGAAGGCTGGCTGGATAGCTGGTTGGCTAACTGAATGCTGGCTTGCTGTATGTCTGGCTGTTGGTTGGCTGGCGGGCTCTAAGAATATTTTGCAATTTTCTTAATTTTTTTCACCCTAACCGAAGTTAGCAAGGGCTTACATTTCGCAGCTGGATGCTGGCTGGCGCAGACTGGCGACAGACTGGCGGCTGGCTGGCGGCAGACTGGCGGCAGACTGGCGGCTGACTGGCGGCTGGCTGGCGGCTGGCTGGCGACTTGCTGGCGGCTTGCTGGCGGCTGGCTGGCGGCTGGCTGGCGGCTTGCTTGCTAGCTGGCTGGCTGGCGGGCTTTAAGAATATTTTGCAATTTTCTTTATTTTTTAACCCTAACCGAAGTTAGCAAAGGCTTACATTTCGCGGCTGGCTGCTGACTGACTGACTGACTGACTGACTGACTGACTGACTGACTGACTGACTGACTGGCTGGCTGGCTGGCTGGCTGGCTGGCTGGCTGGCTTGTAGTGTTTGACGATTTTAATAGTTAATTCAAGCTTGAAAGGGTTAGGGAATATATTGGAAAACGAAAGACTATGAGAAGTATCACTTTGATAATCATTTTTATCTAAACTTCTCAAAAGAAAGTTACAAGCTAATGTAGGCCTACACTGTTGCACAATAAACCGGAAATTAGTAAATGCTTACTTTTCAAAGGTGGGCTTTAAGAATATTTGGCAATTTTCTTTTTTAAACCTATTTAAGACATCTTTATTATGCGAATTTAGATATACAATTTACATGTGAAATAAAAATGCGTTATTATAAAAAAGTTAACAAATGATCACTTTTGTTGTTGGGATTATTCAAAGTACTGTTGTACAAAGCCAGAAGTTAGTTTATAAAGGCTTACCTTTCAATTGGGCATTTACTGCCTTTTTGCTTTACAAACCGAGCAAGCTGGCTGGCTGGCTGGCGGCTGGTTGGCTAGCGGCTGGCATGCGGCTGGGTGGCGGCTGGCTGGCGGCTGGCTGGCGGCTGACTGAAGGCTGGATAGCTGGCTGGCTGGCAATTGGCTGGCGGGATTTAAGAATATTTTTGCAATTTTCTTCATTTTTTCACCCTAACCAAAGTTATTGAAGGCTTACATTTCGATAATTTTTTACAAATAAAGCTGGCGGCTGGCTGGCGGCAGACTGGCGGCTGGCTGGCGGCTGACTGAAGGCTGGCTGGCTGGATAGCTGGCTGGCTGGTTCAAGGCTGGCTGGCTGTCTGGCGGGTGGGCTTTAAGAATATTTTTCAATTTTCTTTATTTTTTTACCCTAACAGAAGTTAGTGAGGGCTTATACATTTCGATAAAGTTTTACAAATAAAGCTGGTGGCTGGCTGGCGGCAGACTGGTGGCTAAATGGCGGTTGGCTTGCGGCTGGCTTGCGGCTGACTGGCGGCTGGCTGGCGGCTTTTTGGTGGCTGGCTGGCGGCTGGCTAACGGTTTGCTCGCGGCTGGCTGGCGGTTGGCTCCAGGCTGGTTGGCGATTGCTGGTAGGCGACTGGTTGGCTGGCTGGTTGCTGGCGTCTGGATGGCAATTTTCCTAATTTTTTTACTCCAACAGAAGTTAGTAAAGGCTTATACATTTCAATAAAGTTTTACAAATAAAGCTGGCGGCTGGCTGGCGGCAGACTGGCGGTTGGCTAACGGCTCGCTCGCGGCTGGCTGGCGGTTGGCTCGAGGGTGGCTGGCTGGCCACTGGCTGGCGGCTGGCTAACGGCTGGCTGGTGGCTGGCTGGCGGCTGGCTCGCGCTGGCTGGCGGCTGGCCGGCGACTGGCTGGCGGCTGGCTGGCGGCTGGCTGGCGGATGGCTGGCGGCTAGCTGGCGGCTGGCTAACGGCTGGCTGGCGGCTGGCTGGCGGCAGGCTGGCGGTTGACTCGAGGCTGGCTGGCGGCTAGCTGGCGGGTGGCTGGCTGGCGGCTGGCTGGCGGCTGGCTGGCGGCAGGCTGGCGGCTGGCTATCGGCTGGCTGGCGGTTGGCTCGAGGCTGGGTAGTGCTGGCTGGTAGGCAGCTGGTTGGCTGGCTGGTGTCTGGCTGGCGGTTGGCTCGAGGCTGGCTGGCGCTGGCTGGTAGGCGGCTGCTTGGCTGGCTGGATGCTGGCTGGCTGGCTGGCTGGCTGGTGAGCTTTAAGAATGTATTGCAATTTTTTTTTTCACCCTCTTCAAGACATCTTTTATCATGCGATTTTATATATACAATTTGCATGTCAATAAAAAATGCGTTATTATAAAAACGTTAACAAATAATCACTTTTGTTGTTGGGATTATACAAAGCACTGTTTTACAAAGCCAGAAATTAGTAAAGGCTTACTTTTTTGACGGCTGGCTTGCGGCTGGCGGCTGGCTGGCGGTTGGCTGGCAGCTGGCTAGCGGCTGACTGAAGTCCGGTTGGCTGGATAGCTGGCTGGCTGGTTGAAGGCTGGCTGGCTGTCTGGCTGACGGGCTTTAGGAATATTTGGCAATTTTTTTTATTTTTTTACCCCAACCGAAGTTAGTAAAGGCTTATACATTTTGATAAAGTTTTACAAATAAAGCTGGCGGCTGGCTGGCGACAGACTGGTGGCTGACTGGTGGCTGACTGGTGGCTGGCTGGCGGCTGGCTTGCAGCTATCTGGCGGCTGGCTGGCGGCTGGTTGGTGGCTGGCTGGCGGCTGGCCAACAGTTTGCTCGCGGCTGGCTGGCGGTTGGCTCCAGGCTGACTGGCGCTTGGTGGTAGGTGGCTGGTTGGCTGGCTGGATGCTGGCGGCTGGCTGGCAATTTTCTTTATTTTTTACCCTAACGGAAGTTAGTACAGGCTGATACATTTCGATAAAGTTTTACAAATAAAGCTGGCGGCTGGCTGGCGGCAGACTGACGGCTGGCTAACGGCTGGCTGGCGGTTGGCTCGAGGCTGGCTGGCGCTGGCTGGTAGGCAGCTGGTTGGCTGGCTGGATGCTGGCGGCTGGCTGGCGGCTGGCTAACGGCTGGCTGGCCTCTGAAAATAGTAGCGAAATTCATACGCCAAAAAAGTAGTGCACGAAATTCATACGCCAAAAAAGTAGTGCCAGAAATTTATACGCCAACAAAGTAGTTCGCAAAATTCATACGCGCGCAAAAAAGTAGTGCGCAAAATTCATACGCGCAAAAAAGTAGTGCGCAAAATTCATATGCCAAAAAATTAGTTCGCAAAATTCATACACGCGAAAAAATAGTGCGTGAAATTCATACACGCGAAAAAATAGTGCGTGAAATTCATACGCGCAAAAAAGTAGTGCGCGAAATTCATACGGCAAAAAAGTAGTGCGCGAAATTCATACGCCAAAAAAGTAGTGCTAGAAATTTATACGCCAAAAAAGTAGTTCGCAAAATTCAAACGCGCGCAAAAAATAGTGCGTTTAATTCATACGCGCAAAAAAGTAGTGCGCGAAATTCATATGCCAAAAAATTAGTGCCCGAAATTCATATCCCAAAAAAGTAGTTTGCGAAATTCATACACGCAAAAAAGTAGTTCGCGAAATTCATACGCCTTAAAAGTAGTGCGCGAAATTCATACGCCAAAAAAATAGTGCCAGAAATTCATACGCCAAAGAAGTACTGCCAGAAATTCATACGCCAAAAGAGTAGTTCGCAAAATTCATACGCGCGAAAAAATAGTGCGTGTAATTCATACGCGCAAAAAAGTAGTGCGCCAAATTCATACGCTAAAAAAGTAGTGCCCGAAATTCATACGCCAAAAAAGTAGTGCGCGAAATTCATACGTGCAAAATAGTATTGCACGAAATTCATACGCGCAAAAAAAATAGTGAGCGAAATTTATACGCCAAAAAAGTAGTGCGCGAAATTCATACGCCAAAAAAGTAGTGCCAGAAATTCATATGCCAAAAAAGTAGTGTGCTACATTCATTCGCGCAAAAAATAGTGCGCGAAATTGATTCGCTAAAAAAAGTAGTGCGCGAAATTCATACGCCAGAAAAGTAGTGCGCAAAATTAAAAGCGCAAAAAAATAGTGCGCGAAATTCATACGTGCAAAAAAGTAGTGCGCAAAAAAAAGTGATGTTAACCATTGAAGAAGTGAGCACAGCCACTTTAAAAAGTATCTCAGTCACTACAAAAGTGATCTTGGCCACTGAAGAAGTGACCACAGCCACTCCAAAAGTTATCTCGGCTACCACAAAGGTGATCTTGGCCAACACAGCCACTCGTTTGCCCATATATAATTTTGTTTCATTTGATTATAACTTAACTTTTAGCCATACGGCAGCCATTTTGGATTCCAAAATGGTGTCCATTGCTGTATTCTCAAACTATGG